>CAWUFW010014016.1:0-438153 GCA_963921515.1 Calotriton arnoldi | reverse complement strand
ATCACAGGGGCACATGGTGTACACAGGCAGTGCACGGCTGCCCATGGACAGTTTTCCAGAAGTCACTACATGGTATCATTGCATGGGGAGTAAAACCCTGTTCAGAAGCACTGTCACTGCACCATACCTGTCCAGTGCAAGTCACTACACACTATGGGGGGTGCCTGCTAGCCAGTGGCGTGCAGGCTCTCAGCCTTGCTAGTCAGACAAAATGCACATTCAGAAAGGCAGTGCACAGGACACTCACCTGCTCCCCTGGTGTCCCATACAGCTTGCTGTACTGTGGAAGTAGGCTGTCCAGCAGGGCCTGGTTCTCTTCAAGGCTGAAGGCTGGGGCTCTCTCCACAGTACGTGCCATTGCAGGGTCTAGAGGGGCAGAGACAGCAGCAGTGCAGTGGCAGATGTCGTCTTGGAGCATGTAGTGCAGGCAAGTGGGCTCTCAGGGGAACAGCCAGCAATATATATGTGCTGGAGAGGCAGATACTGTCCCTTGTGTCCAAAGTGATAGGTCCAAGTCGCTTGCATCTTCTGAATCTGGCCAATCCATGGAATAGCAGCACCAAAACACGCCCACAGCATCCTTCAAATCTTCAACTTCATGACATACATGATTTTGCAACATTGTTGTGGGTGACCAACTGATTTTCCAGCAACCGACTCGCTCGAAATTCGAAAACGCGTCCGTTGCCAGGCAAGCCCATTGTCAATGGGTGCGCACCGATCGGTCCATTGCGGTACAACGCGCACAGGGGTACAACGCGTACCCGCACACATTGAAAGCAATGGGCCGGCCGGAGGCACCGATCGGTCCATTGCAGTTCAATGCGCACAGGGGTACAACGCGTACCCGCACACATTGAAAGCAATGGGCCGGCCGGAGGCACCGATCGGTCCATTGCAGTTCAACGCGCACAGGGGTACAACGCGCACCCGCACACATTGAAAGCAATGGGCCGGCCGGAAGCACCGATCGGTCCATTGCAGTTCAACGCGCACAGGGGTACAACGCCTACCCGCACACATTGAAAGTAATGGGCCGGCCGGAGGCACCGATCGGTCCATTGCAGTTCAACGCGCACAGGGGTACAACGCGCACCCGCACACATTGAAAGCAATGGGCCGGCCGGAGGCACCGATCGGTCCATTGCAGTTCAACGCGCACAGGGGTACAACGCGCACCCGCACACATTGAAAGCAATGGGCCGGCCGGAGGCACCGATCGGTCCATTGCAGTTCAACGCGCACAGGGGTACAACGCGTACCCGCACACATTGAAAGCAATGGGCCGGCCGGAGGCACCGATCGGTCCATTGCAGTTCAACGCGCACAGGGGTACAACGCGTACCCGCACACATTGAAAGTAATGGGCCAGCCGGAGGCACCGATCGGTCCATTGCAGTTCAACGCGCACAGGGGTACAACGCGCACCCGCACACATTGAAAGCAATGGGCCGGCCGGAGGCACCGATCGGTCCATTGCAGTTCAACGCGCGCAGGGGTACAACGCGTACCCGCACACATTGAAAGCAATGGGCCGGCCGGAGGCACCGATCGGTCCATTGCAGTTCAACGCGCACAGGGGTACAACGCGTACCCGCACACATTGAAAGCAATGGGCCGGCCGGAGGCACCGATCGGTCCATTGCAGTTCAACGCGCACAGGGGTACAACGCGTACCCGCACACATTGAAAGCAATGGGCCGGCCGGAGGCACCGATCGGTCCATTGCAGTTCAACGCGCACAGGGGTACAACGCGCACCCGCACACATTGAAAGCAATGGGCCGGCCGGAGGCACTGATCGGTCCATTGCAGTACAACGCATCACTGTACATGTGACTGGCATATGTCAGCATGCCTGTCTCAGATGGACATATGCCAGCCACAGATAGCTCCCAGGGAGTGAGGGGCACACCTACATCACGACAGCCTGTCCAAACCTTATCATAAGGCATGTAAGGCTGCATTTCCTATTGTGTGTATGTTGGTGTACATGTTGTCCTGTGGGTGTCACCTGTGGGCAGCCACCCCCAGGCTGTGCACGTGTTCATGGGGACAGGATCCTGGGTGTTACGTGTACGTGACCACTGTGATGTGCAACTGTTCATATCTGTGCATGTGCCATGGTCACATTTCACAGTGGTGTTTGTGTATGTCATGTCACATACCCCGTGAGTCCCATGTGGGACGGTATGTTTGAGCCAGGGTGTCCCAGTGGCACAATAGTGATGGACCTCCACAGTCTTTGTGCATGTAGTGTTTACAATGTCTCTGATTTCATGTGCACAATGGGAGACAGTCTCCACATCCACGTTGTGTGTGCATGGACTCTGATGTTGTGCGTGTGTGTCACAGACGTCCATGTCTGTCCTGCCGTGGCAAGTGGGGCCACTACCTGTGGGGGTCATGGTTGTTTTGCTGTGGTGTACACATGATACTCCATGTGATGCCAGTGTCCATGTGGCATTACAGGGTCCCTGGGAATGTACCTGTCGTTGAGCTGTGGTGCCTGGGGCACATCTGTCCTCACATGTCACTGTGGGGGTGAATGTGACACGGCAGCAGGAGATGGGAACTGTGACACGGCATCATGATATCCAATGGGCCAACCTGGGACAAATTGATGCCACCTGTAGGACCGTGTTGACAGATGTTGGCCATGTATGTACCATACATGTCCTTCCGGTACTGCACACTTCATGTAGTTGTGCCTCATAATGATGTATGTTGGGATCTTGAGTGTGTTCAATGCCGCATATGTGGGGTGACTGACAATCTTGCTTACTTCTCCTCTGCACTGCAGGGCTCCTGCTGTCCATCGGCCATTCCCAGACCTGGCAACGATGGTGGAACGGGACAGCATCCGACGGTACCGCTTCACCAGGCAGCTGATTGAGGATTTGGCAGTGCAGTTGTCCCCACATTTGCAGCCTGGCCGGCCGTATCCTACAGCGCTGACCCCCAAGGTGAAGGTGATGGCAGCCCTACACTTCTTTGCCACCGGTACCTTCCAACATACTGTGGCGACTGCTGGTGGGATGTCACAGACCATGTTCAGCCGTGTGCTCCGCGATGTTTTGGCGGCAATGTTGCTCTTCCTGAACCGGTACATCTATTTCCCTAGACTGCGATGACTCACTGACGTGAAGAGTGACTTTTATGCCCTGGGGAGGATGCCGCATGTAATTGGCTCCATTGATGGGACACATGTGGCTTTGGTACCACCACAGGCCCAGGAGCAGGCCTACAGGAACCGCAAGCACTACCACTCGGTCAATGCACTGGTGGTGTGTCTTGCAGACATGACCATCACACACGTGTGTGCCCGTTTCCTGGTTCAGCACACGATGCCTTTGTGATGAGGAGTAGTCGCATCCCCAGGATGATGGCACAGATGCAGAACCAGCGTGCCTGGCTTGTCGGTGTGTACTGACTTTGTGCCATTGTGTGTGATCTGATCTGTAGTATTCCGCCCACTTTTCCAAGTCAGCTAATGTGCACTTGTCTGGCCGTAGGTGACTCGGGATACCCCAACATGCCGTGGTTGCTGACACCCCTCAGGAACCCTGTGACACCTGCCCAGATGCGCTACAATGAGGCACATGGTCGGACCAGGAGAGTGATTGAGCGGACCTTTGGTCTCCTGAAGAGCCGCTTCCGCTGCCTGGACAAGACCGGAGGGTCCCTCCCATATGCCCCTGCGAAAGTGTGCAAGATTATCATCGTCTGCTGCATGCTCCACAACCTGGCAGTGCGGAAGGAGTTGCCTCTCATCCAGGATGACAATGACCAACATCCGCCACCTGTGGAGGATCCTGGCCTGGACCACGATGCCAGTGACGATGATGATGATGGTGATGGTGATGTCCGCACACAGCTCATCACCAACTTCTTTAGCTGAATGTGAGTATCCTGAGGTGTCATGTCAATGATGTGAGTTGGCATGATGTGTGGGTGGTGCTCTGGTGCTGTTGGAGTGTGTCCATGGGCTACTTGACTGGATGTGTGTTGCGATGTGTGGTTACAGGTGGGCTGTACTCCCCAACAGTGTTGACATGCTAACTTGGTTCTGGGTGGGTATCTTGTAACATGTATTGTGCATGAGTTTTGCTGTTCTGTCCTGTACTCCATTGCTTTTGACTGTGTGTCATTTCTGTCCTTCACAGGGTACTTTCAGATTCGTTTGGTCAACTGTGTCCACCGACGACGTGATTGCACATCCAGGCTGGTAGCTGTTGTGTCCCTACAGGTGATGTGCGCCACACCCATGGACTTCCTTCCGTCTACAGTTGTTGACTGTGTGCCCGCTACCAGGTGGGGTTACCTTGCATCTGTAGTGGTTACGGCATGTTGCAACTGTGTAATAAACCTGTGCTTCACTTTGTGATGTGCGTTGTCTGTGGTCACACATTTGACTGCCATTTGCTTACTACACCTGTGGGCTACTTGACTACAACTGGGAATGGGTGTGGTGTCTGTGCATTGCACCGTCTTCCCTGGCAACATCAGTGTAGGCAATGAGTCAGATGGCCTAGGTGTGTATGTGTCGTGTAGCCCTGGTGGTGTGTCTCCCTCATGTGTGTCACGTTGCCTGTACTCACATGCCTGTGTTGTCCTTGCTGTTGCAGTTCGCATACACTGTGTAATTTTGCAGTTCATCATCCCCATAACAGCACCCACGTTGGAATCACGACAGAGGCAAGTATGGTGTATTAGTGTGTTTATTGTGATACATTTGTGTTAATAGTGCATAGGATGGGTTGTGCTGTACATGAATCTTGCAATCCCAAGTTCCTAGGTGAATTGAAAGTCCGGGTAGACAGGATCCCCAGTATCGGGGCCACAGTTGTCTGACACATTGGTCCAACTTGTACTCCCCATGCAATGTGTGGGAGTAGTGTTGCCGTCAACAGGGTGAACAGTCTGTGCACAAAGGCGAACATCCAGAACAGGTTCAGGCTTCCTGGGAGTTGTGCTTGGCCATCGGCCTCTCACTTTTCCCTCCTCGGACGACCCCTCTTCTTGGGGGGCCCTCAAGTGCAGGCTGCTGCGGTGCAGGGGACTCTCCGCCAGAGTCCTCCTCCCTCCCTGTGGCAGTTGCAGTTTGTTCGGCACCAGATGTTGTTGGCACACAGGGAGGTGTGGACTGGTTGCTGTTCATCTGGCGGAGGCATTGTAAAATGTCCCTGTGCACCGCCGTCATCTCATGCAGTGCATCCCACTTGGACTCCACGCGGGACATGTGTGAGTCCACACGGGACATGTGTGACTCCACGTGGGACATGTGGGAGTCCAAGCGGGCATGATGGGCAGCCTGCTGCTGTTTAATGTCTCTGAGGAGCCCCACTACCTGGCTGAGCTCTCCGGTGCTGGACTGGTACGCATCAGCTATGCGTACCAGTTGTGGGTCGTCATGCACACCAGCAACGTCTGCAAGCAGCGACCTCTGTCTCCCACTCCTCCCACCACCCCTGCTGACATGTGCAGTGTGTGCAGTGGCACGCACAGATAACCCTGGTCCACCTTGGGGGTTGGTGGTGGTGGTGGTGTCCATGGCCCCAGGTTGGTCCAGGGTCACTGTGCTGGTGTTGCTCCTTATTCTGTCCATGTCGGCAGGGATGGTATTCGTGGTGACAGTCGTTGTAGGGGTGGGTGCAGGGGGTGCAGCTGGTGGTCCTGCTGGTGCTGCAGCTGGTGGTCCTGCTGGTGCTGCATGTTGACTTGCACCGGATGTGCCAGGTTGTTCTTCATCGTCCGAGGAGGACAGAGGCTGTACGACGCCAGTGAGCTCGGCATCCTCTTGAGCCTGGGACTGGGACTCCTCAGCGTCTGCTGCTGTGTCCCCATCATCACCTGTTTTTGGGAGACACAAACAATGTATGTCATGTTTCTGCAGGCATCAATGGTTGACACACATGACAGTTGTGACTGTGCCTCTGGGTGCGGGCCTGTACATTGCATTGTCCTAAGTCGTCACAGTCAGGGGTTGATATTGGTGTGGCACATTGTCCTGCATTATTTGGGCATTTCTATGTATTTTCTGGGGTGTGAACATGGTCTGCATTGCTTGTGTTTGGTTGACAGCCAGATCCTCCTTCCCACCCACCCAGCCAGTCAGTTATCCCACCATGGAACGTGCTTGCGTTGCAGGGAGTGTAAGTTGTCTCTCAGGATGTCAGTTAGTGGTGTCCTGCTGTTTGTTGGTGCACAGTTGGCAGCAGGGCCTTGTGCTCCCCACAGCAGTAGCCAGTGTCAGCCATCTTGTGAGTCCTTCTCCACTCCCTGTGATGTGAGCATGGTTCAGGGTGGTGTTGATGGGACAGTTGTGGGGGTGAGCTATGTCTGTGACTACGACTCCCATCATGCCATTGCCTCCACCCCACTTGCCAGCATTCCCATACTTACTTGCTTTTGTGTGGAGTTCAGTGGGTGTGGGTGTGAGGGCAATGGCAAGATGGCTGACAGTGGTGTCCTGCTGTTGGTTGGTGTGCAGTACCCAGCATGCCCTTGTGCTCCCCACGACACAGCAACAGTGTCAGACATCTTTGATGGGCCTTTCCACTCTCTGTGGGATGTGCATGCGTGAGTGTGAGCTTGCTGGGCCATGTGGTGGGGGATGTAGGGCTGTGACTACGACTCCCATCATGCTATTGCCTCCTCCCCCTTCCCAGCATGCCCATGCTTCCTTCCTTTTGACTCTGCTTCCCTGTGGGTTGGGCTGGCTGTGCTGACAGGATGGCTGGGAGTGTTGTCCTGGCAGTTGTTTGGCTAAGAGTCCCAAGAGTGTCCCTGTGCTTCACACAACATAACCCAGGGTGGTGGTGCTTTGTGGGATCTTGTGTCAGGATGGAGGGCATTGCATTCTACCAGGTGGGTACTGTGGAGTTTGTGTTGGGGGTGTGAGGGGAGGTGCTGGTGACTATAGTCAGTGCTGCAAGTCCCCTTCCCACCCAGCCAGCCAGGTATCCCACCATGGAACGTGCTTGCATTGCAGGGAGTGGAAGTTGTCTCTCAGGATGTCAGTCAGTGGTGTCCTGCTGTTTGTTGGTGCACAGTTGGCAGCAGGGCCTTGTGCTCCCCACAGCAGTAGCCAGTGTCAGCCATCTTGTGAGTCCTTCTCCACTCCCTGTGATGTGAGCATGGTTCAGGGTGGTGTTGATGGGCCAGTTGTGAGGCTGAGCAATGTCTGTGACTACGACTCCCATCATGCTATTGCCTCCTCCCCCTTCCCAGCATGCCCATGCTTCCTTCCTTTTGACTCTGCTTCCCTGTGGGGTGGGCTGGCTGTGCTGACAGGATGGCTGGGAGTGTTGTCCTGGCAGTTGTTTGGCTAAGAGTCCCAAGAGTGTCCCTGTGCTTCACACAACATAACCCAGGGTGGTGGTGCTTTGTGGGTTCTTGTGTCAGGATGGAGGGCATTGCATTCTACCAGGTGGGTACTGTGGAGTTTGTGTTGGGGGGGGTGTGAGGGGAGGTGCTGGTGACTATAGTCAGTGCTGCAAGTCCCCCTTCCCACCCAGCCAGCCAGATATCCCACCATGGAACGTCCTTGCATTGCAGGGAGTGTAACTTGTCTCTCAGGATGTCAGTCAGTGGTGTCCTGCTGTTTGTTGGTGCACAGTTGGCAGCAGGGCCTTGTGCTCCCCACAGCAGTAGCCAGTGTCAGCCATCTTGTGAGTCCTTCTCCACTCCCTGTGATGTGAGCATGGTTCAGGGTGGTGTTGATGGGCCAGTTGTGAGGCTGAGCAATGTCTGTGACTACGACTCCCATCATGCTATTGCCTCCACCCCCCTTCCCAGCATGCCCATGCTTCCTTCCTTTTGACTCTGCTTCCCTGTGGGTTGGGCTGGCTGTGCTGACAGGATGGCTGGGAGTGTTGTCCTGGCAGTTGTTTGGCTAAGAGTCCCAAGAGTGTCCCTGTGCTTCACACAACATAACCCAGGGTGGTGGTGCTTTGTGGGATCTTGTGTTAGGATGGAGGGCATTGCATTCTACCAGGTGGGTACTGTGGAGTTTGTGTTGGGGGGTGTGAGGGGAGGTGCTGGTGACTATAGTCAGTGCTGCAAGTCCCCCTTCCCACCCAGCCAGCCAGATATCCCACCATGGAACGTGCTTGCATTGCAGGGAGTGGAAGTTGTCTCTCAGGATGTCAGTCAGTGGTGTCCTGCTGTTTGTTGGTGCACATTTGCCAGCAGGGCCTTGTGCTCCCCACAGCAGTAGCCAGTGTCAGCCATCTTGTGAGTCCTTCTCCACTCCCTGTGATGTGAGCATGGTTCAGGGTGGTGTTGATGGGACAGTTGTGGGGGTGACCAATATCAGTGACTACGACTCCCATCTTGCTATTGCCTCCACCCCCTTCCCAGCATGCCCATGCTTCCTTCCTTTTGACTCTGCTTCCCTGTGGGGTGGGCTGGCTGTGCTGACAGGATGGCTGGGAGTGTTGTCCTGGCAGTTGTTTGGCTAAGAGTCCCAAGAGTGTCCCTGTGCTTCACACAACATAACCCAGGGTGGTGGTTCTTTGTGGGATCTTGTGTTAGGATGGAGGGCATTGCATTCTACCAGGTGGGTACTGTGGAGTTTGTGTTGGGGGGTGTGTGAGGGGAGGTGCTTGTGACTATAGTCAGTGCTGCAAGTCCCCCTTCCCACCCAGCCAGCCAGATATCCCACCATGGAACGTGCTTGCATTGCAGGGAGTGTAAGTTGTCTCTCAGGATGTCAGTCAGTGGTGTCCTGCTGTTTGTTGGTGCACATTTGCCAGCAGGGCCTTGTGCTCCCCACAGCAGTAGCCAGTGTCAGCCATCTTGTGAGTCCTTCTCCACTCCCTGTGATGTGAGCATGGTTCAGGGTGGTGTTGATGGGACAGTTGTGGGGGTGACCAATATCAGTGACTACGACTCCCATCTTGCTATTGCCTCCACCCCCTTCCCAGCATGCCCATGCTTCCTTCCTTTTGACTCTGCTTCCCTGTGGGGTGGGCTGGCTGTGCTGACAGGATGGCTGGGAGTGTTGTCCTGGCAGTTGTTTGGCTAAGAGTCCCAAGAGTGTCCCTGTGCTTCACACAACATAACCCAGGGTGGTGGTTCTTTGTGGGATCTTGTGTTAGGATGGAGGGCATTGCATTCTACCAGGTGGGTACTGTGGAGTTTGTGTTGGGGGGGGTGTGTGAGGGGAGGTGCTTGTGACTATAGTCAGTGCTGCAAGTCCCCCTTCCCACCCAGCCAGCCAGATATCCCACCATGGAACGTGCTTGCATTGCAGGGAGTGTAAGTTGTCTCTCAGGATGTCAGTCAGTGGTGTCCTGCTGTTTGTTGGTGCACATTTGCCAGCAGGGCCTTGTGCTCCCCACAGCAGTAGCCAGTGTCAGCCATCTTGTGAGTCCTTCTCCACTCCCTGTGATGTGAGCATGGTTCAGGGTGGTGTTGATGGGACAGTTGTGGGGTGACCAATATCAGTGACTACGACTCCCATCATGCTATTGCCTCCACCCCCTTCCCAGCATGCCCATGCTTCCTTCCTTTGACTCTGCTTCCCTGTGGGGTGGGCTGGCTGTGCTGACAGGATGGCTGGGAGTGTTGTCCTGGCAGTTGTTTGGCTAAGAGTCCCAAGAGTGTCCCTGTGCTTCACACAACATAACCCAGGGTGGTGGTTCTTTGTGGGATCTTGTATTAGGATGGAGGGCATTGCATTCTACCAGGTGGGTACTGTGGAGTTTGTGTTGGGGGTGTGTGTGAGGGGAGGTGCTTGTGACTATAGTCAGTGCTGCAAGTCCCCCTTCCCACCCAGCCAGCCAGGTATCCCACCATGGAACGTGCTTGCATTGCAGGGAGTGGAAGTTGTCTCTCAGGATGTCAGTCAGTGGTGTCCTGCTGTTTGTTGGTGCACAGTTGGCAGCAGGGCCTTGTGCTCCCCACAGCAGTAGCCAGTGTCAGCCATCTTGTGAGTCCTTCTCCACTCCCTGTGATGTGAGCATGGTTCAGGGTGGTGTTGATGGGCCAGTTGTGAGGCTGAGCAATGTCTGTGACTACGACTCCCATCATGCTATTGCCTCCTCCCCCTTCCCAGCATGCCCATGCTTCCTTCCTTTTGACTCTGCTTCCCTGTGGGTTGGGCTGGCTGTGCTGACAGGATGGCTGGGAGTGTTGTCCTGGCAGTTGTTTGGCTAAGAGTCCCAAGAGTGTCCCTGTGCTTCACACAACATAACCCAGGGTGGTGGTGCTTTGTGGGATCTTGTGTCAGGATGGAGGGCATTGCATTCTACCAGGTGGGTACTGTGGAGTTTGTGTTGGGGGGTGTGAGGGGAGGTGCTGGTGACTATAGTCAGTGCTGCAAGTCCCCTTCCCACCCAGCCAGCCAGATATCCCACCATGGAACGTGCTTGCATTGCAGGGAGTGTAAGTTGTCTCTCAGGATGTCAGTCAGTGGTGTCCTGCTGTTTGTTGGTGCACAGTTGGCAGCAGGGCCTTGTGCTCCCCACAGCAGTAGCCAGTGTCAGCCATCTTGTGAGTCCTTCTCCACTCCCTGTGATGTGAGCATGGTTCAGGGTGGTGTTGATGGGACAGTTGTGGGGGTGACCAATATCAGTGACTACGACTCCCATCATGCTATTGCCTCCACCCCCTTCCCAGCATGCCCATGCTTCCTTCCTTTTGACTCTGCTTCCCTGTGGGGTGGGCTGGCTGTGCTGACAGGATGGCTGGGAGTGTTGTCCTGGCAGTTGTTTGGCTAAGAGTCCCAAGAGTGTCCCTGTGCTTCACACAACATAACCCAGGGTGGTGGTTCTTTGTGGGATCTTGTTTTAGGATGGAGGGCATTGCATTCTACCAGGTGGGTACTGTGGAGTTTGTGTTGGGGGGTGTGTGTGAGGGGAGGTGCTTGTGACTATAGTCAGTGCTGCAAGTCCCCCTTCCCACCCAGCCAGCCAGATATCCCACCATGGAACGTGCTTGCATTGCAGGGAGTGGAAGTTGTCTCTCAGGATGTCAGTCAGTGGTGTCCTGCTGTTTGTTGGTGCACAGTTGCCAGCAGGGCCTTGTGCTCCCCACAGCAGTAGCCAGTGTCAGCCATCTTGTGAGTCCTTCTCCACTCCCTGTGATGTGCGCATGGTTCATGGTGGTGTTGATGGGACAGTTGTGGGGGGCAATATGTGTGACTGCGACTCCCATGATGCTATTGGCTACACTGACTTGGCCAGCATACACAGAATTCCTTCCTTTGAGTGGTCTTCACTGTGTGTTGGTGTTGTTGTGGTGGCTACATGTGTGGATGTGTTTGTTAGTTCTATTTGTGCCACTGCCTAGCTGTAGTTGTGGTTGTGTTTGTACATGTGTTGGCACAGTTGGATGTGACTTTTTTGATGGCATGTGTTGTGTTTATCTGACTGACATACACATTTTGGGATGATTCTGTTCTGGTTGCTGTGTAATTGCTATGAGTGCATGGTTTGACTCTCCCTTGACAGTGATGTGTGTGTGTTTTGTGGCAGTATATTGTGTACATTTGTTGTGTACTCACCAGGCTCTGGGATGTCCTCTAGTCCATATACGCTCACTGGCGGAAGGATGGCCCGCACCTTCTCCTCCCAGGGCCTGAGGTATATTGGCTTGGCAGGAGGGCCACTGCCGGTGTATTGGCTGTTGATGTAGTCTTGCTTCAGCAGTTTCCGTACCCTCCTGCGCACGTCATACCACCTGTTCTGGATGTCGGTCTTTGTGCGCCGACATGGTGATTGGGCCTTCACCCTGTTGATGATCCTCTCCCACATCTTGGTTTTCTGCGACATGGGGGTCTGTTGGACCAATGTGCCAAACAGCTGTGGCTCTACCCTGAGGATCTCGTCTACCAGGACTTCCAATTCACAATCTAGGAACTTGTGATTCTTCTTGGGGGCATGGTGATGGGTGGTGATGGTGAGTGATGTGTGTGTTGGTGTGCAGGTGAGGGTGTGTGAGTGTGTGTTTTGCTGGGTGTATGTGAGGTAGGTATTTGTTGGTGTGCTGATGGTGTGTGGCTTGTGTGAGGGATGAGCTGTGGGTGTGTGGTTGCTTTCTCTTGGGTGCTGGCAGTGGAATGGCATTTGCAAAGGCTCATGGTAGTGATTTGTGTCCTTTATATAGGTGGAGTTGTGGGTGTGTCTTTGTTCTCTGTCCCCACCCCCAGTATTTATTGGCTTGGTAATTGCTTGTTTGGCCTTTTTTGGGTGATTTTTCCTTTGTGCTGTTTGTGTATGTTGGAAACGTTCTTGTGACCGAGTCGGACCCTGCATTGGTCTCGTACGGTGTTCTCCGTTTCGTTCACGCTGTGTTTGTGCAGTTTTCTATGCTGCGTACGCGTCGGTCGCGGTGTATTGTGTTGCTTCGGCTCGGTTTTGTATGCGTGTCGGTCGTACGGCTTGTCCTCCGTCCGACTCGCTCGTGGTTTTCGCGCCTTGCATCATACTTAGCGGTTTGGAGTTCGCGTGTACGTTTCGGTCGGATTTGTTCCGGGTGCGTGTCGGTCGGTTGGATTCGCGTGTTTTTCCGGCCGGATTGCTGTTTTCCGTGCGGCTCGGTCGGTCGACTTGGTTTCGTTACGTGTCGGTCGGATTTTTCGCGCCTTGCATCGTACTTGGCGTGTCGGGCGCCACGGGTACGTGTCGGTCGGTATTTTTTCCGGATCCGAGTCGGTCGGTGCTTTTTCCGGCCCGAATCGGAATCGACCCCTAAGACAGTTGCGGAAACTGGCCCCACTTCTCACCTTTTCTACACTCAGACGGGCAGTCTCAGCAATGGTACCGTCGCGCCTGGACTATGCTAACTCCCTGTATATTGGTCTGCCGCAACAACTGTTGGCCAGACTTCAGGTTGTTATGAACGACGCGGCTAGACTAATTTTCAGAAAGCCGAGACGAGTACACGCCACTTCTCTGTTACATGAGCTACATTGGCTCCCGATCAGGCAGAGAATAAAGTTTAAAGGTCTCTGCATTGCCCACAAAACCATGTATGGCCAAGCCCCAAGCTATATCAAAGACCGTCTAGCCAACTATGTCCCTAGTAGGGTGCTTCGGTCAGCTGAGGCCTGCCTACTGGTTTGCCCCCGCTTTAATCTGTCTTCTGTTGGAGGAAGAGCCTTCTCAGCAGCAATACCTCGGCTGTGGAATAGTCTCCCGTTAAATTTACGTAAGGAACTGAACCTCCTCCCCTTTAGAAAGAAGCTGAAGACAGTACTTTTCTTAGAAGCCTGGGGCATCCTTTAACATCTGCCACTCTCCCACTAACTAGGAGGGGTGTCCCCTCTGGTAGCGCTTAGAGACCTGTTGGTGATAACGCGCTCGATAAATGTAAATTACAATTACAATTACAGTAGGGAAAGTGTTGGATAGAGGAGGGGTAAAACTTACTATTCCCACTCCAGTGAGTGCAACAGTAGGGAAAGTGTTGGATAGTGGAGGGGTAATAATTACTATTCCCACTCCAATGAGTGCAACAGTAGGGAAAGTGTTGGATAGCAGAGGGATGAAATGCACTATTCCCACTCCAGTGAGTACAACAGTAGGGAAAGTGTTGGATAGCGGAGGGGTAAAAATTACTATTCCCACTCCTGTGAGTGCAACAGTAGAGAAAGTGTTGGATAGCGGAGGGGTAAAAATTACTATTCCCACTCCAATGAGTGCAACAGTAGGGAAAGTGTTGGATAGCAGAGGGATAAAATGCACTATTCCCACTCCAGTGAGTGCAACAGTAGGGAAAGTGTTGGATAGCGGAGGGGTAAAAATTACTATTTCCACTCCAATGAGTGCAACAGTAGAGAAATGTTTTGATAGCGGAGGGGTAAAACTTACTATTCCCACTCCAGTGAGTGCAACAGTAGAGAACGTGTTGGATAGCGGAGGGATAAAATGTACTATTCCCACTCCAGTGAGTGCAACAGTAGGGAAAGTGTTGGAAAGCGGAGGGGTAACAATTACTATTCCCACTCCAATGAGTGCAATAGTAGAGAAAGTGTTGGATAGCGCAGGGGTAAAAATTACTATTCCCACTCCAGTGAGTGCAATAGTAGGGAAAGTGTTGGATAGCGGAGGGATAAATTTTACTATTCCAACTCCAGTGAGTGCAACAGTAGGAAAAGTGTTGAATAGCGGAGGGATAAAACGTTCTATTACCACTCCAGTCAGTGCATCAATAGGGAAAGTGTTGGTTAGTGGAGGGACAAAATGTACTATTCCCACTCCAGTCAGTGCATCAATAGGGAAAGTGTTGGATTGTTGAGGGGTAAGATTTACTATTCTCACTCCAGTCAAGTCAAAATTAAAAACAAACAAAATATCATCAACAAAATAATATTTTTAAAACAAGTAAATAAAAAAATATATAAATATGTTAAAAATAAAAATAAAAATATATTTAATATTAAATATAAAAAGAAACATATGATACTGTTAAATACATATCACAAATCCCTACAAATAATATATTAAATGAAATAAAAAAATAATTTTCTAACAAATAAATATTTTATTTAGAAATTATTTATTAACAAAAACATTAATTATTACATAAATTTAGTCTATTTATTTCCTACTCTATAACACCACACAACTCACAACCCACATCGAAAAAAAAAACTTTGCATAATTAACATAATTAATTATCAATTGAAATATTAATTAAAAAACAAATTAAAACACATAAAATGTAATTAACTTCCCACCCTTTACACCTATAATCCCCACAACCTACACCTAAAATTAAACTGTAAAAAAATGAATTACACAATTAAAATCTTTTCAATTAAATAGCTAATAGTATTTAACAACTAATTATAAAGTAAGTAAAATGAATTTACTCCCCACCCTTCACCCCTATAAACCCAAAGCCCACACACAAAATAACTAAACAATTACGCTAATTAATCATCAATTAAATAATGAATTAATAATAATTATCAACTAATCATTAATTAATTAAAAATAAATTACTTCCCGCCCTTTACCCGTAAAAACACCACAACCTGCAACTAAAATTAATTACACAATTACCATAATTAATTGTCAATTAATTAATATTAATTAACAACTAATTATTAGTTAATTAAAAATAAATTACTTTCCACCCTTTACCCTTATAAACCTCACAACCTGCACCTAAAATTTTACCCAAAAAAATTAAAACACAATTAACATTATAAAATCTCAATTAAAAAATATTATTAAATAAATATATTCATTAATTTATTGTAATTACATTACTTTCCACCCGATTCCCCTATAAACCCACAACTCACTACGGAACTAAAAAATGCAAAATTGAATTAAAATAAAATTTATAACTACTAAAAATTTAACACATATATTAAAAAACATAAACAATACTTAGAGAAAAAATACATCACACACATTTAAAATATATACTAAAATACATAACACTAATTAAAAAATCGATATTTTAAACAACTATATTTTTGCAAACGATATAAATGACTTCTATATTTTTAAAATCGATATTTCTTACCTTCAAGTTGATATTCTTGACCACGATATTCTTGCTGCCGATATTTCTGTGTCATGATATTCAAAACTCGATATTAGTGTAAGTCGACATTTCCAACTCGATATTTTGACTGAATACCGATTACTGGATGGTATCACACATAACAATACACCTTGCAATTTTACCAATAGTGAAATAATTAAACACTGCTAAAAGATCAAACATGTTTTTGAAATTCCCAGATTCTCTACATGTATACAATAAGTAGATCAGACCTAAAACCTATTTCTAAACCCTGCACATTTGATCCAAGCACACATAACTGAAGAAAAGAAAAGGAAGAAGAAACAACATTTTCTCAACTTCTCTAAACAATAAAACTCAAGCAGAATAATCTTAGACCAGTCTTTCTTGTTGCCACCTTGTCTAACAAAGTTACAATGCTTTGGCCCATTTGGAAAGAAATAAAAATGACTCATTCACTCTTGCACTGCGTCCTTTCCAATGAGGAGCTGTGGAGTGCTGCAAGGCATTGCAGGGCTTTGCATCGCTCAGAGTCGGTTCCGATGAAGCTGGCAGCAGTGCGGTGAGTCTTTGCATCGCTTCATGCCGGATTTGGTGGAACCTTCAGTTAGGCCAGGAGGAGCTCTCTCTCTGATACCAGCCTAAGGCCCAGGGCATGGAGAGGCACCACTTGGGGATCAGCAACTCACTCCAACAGGCAGGTCCAGTTGCAGGCCAGGCAGGTCCAGTGCAGCAGGTCAGCTGGGCAGTTGCATGGAGGCCTTTGGAGCTTATTGTGTCCCTGCATCTCAGAACAGGAGGTCAATCAGCTGAACCTTGGAGTCACTGAGTCTTGGATTAGGGAAGCAAGTGAGGTCTTCCCTCTCAGCAAGTACAGCAGGCCTCAAGCAGCAGGGCAGCAGGGCACCCTTCTTCTGTAGTATCCACAGGTCTAAGAGTGTACTGAAGAGTGAGTCTGAGAGTCCCCTATTTATACCTGGTGCCCACTTTGAAGTGAGAGAAGCTTCTTGAGTTTTCTTCTACAGACGTGTCTGGAATTTCCTGTCCCCCTGCCCTGGTCGCAGACTGTCTGGGGGCACAATAAGCTAGTGTGAAGTCCTTTGTGTGTGAGCTGAGCCAGTGCCTTTCAAGTGCTCCGCTCCCCAATCCTGCCAGAGATGTCCCATCCTGCCAACACCCAAATCCTCTATTGTGATGCTGTCTGGGAAGAATACACAAAGGCGAACTGCCAACTACACTAGTCATGTGACCCACGAACAGGCTGCAGGCTCCAAATGGTTAGGACAAGAAAATGCCAACTTTCTAAAAGTCCAGAAAATATATGTTGTTGCACTCCCAATGTAATCTGAATATAGAAAAGCCTTATTTCACGTCTACAAGTATGTCAAGTTTAGTGTGCACTCTGTGAGGGGTAACCACCCTTGCCCCCGAATTATAAATTAGCAGACTATCTTGAGCAAATGCTCCAGACACAGTGTGCACTACTAAGGCCCACTAGAGGGCTTAAACACAAATCTTAAACAATAACGTTGTTTAAGATTTGTGTTTAAGCCCTCTAGAGGGCCATAGTAGTGCACACTGTGTCTGGAGCATTCGCTCAAGATAGTCTGCTAACTTTTAAAAGTGGCATGTTCAGAATTGTGACTTAAAATCCGACTTTACCAGTAAAGTGGAGTTTAAATTACAATTCCTCAGACACCAAAAATGACTTTCCTACCTGCTCCCAATCAAAAGTAATTGCTTATTAAATATAATGAGGTAACCTAATGTTATCCTATGAGAGAGGTAGGCCCTGCAGTAGCGAAAAATGAATTTATTAGTTTTTCACAACCAGGACATGTAAAACTAAATGTATTGTATTGTATTGTAAATGCATTTATATAGCGCTAAATACCCCTGACGAGGCATCGAAGCGCTTTTTCGGCACATGTGCAACTTTTCAAACACACCTCTCTCTTACCTACAGACTGTTTAGAGCCTGCCCTAGAGGTGACATATATGTATTAAAAAAAGAAGGTTTAAGCAAAAGGTTTATTTGCCAAGTCGAAATGGCAGTTTAAAACTGTACACACAGGCTGCAGTGGCAAGCCTGAGACATGTTTATTAAGGCTACTTACATGGGTAGCACAATAAGTACACTAGTAGCATTTAATTTAAAGGCACTAAGTACATGTAGTATCACTTTACTAGGGACGTACAAGTAAATTATATGTGCCAATTGGGTGTAGACCAATTTTACCATGTTCAAAGGAGAGCATTTTAGCACTGGTTAGCAGGGGTAAAGTGTTCAGAGCCCTAAGGTCAGCAAAAACTAGTTCAGGAAAGATAGAAGTAAAGAGTAAGTTTGGGAGAAGACCACCCTAAGGCTGACAGATCTATCAGACTGTTCATTTTAGTTTGTGGCTGTGCAGGTGTTTATCTGTGTTTATAGGCATACACTAATGAGGTCTGTTTACCCTTTCAGTGGGGTTTTATCAGTGATTATAGGTTTAAACCTATAACAGGGTAGCCTATGTGTATGTTATATGACAAATAAACCAAACACACACACTACACAATTAAACTAAGTGAAATCAGAAAGCCTGTCTTGTCCTGATCCAGCAAACAATTGCCCATCAATAACTCAGAGATTAGTGGGCATGCTTGGTTCTTCAGAAACAAACACAATCCAGAGTAAACCAGAGTTTTTATAGGGTATTGGCCTTCAACATTCTTGTAATATTCAATCATCAAAAAAAGTAAACAAACGTGTCATAGCTAGAGAGCAGAAACAAATAGTTTTCATAATATTATAGGAACAATTATACAAATGGGCTTAAAGGAACAGGCTAGGATTCATTTGAATGTGAAGTGACATGCATACCAGAATCATTTGTGGGTTGTGGACCATAAAGATTATGCTGGGTCTTGGTTTTCAGGCAGCATGACTGTAGGAGTGCCCTTACCAGAGAAACACGAGACGCTGGGAAATATTGTAGCAGGAGCAGTAGTTAATTCAATAAGAAGTTTATATGGCCCTCATGATGGAGGAGCCTGTAGACAGCCTGCATCACAAGATGCCTGGCGTCAAGTCCCAAGCAACAGGCAACCAATAGAACACACTAGATTCTAAATTCCATAATAAGAACATTCAACATACAGAGCTAATTAACAGTAAACAACATTTCCCTTTACAAACAGACAAAGAAGCAAAGATGATACAAATAAAAATAAAAGAATGAAATGAACAAATACTTTAGTACACTACATAATCATCAAACCTTATAGGTAGCTCAACACTCCTTTTACTTACACCATTTTTGTAGCCTTACCAGACTTACCATTTTCCTCCTCATGTTTCAAAACTATTTTGACCAAAACTTTAATTAACACAGTCTTTCATTGGGGTGGTGTCCGACTCATTATTTTCTTCTATTGTTTCATAACCTTTCTCGTTCACAGCAATGATTGTATCTTCACAATCAACAGCATCTCCACCCAGACTAATATTGTTTGTTTCTCTAGGACTTGTGTCAAACCAGAAAACTTAAGGAGCTGAATGATAGATTTTGACAATGATATCCTTCTGATCAGATCTCAACTGGTTCAGAAAACAAAGAATACGCTTTCTGCACTTTAAAAGGTTTTCTAATGAGAACCCACTCACCAACATTCACATTTTTATCAACTCCCTTTTCACATGATCATATTATTGCTTAGCACATTATTGTATTTTAGTTACATGCTCTTACACCTAACTCACTGAAGGAGACCCATTACTTTTGATACTAGGCCAACGAGGCATCAATTTGGTATTGGGTTCTCATCCTCTCAAAAATACAAAAGAGTGTGGGATACACTGATAAGGCCAGATGTACGTACAATTGGTCACAAAATACTGGTCACAATTTGCGCACCGGAATGCCCTTCACAAATGTTGACTGGTCATCTTTCTGTTGCTTACTGCTATATTTAGGTGCCTTACTGGTACTAATGAGGTAAAACTTTGACCAGATACTCTTAACGTATGCAAAAATTACAAAACAGGCAGATAATATAATACTATGTCAAAATATGCTGCATAATTTGCCTTTTCTTGCTGCATAATTTAGTAAACCCTGCCACATAGCATGGTTTCCTGTCACATATTCCAGTGGCCCTGCCCATAATTTCCAACACAAAGCAGAAGAAGGCACCGGTCGAGTCACCCATAAGGTCTTCAAGCGTGAATGTCAATAGATATGACCCCAGTGCGACTCTTCCCCTTGTCCAACAGGGAGAAAAAGGCAGGCCAAGTCCCTAGTGGAGATGTTCTTGGGAAGAGACCTCCAAACATGGAGGGATGATAAGGGCAGAACTTACTGAAGGTGGGATACCAGACCCTCCACCACCAAAAGTCCTGGCCCTTAAAATCTTTCATTAACCCACTGTGTCTACGAAGACAGGAAAGAGTCCAGCCACCTCTGTGTGCTTGTGTGACTAAAAAGATACAGAAATAGGAAATTTCTGATAAGGACTGAATGTTTGAAGAATGTTACTGGCATTATAAAGTCGCTCCGAATAAATGAATGATAGAGGGTACCAGAAATAAATGCCCACCCAGTCTGAAAAATGTTAGATACCAGAAGTGAAAGACCACCCAGTAGTAAGGAAAGGTTTAGAGACTGCCAAAAGTGAATGATTTGTGAAATATCTGGGTACAAAGTGTAATGCGTTCTACCTTTAATGTAGAGCTCATAGTGAATGTAAGGAGGGATATTTGTAATTGGAAGTCTGCAATAATCTGTTGCCCTTCACTTTTCCTTAGTAACCAAGTGTAGACTCAATATGGGAATCAGGTTGAGGAACCAACTTGGGAAGCTCCAGAAGTGAATGATGTGCTATTTAAGGGTCTCCAACTTGCGGAAGTTCACTCTGTGGAATTCTGCAGAGTTGGAGAAAAACTCTGTGAAATTCTGCGCAGTTTCACCAAAGAGAGGAAAAAATGCATGTTGTGCTGCGATTTAGTTCCGGTAGCGCGTTCTGTGCTGAAAAATCAAAACGAATGGCGATACGCAGTGCACAAGAGCACATGGTCATTCAAGTTGATTTTGCTACAGCTCGAGTAGAAAATCTACCCAAGAAGCAGCCCTCCTACCACAACCGGTCTTGCGACCGCTCACGTTAAAAAAACACACTGGAAGGCTTCCTAACTACTAGAAATCACGCTATAGGACGCCAAATCTCACTTGCGATCGCTTGCTGGAGCCTCGCGCTGTTCCCTTTGCTCAAACGGGGAAAAAATGTCCACCTCACAGCGATTAGCGGAACTTGCCCAGAACTCCATGTTAAAAGAGTAATAAGAAATCGCCAAATTCCTCCAATTCTGCAAAAATTCTGCCTCGGTCTAGTGCTATTGTGATTTCCAAGTTGAGAACAGGAGAAAAGCTCCAAGAAAGACATTAAAGGGATACTAGATGCATCCGTAGACCACAATTTAAATGATTCCAGATCTGAGCAATAGGAGATGCATCTTTTTATTCATATTTTATTCATTATATTATATTGTTATTCCAAGTATTGTACAATGTATGAAAAGAATAGAAAAGAATGCTCAAAGCTCCAACTACAATCTCATGTAGCCAGAATTGGTTAGAAGATGCCAGGAAATGTTCTTTCAACGGTTTTTTCAATATAGGTAAAGTTGATTTATTTGCTTTGCCTATCCTGGCAGCCCCTGGCTAGAGGCATCAATGGTAATATGCCTGGACTGGAGTGAGCTCCTTATTGGCTCCGGTGCTCTATGGTGTCCTTTAGAAATTGTTTCTGATGGTTACAAATGTATAGCTTGGAAGAAACGTGCTGATCCCTATACACGGAAGAGCAGCGCAAAGGCTCTCTTCCACTCTTAACCTTACCATAGGGAAACATTAATGAAGTGTACTTGTCCACCCCGTAATAGTTTCAAACTGTTTATTCTGCTTGGTCCCAGACTGGATCAACAGAGTGGAGATAAACAGTGTCACTTATACTGAGTCCTTTAAAGAAGTGTAGAACATATTTGAAGAGGACATAGACACCTCTGAGGAGTCTCTTAGGGTTTTTGACAGCTAACAGATGTTTATGGTTACACAACTTAATGGTGCGCATTATATTAACCTTGGAAGGAGCTGATAAGATCTGAACCTGTTACCATGAGATCAGATATAGATCCCTAAGTGGATGCATTAGTTCACTGAGACTCCAGGCCCAACAATGCCATACTCTATGAATTTGGAGGCACGACAATCAATTTCTTAGGGACTCCAAAGAGCTCCAGAACAAAATCTGCTGTCCAAGTCAACTTCAGTAGCAATCTCTGGCAACACAAGAGCTCCCTTGATCTACAGAGGGATATTAGCACTACTGCATGCGAAGCTTCATCATTTGGGGTTATGCCAAGAAGCGCCTTTTGTTTGTCCAGCAACTATCAACTCTACCCCCTCAATGAGATCTCAAAATCTCTGATAGCAACCAAGTAAACTTCATAACCGTACACCGTACAAGCATTCATCTCATCACAGATTCACTACAGCAACGCACCAAATGCAGCTCTAATCAAATCAACATTAGCTCCCTTTAAAGAGTGCTCTGCACTCCGTCACCACAGCTCAAAACCCTACCTTACACCCCAACATAGACATTACTTATGGACATAAAAAGTAGCAATATAAGTGTCCTTGGCCTACTAATCGTGTTATTGGTGCATTATACAACATGCAGGCTAATAGGCTTACCCCTAGAAATGAATTTTAAAGGGGCACACATTGGGCTACAGATAAAAGATAACAGTATATATATATAGTTTGATACTCATGTGCACTGGCACTTTATTCTCTAACAATTTGCGTAATTTGCACAATTATACTTTCAAGCGATTGATTTAAGACAGCAGAACCAACCAAATACTGTGATATGTCCCTGTACTATAGCTGAAGAATAAAGTTCTGCACAGGTTAACAAAATTTAAATATGCTGCTATTTTGGAATATGTTATTTATTGCACTGGCACTTTATTCCAAAAATGAGTTGCACCAAGCATTTGCACTTTATGATCAGCCTATATTGTGATATTAAAGTTGTAGGCTGTTGGGTTCATTACACAGCAACAGCATGGTACATTAATTTACCTGTACAGGACAAACAGTCAGGTCATCTAGTTAACAACACAGTTGTGATCGCATTATCCCGTTCAATGAGGCCCTGGTGGCAGCAGGGTCGCGTGTACTCAATACTCGAGTCAGGCACTCACAAGATATAGGAAGATACCTATCTCTGACACATGATTAAAATGATGTGGCCCAATAAAGTTTTTTGAAATGTATAAAAAGCAGATGGTAGCCATTCTGATGTAAGAAAAAGAAAAATTGGAAAAAACAAAACGAAATAAATATGTTTGTACGAGATGTATGGTAAAATAAGAGTGGTCTCAAAACAGGGACAGGGAAAATAAGTAATTAAAGTAAAAAAACTGAGAAAGAAAATAGACACATATGGAGTATGTTGTCAGTGTCTATTAACATGTGATGTCAGAAAAAGAGTTTAAAAATGATGTTATGATTTGGTGCTCGTTGTGTGAGCAAGGCAGGGGATCCTGCCGAAACGCGTAGCAGCCTTTCAAAACAAATAAACGTTGGAAACCAAACCATCTGTCTGCGGTGTCGTCTTTCTGGCAGTGAAACTGTGGAGACCGGAAGTGGTGAAGTATATATATATATATATATATTATATATATATATATATATATATATATAGCTTGCAAATCCTGAGCCAAATTCCTATTCCTTGCGGACGGAAAATCAGGTACGGACCACAACAGCTTTTAGTGGATTAAGTGCTTTATTGTAAAAGAGATCTCCACTGCATGACGCGTTTCGACCGGGTTACCCCGGTCTTGATCACATATATATTATATATATGTATATATATTACCTACTGGCGGTCGCCAGTAGGTAGTTATAGTTAGGACCTATTTTCCATAGGAAAAGCATTTTTTGTTTTCCCAATAACTTTAGCGTCGTTTGACGAATCTTCGCGAAATTTTCAAAACTAGTGGGGCGCTCCGGTCAGCTCCTGTCTTGAAAGTTTCGGGGTGATTCGCCAAGCGGGGGCTGAGAAAAAGGGGGCTCCCAAAACGTGTTTTCTCCATGTTAATTTCCATAGGAAACTTTAGACACGGCTACAGCTCGAACAGCTGAACAGAATTACACCAAATTTGGCAAAAAGGTAGCCCTTGGTTCAGAAAGAGTCCTTTTTGTTAAATGGTGTGAATCTGTTCAGTAGTTCCTGAGAAATTCAAAAAATAGGGGTCGGAAAATCAATTTCCCATAGGAAACTTTAGACACGGCTACAGCTCGAACTGCAGTGTCAATGCTAGCCTCCTATAAGAAGGCTATGCTGTTAAGAAAAGCAGAATACTATGAAGCTAGGATTGCTGTAGCAACCAATCCTCAGAAGGAGACCTTCCGGATCTTGAATGAGTTAAGAAAGAATAAGGGACAGATGCCTTCTTTCTGTCAGGATGACTGTCACAAATTTCAGTCCTTTTTTACTAAAAAAATAGAGGACCTCCTGACGGAAATTCATCGCACCCCGACTTTTCCCTGCTTTTCGGGATTCACCTGCCCGTCCCCTTCGTTCTCAGACCCTCTAATCTCTCTGCCACTACTCACGAATGATTCATTGACACTTTTAATGGATCGGGTGAAATCAGGCTCACCGTCAGACCCTTGCCCGCCAAAGATCTTTAAGATGGCCCTCCCCGGAATTGACAGCAAGGTGCTCTCGCTGCTCAACCGGTCCCTGGAAGCAGGGCTTGTCCCTGCCAGCTTTAAGGAGGCCCGGGTTATCCCGCTCCTAAAAAAACCTGGGGCAGACACCAAGAATCTAAGAAATTTTAGGCCAATCTCGCAGCTACCTTTCCTTGCTAAAGTACTAGAACAGCATGTACTTCATTCCCTCTCATGCCATCTTGAAAATAATCACCTTCTTGAATTTAACCAGGCAGGGTTTAGGGCTCACCACAGCACGGAATTGGTTATGCTATCCGTGCTGGATGAACTAAGACTGAGGGCAGATAAGAAAAAGCCGTGTGCCCTGGTTTTACTGGACCTATCCGCGGCATTTGATACGGTCAACCATGATCAATTACTGTCGCGGATCTCGGATCTGGGAATCCAGGGTACGGCCCTGGCCTGCCTTTCATCCTTTCTTAAGGATCGCTCACAGAGAGTTCAGTTAGCTGATCTGGTATCCGACCTAGGCACACTTTCATGTGGGGTACCTCAGGGCTCGGCATTGTCACCCCTCCTTTTTAATGCCTACCTTCAGCCATTGATATCAGCATTAAACTTGATGGAGTGCAGGATCTTTAACTATGCCGATGACACCCAAATCATCATCCAGATCGACAGCTCGCCGACGGCCCATCTAAGGATGCAAAACATTTTAAAATTTACTGTTAATTGGATGACGGCCAATTCCCTTAAAATTAATCCAGACAAGACTGAGGTACTGGCCGTCACCACAGCATCCAATCCATGGAATGATCTTTTCTGTCACAAGAACTTGGTCCTTTTCCGGAACCGGCCGGTGCCGTGAAAAGTTTGGGCATCAAAATTGATGCCAAGCTCTCTATGTTACAACAGGTGTCGGCAGTAGTGGGAACCTGTGTTGGCCTACTAAGACAGTTGCGGAAACTGGCCCCACTTCTCACCTTTTCTACACTCAGACGGGCAGTCTCAGCAATGGTACCGTCGCGCCTGGACTATGCTAACTCCCTGTATATTGGTCTGCCGCAACAACTGTTGGCCAGACTTCAGGTTGTTATGAACGACGCGGCTAGACTAATTTTCAGAAAGCCGAGACGAGTACACGCCACTTCTCTGTTACATGAGCTACATTGGCTCCCGATCAGGCAGAGAATAAAGTTTAAAGGTCTCTGCATTGCCCACAAAACCATGTATGGCCAAGCCCCAAGCTATATCAAAGACCGTCTAGCCAACTATGTCCCTAGTAGGGTGCTTCGGTCAGCTGAGGCCTGCCTACTGGTTTGCCCCCGCTTTAATCTGTCTTCTGTTGGAGGAAGAGCCTTCTCAGCAGCAATACCTCGGCTGTGGAATAGTCTCCCGTTAAATTTACGTAAGGAACTGAACCTCCTCCCCTTTAGAAAGAAGCTGAAGACAGTACTTTTCTTAGAAGCCTGGGGCATCCTTTAACATCTGCCACTCTCCCACTAACTAGGAGGGGTGTCCCCTCTGGTAGCGCTTAGAGACCTGTTGGTGATAACGCGCTCGATAAATGTAAATTACAATTACAATTACAGTAGGGAAAGTGTTGGATAGAGGAGGGGTAAAACTTACTATTCCCACTCCAGTGAGTGCAACAGTAGGGAAAGTGTTGGATAGTGGAGGGGTAATAATTACTATTCCCACTCCAATGAGTGCAACAGTAGGGAAAGTGTTGGATAGCAGAGGGATGAAATGCACTATTCCCACTCCAGTGAGTACAACAGTAGGGAAAGTGTTGGATAGCGGAGGGGTAAAAATTACTATTCCCACTCCTGTGAGTGCAACAGTAGAGAAAGTGTTGGATAGCAGAGGGGTAAAAATTACTATTCCCACTCCAATGAGTGCAACAGTAGGGAAAGTGTTGGATAGCAGAGGGATAAAATGCACTATTCCCACTCCAGTGAGTGCAACAGTAGGGAAAGTGTTGGATAGCGGAGGGGTAAAAATTACTATTTCCACTCCAATGAGTGCAACAGTAGAGAAATGTTTTGATAGCGGAGGGGTAAAACTTACTATTCCCACTCCAGTGAGTGCAACAGTAGAGAACGTGTTGGATAGCGGAGGGATAAAATGTACTATTCCCACTCCAGTGAGTGCAACAGTAGGGAAAGTGTTGGAAAGCGGAGGGGTAACAATTACTATTCCCACTCCAATGAGTGCAATAGTAGAGAAAGTGTTGGATAGCGCAGGGGTAAAAATTACTATTCCCACTCCAGTGAGTGCAATAGTAGGGAAAGTGTTGGATAGCGGAGGGATAAATTTTACTATTCCAACTCCAGTGAGTGCAACAGTAGGAAAAGTGTTGAATAGCGGAGGGATAAAACGTTCTATTACCACTCCAGTCAGTGCATCAATAGGGAAAGTGTTGGTTAGTGGAGGGACAAAATGTACTATTCCCACTCCAGTCAGTGCATCAATAGGGAAAGTGTTGGATTGTTGAGGGGTAAGATTTACTATTCTCACTCCAGTCAAGTCAAAATTAAAAACAAACAAAATATCATCAACAAAATAATATTTTTAAAACAAGTAAATAAAAAAATATATAAATATGTTAAAAATAAAAATAAAAATATATTTAATATTAAATATAAAAAGAAACATATGATACTGTTAAATACATATCACAAATCCCTACAAATAATATATTAAATGAAATAAAAAAATAATTTTCTAACAAATAAATATTTTATTTAGAAATTATTTATTAACAAAAACATTAATTATTACATAAATTTAGTCTATTTATTTCCTACTCTATAACACCACACAACTCACAACCCACATCGAAAAAAAAAAAAACTTTGCATAATTAACATAATTAATTATCAATTGAAATATTAATTAAAAAACAAATTAAAACACATAAAATGTAATTAACTTCCCACCCTTTACACCTATAATCCCCACAACCTACACCTAAAATTAAACTGTAAAAAAATGAATTACACAATTAAAATCTTTTCAATTAAATAGCTAATAGTATTTAACAACTAATTATAAAGTAAGTCAAATTAATTTACTCCCCACCCTTCACCCCTATAAACCCAAAGCCCACACACAAAATAACTAAACAATTACGCTAATTAATCATCAATTAAATAATTAATTAATAATAATTATCAACTAATCATTAATTAATTAAAAATAAATTACTTCCCGCCCTTTACCCGTAAAAACACCACAACCTGCAACTAAAATTAATTACACAATTACCATAATTAATTGTCAATTAATTAATATTAATTAACAACTAATTATTAGTTAATTAAAAATAAATTACTTTCCACCCTTTACCCTTATAAACCTCACAACCTGCACCTAAAATTTTACCCAAAAAAAATAAAAACACAATTAACATTATAAAATCTCAATTAAAAAATATTATTAAATAAATATATTCATTAATTTATTGTAATTACATTACTTTCCACCCGATTCCCCTATAAACCCACAACTCACTACGGAACTAAAAAATGCAAAATTGAATTAAAATAAAATTTATAATTACTAAAAATTTAACACATATATTAAAAAACATAATTAATACTTAAACAAAAAAATACATCACACACATTTAAAATATATACTAAAATACATAACACTAATTAAAAAGTCGATATTTTAAACAACTATATTTTTGCAAACGATATAAATGACTTCTATATTTTTAAAATCGATATTTCTTACCTTCAAGTTGATATTCTTGACCACGATATTCTTGCTGCCGATATTTCTGTGTCATGATATTCAAAACTCGATATTAGTGTAAGTCGACATTTCCAACTCGATATTTTGACTGAATACCGATTACTGGATGGTATCACACATAACAATACACCTTGCAATTTTACCAATAGTGAAATAATTAAACACTGCTAAAAGATCAAACATGTTTTTGAAATTCCCAGATTCTCTACATGTATACAATAAGTAGATCAGACCTAAAACCTATTTCTAAACCCTGCACATTTGATCCAAGCACACATAACTGGAGAAAAGAAAAGGAAGAAGAAACAACATTTTCGCAACTTCTCTAAACAATAAAACTCAAGCAGAATAATCTTAGACCAGTCTTTCTTGTTGCCACCTTGTCTAACAAAGTTACAATGCTTTGGCCCATTTGGAAAGAAATAAAAATGACTCATTCACTCTTGCACTGCGTCCTTTCCAATGAGGAGCTGTGGAGTGCTGCAAGGCATTGCAGGGCTTTGCATCGCTCAGAGTCTGTTCCGATGAAGCTGGCAGCAGTGCGGTGAGTCTTTGCATCGCTTCATGCCGGATTTGGTGGAACCTTCAGTTAGGCCAGGAGGAGCTCTCTCTCTGATACCAGCCTAAGGCCCAGGGCATGGATAGGAACCACTTGGGGATCAGCAACTCACTCCAACAGGCAGGTCCAGTTGCAGGCCAGGCAGGTCCAGTGCAGCAGGTCAGCTGGGCAGTTGCATGGAGGCCTTTGGAGCTTATTGTGTCCCTGCATCTCAGAACAGGAGGTCAATCAGCTGAACCTTGGAGTCACTGAGTCTTGGATTAGGGAAGCAAGTGAGGTCTTCCCTCTCAGCAAGTACAGCAGACCTCAAGCAGCAGGGCAGCAGGGCACCCTTCTTCTGTAGTATCCACAGGTCTAAGAGTGTACTGAAGAGTGAGTCTGAGAGTCCCCTATTTATACCTGGTGCCCAGTTTGAAGTGAGAGAAGCTTCTTGAGTTTTCTTCTACAGACGTGTCTGGAATTTCTTGTCCCCCTGCCCTGGTCGCAGACTGTCTGGGGGCACAATAAGCAAGTGCTCCGCTCCCCCATCCTGCCAGAGATGTCCCATCCTGCCAACACCCAAATCCTCTATTGTGATGCTGTCTGGGAAGAATACACAAAGGCGAACTGCCAACTACACTAGTCATGTGACCCACGAACAGGCTGCAGGCTCCAAATGGTTAGGACAAGAAAATGCCAACTTTCTAAAAGTCCAGAAAATATATGTTGTTGCACTCCCAATGTAATCTGAATATAGAAAAGCCTTATTTCACGTCTACAAGTATGTCAAGTTTAGTGTGCACTCAGTGAGGGGTAACCACCCTTGCCCCCGAATTATAAATTAGCAGACTACATTGAGCAAATGCTCCAGACACAGTGTGCACTACTAAGGCCCACTAGAGGGCTTAAACACAAATCTTAAACAATAACGTTGTTTAAGATTTGTGTTTAAGCCCTCTAGAGGGCCAAATAGTGCACACTGTGTCTGGAGCATTCGCTCAAGATAGTCTGCTAACTTTTTAAAAGTGGCATGTTCAGAATTGTGACTTAAAATCCGACTTTACCAGTAAAGTGGAGTTTAAATTACAATTCCTCAGACACCAAAAATGACTTTCCTACCTGCTCCCAATCAAAAGTAATTGCTTATTAAATATAATGAGGTAACCTAATGTTATCCTATGAGAGAGGTAGGCCCTGCAGTAGCGAAAAATGAATTTATTAGTTTTTCACAACCAAGACATGTAAAACTAAATGTATTGTATTGTATTGTAAATGCATTTATATAGCGCTAAATACCCCTGACGAGGCATCGAAGTGCTTTTTCGGCACATGTGCAACTTTTCAAACACACCTCTCTCTTACCTACAGACTGTTTAGAGCCTGCCCTAGAGGTGACATATATGTATTAAAAAAAGAAGGTTTAAGCAAAAGGTTTATTTGCCAAGTCGAAATGGCAGTTTAAAACTGTACACACAGGCTGCAGTGGCAAGCCTGAGACATGTTTAATAAGGCTACTTACATGGGTAGCACAATAAGTACACTAGTAGCATTTAATTTAAAGGCACTAAGTACATGTAGTATCACTTTACTAGGGACGTACAAGTAAATTATATGTGCCAATTGGGTGTAGACCAATTTTACCATGTTCAAAGGAGAGCACTTTAGCACTGGTTAGCAGGGGTAAAGTGTTCAGAGCCCTAAGGTCAGCAAAAACTAGTTCAGGAAAGATAGAAGTAAAGAGTAAGTTTGGGAGAAGACCACCCTAAGGCTGACAGATCTATCAGACTGTTCATTTTAGTTTGTGGCTGTGCAGGTGTTTATCTGTGTTTATAGGCATACACTAATGAGGTCTGTTTACCCTTTCGGTGGGGTTTTATCAGTGATTATAGGTTTAAACCTATAACAGGGTAGCCTATGTGTATGTTATATGACAAATAAACCAAACACACACACTACACAATTAAACTAAGTGAAATCAGAAAGCCTGTCTTGTCCTGATCCAGCAAACAATTGCCCATCAATAACTCAGAGATTAGTGGGCATGCTTGGTTCTTCAGAAACAAACACAATCCAGAGTAAACCAGAGTTTTTATAGGGTATTGGCCTTCAACATTCTTGTAATATTCAATCATCAAAAAAAGTAAACAAACGTGTCATAGCTAGAGAGCAGAAACAAATAGTTTTCATAATATTATAGGAACAATTATACAAATGGGCTTAAAGGAACAGGCTAGGATTCATTTGAATGTGAAGTGACATGCATACCAGAATCATTTGTGGGTTGTGGACCATAAAGATTATGCTGGGTCTTGGTTTTCAGGCAGCATGACTGTAGTAGTGCCCTTACCAGAGAAACACGAGACGCTGGGAAATATTGTAGCAGGAGCAGTAGTTAATTCAATAAGAAGTTTATATGGCCCTCATGATGGAGGAGCCTGTAGACAGCCTGCATCACAAGATGCCTGGCGTCAAGTCCCAAGCAACAGGCAACCAATAGAACACACTAGATTCTAAATTCCATAATAAGAACATTCAACATACAGAGCTATTTAACAGTAAACAACATTTCCCTTTACAAACAGACAAAGAAGCAAAGATGATACAAATAAAAATAAAAGAATGAAATGAACAAATACTTTAGTACACTACATAATCATCAAACCTTATAGGTAGCTCAACACTCCTTTTACTTACACCATTTTTGTAGCCTTACCAGACTTACCATTTTCCTCCTCATGTTTCAAAACTATTTTGACCAAAACTTTAATTAACACAGTCTTTCATTGGGGTGGTGTCCGACTCATTATTTTCTTCTATTGTTTCATAACCTTTCTCGTTCACAGCAATGATTGTATCTTCACAATCAACAGCATCTCCACCCAGACTAATATTGTTTGTTTCTATAGGACTTGTGTCAAACCAGAAAACTTAAGGAGCTGAATGATAGATTTTGACAATGATATCCTTCTGATCAGATCTCAACTGGTTCAGAAAACAAAGAATACGCTTTCTGCACTTTAAAAGGTTTTCTAATGAGAACCCACTCACCAACATTCACATTTTTATCAACTCCCTTTTCACATGATCATATTATTGCTTAGCACATTATTGTATTTTAGTTACATGCTCTTACACCTAACTCACTGAAGGAGACCCATTACTTTTGATACTAGGCCAACGAGGCATCAATTTGGTATTGGGTTCTCATCCTCTCAAAAATACAAAAGAGTGTGGGATACACTGATAAGGCCAGATGTACGTACAATTGGTCACAAAATACTGGTCACAATTTGCGCACCGGAATGCCCTTCACAAATGTTGACTGGTCATCTTTCTGTTGCTTACTGCTATATTTAGGTGCCTTACTGGTACTAATGAGGTAAAACTTTGACCAGATACTCTTAACGTATGCAAAAATTACAAAACAGGTAGATAATATAATACTATGTCAAAATATGCAGCATAATTTGCCTTTTCTTGCTGCATAATTTAGTAAACCCTGCCACATAGCATGGTTTCCTGTCACATATTCCAGTGGCCCTGCTCATAATTTCCAACACAAAGCAGAAGAAGGCACCGGTCGAGTCACCCATAAGGTCTTCAAGCGTGAATGTCAATAGATATGACCCCAGTGCGACTCTTCCCCTTGTCCAACAGGGAGAAAAAGGCAGGCCAAGTCCCAAGTGGAGATGTTCTTGGGAAGAGACCTCCAAACATGGAGGGATGATAAGGGCAGAACTTACTGAAGGTGGGATACCAGACCCTCCACCACCAAAAGTCCTGGCCCTGGCCCTTAAAATATTTCATTAACCCACTGTGTCTACGAAGACAGGAAAGAGTCCAGCCACCTCTGTGTGCTTGTGTGACTAAAAAGATACAGAAATAGGAAATTTCTGATAAGGACTGAATGTTTGAAGAATGTTACTGGCATTATAAAGTCGCTCCGAATAAATGAATGATAGAGGGTACCAGAAATAAATGCCCACCCAGTCTGAAAAATGTTAGATACCAGAAGTGAAAGACCACCCAGTAGTAAGGAAAGGTTTAGAGACTGCCAAAAGTGAATGATTTGTGAAATATCTGGGTACAAAGTGTAATGCGTTCTACCTTTAATGTAGAGCTCATAGTGAATGTAAGGAGGGATATTTGTAATTGGAAGTCTGCAATAATCTGTTGCCCTTCACTTTTCCTTAGTAACCAAGTGTAGACTCAATATGGGAATCAGGTTGAGGAACCAACTTGGGAAGCTCCAGAAGTGAATGATGTGCTATTTAAGGGTCTCCAACTTGCGGAAGTTCACTCTGTGGAATTCTGCAGAGTTGGAGAAAAACTCTGTGAAATTCTGCGCAGTTTCACCAAAGAGAGGAAAAAATGCATGTTGTGCTGCGATTTAGTTCCGGTAGCGCGTTCTGTGCTGAAAAATCAAAACGAATGGCGATACGCAGTGCGCAAGAGCACATGGTCATTCAAGTTGATTTTGCTACAGCTCGAGTAGAAAATCTACTCAAGAAGCAGCCCTCCTACCAAAACCGGTCTTGCGACCGCTCACGTTAGAAAAACACACTGGAAGGCTTCCTAACTACTAGAAATCACGCTATAGGACGCCAAATCTCACTTGCGATCGCTTGCTGGAGCCTCGCGCTGTTCCCTTTGCTCAAACGGGGAAAAAATGTCCACCTCACAGCGATTAGCGGAACTTGCCCAGAACTCCATGTTAAAAGAGTAATAAGAAATCGCCAAATTCCTCCAATTCTGCAAAAATTCTGCCTCGGTCTAGTGCTATTGTGATTTCCAAGTTGAGAACAGGAGAAAAGCTCCAAGAAAGACATTATAGGGATACTAGATGCATCCGTAGACCACAATTTAAATGATTCCAGATCTGAGCAATAGGAGATGCATCTTTTTATTCATATTTTATTCATTATATTATATTGTTATTCCAAGTTATTGTACAATGTATGAAAAGAATAGAAAAGAATGCTCAAAGCTCCAACTACAATCTCATGTAGCCAGAATTGGTTAGAAGATGCCAGGAAATGTTCTTTCAACGGTTTTTTCAATATAGGTAAAGTTGATTTATTTGCTTTGCCTATCCTGGCAGCCCCTGGCTAGAGGCATCAATGGTAATATGCCTGGACTGGAGTGAGCTCCTTATTGGCTCCGGTGCTCTATGGTGTCCTTTAGAAATTGTTTCTGATGGTTACAAATGTATAGCTTGGAAGAAACGTGCTGATCCCTATACACGGAAGAGCAGCGCAAAGGCTCTCTTCCACTCTTAACCTTACCATAGGGAAACATTAATGAAGTGTACTTGTCCACCCCGTAATAGTTTCAAACTGTTTATTCTGCTTGGTCCCAGACTGGATCAACAGAGTGGAGATAAACAGTGTCACTTATACTGAGTCCTTTAAAGAAGTGTAGAACATATTTGAAGAGGACATAGACACCTCTGAGGAGTCTCTTAGGGTTTTTGACAGCTAACAGATGTTTATGGTTACACAACTTAATGGTGCGCATTATATTAACCTTGGAAGGAGCTGATAAGATCTGAACCTGTTACCATGAGATCAGATATAGATCCCTAAGTGGATGCATTAGTTCACTGAGACTCCAGGCCCAACAATGCCATACTCTATGAATTTGGAGGCACGACGATCAATTTCTTAGGGACTCCAAAGAGCTCCAGAACAAAATTTTCTGTCCAAGTCAACTTCAGTAGCAATCTCTGGCAACACAAGAGCTCCCTTGATCTACAGAGGGATATTAGCACTACTGCATGCGAAGCTTCATCATTTGGGGTTATGCCAAGAAGCGCCTTTTGTTTGTCCAGCAACTATCAACTCTACCCCCTCAATGAGATCTCAAAATCTCTGATAGCAACCAAGTAAACTTCATAACCGTACACCGTACAAGCATTCATCTCATCACAGATTCACTACAGCAACCCACCAAATGCAGCTCTAATCAAATCAACATTAGCTCCCTTTAAAGAGTGCTCTGCACTCCGTCACCACAGCTCAAAACCCTACCTTACACCCCAACATAGACATTACTTATGGACATAAAAAGTAGCAATATAAGTGTCCTTGGCCTACTAATCGTGTTATTGGTGCATTATACAACATGCAGGCTAATAGGCTTACCCCTAGAAATGAATTTTAAAGGGGCACACATTGGGCTACAGATAAAAGATAACAGTATATATATATAGTTTGATACTCATGTGCACTGGCACTTTATTCTCTAACAATTTGCGTAATTTGCACAATTATACTTTCAAGCGATTGATTTAAGACAGCAGAACCAACCAAATACTGTGATATGTCCCTGTACTATAGCTGAAGAATGAAGTTCTGCACAGGTTAACAAAATTTAAATATGCTGCTATTTTGGAATATGTTATTTATTGCACTGGCACTTTATTCCAAAAATCAGTTGCACCAAGCATTTGCACTTTATGATCAGCCTATATTGTGATATTAAAGTTGTAGGCTGTTGGGTTCATTACACAGCAACAGCATGGTACATTAATTTACCTGTACAGGACAAACAGTCAGGTCATCTAGTTAACAACACAGTTGTGATCGCATTATCCCGTTCAATGAGGCCCTGGTGGCAGCAGGGTCGCGTGTACTCAATACTCGAGTCAGGCACTCACAAGATATAGGAAGATACCTATCTCTGACACATGATTAAAATGATGTGGCCCAATAAAGTTTTTGGAAATGTATAAAAAGCAGATGGTAGCCATTCTGATGTAAGAAAAAGAAAAAGAAAAATTGAAAAAAACAAAACGAAATAAATATGTTTGTACGAGATGTATGGTAAAATAAGAGTGGTCTCAAAACAGGGACAGGGAAAATAAGTAATTAAAGTAAAAAACTGAGAAAGAAAATAGACACATATGGAGTATGTTGTCAGTGTCTATTAACATGTGATGTCAGAAAAAGAGTTTAAAAATGATGTTATGATTTGGTGCTCGTTGTGTGAGCAAGGCAGGGGATCCTGCCGAAACGCGTAGCAGCCTTTCAAAACAAATAAACGTTGGAAACCAAACCATCTGTCTGCGGTGTCGTCTTTCTGGCAGTGAAACTGTGGAGACCGGAAGTGGTGAAGTATATATATATATATATATATATATATAGATATATATATATATATATATATATATATATATAGCTTGCAAATCCTGAGCCAAATTCCTATTCCTTGCGGACGGAAAATCAGGTACGGACCACAACAGCTTTTAGTGGATTAAGTGCTTTATTGTAAAAGAGATCTCCACTGCATGACGCGTTTCGACCGGGTTACCCCGGTCTTGATCACATATATATTATATATATGTATATTTATTACCTACTGGCGGTCGCCAGTAGGTAGTTATAGTTAGGACCTATTTTCCATAGGAAAAGCATTTTTTGTTTTCCCAATAACTTTAGCGTCGTTTGACGAATCTTTGCGAAATTTTCAAAACTAGTGGGGCGCTCCGGTCAGCTCCTGTCTTGAAAGTTTCGGGGTGATTCGCCAAGCGGGGGCTGAGAAAATAGGGGGCTCCCAAAACGTGTTTTCTCCATGTTAATTTCCATAGGAAACTTTAGACACGGCTACAGCCCGAACAGCTGAACAGAATTACACCAAATTTGGCAAAAAGGTAGCCCTTGGTTCAGAAAGAGTCCTTTTTGTTAAATGGTGTAAATCTGTTCAGTAGTTCCTGAGAAATTCAAAAAATAGGGGTCGGAAAATCAATTTCCCATAGGAAACTTTAGACACGGCTACAGCTTCGAACTGCTGAACAGAATTACACCAAATTTGGCAAAAAGGTAGCCCTTGGTTCAGAAAGAGTCCTTTTGTTAAATGGTGTAAATCCGTTCAGTAGTTCCTGAGAAATTCAAAAATAGGGGTCAGAAAATCAATTTCCCATAGGAAACTTTAGACACAGCTACAGCTCGAACTGCTGAACGGAATTACACCAAATTTGGCAAAAAGGTAGTGCTTAGTTCAGAAAGCGTCCTTTTTGTTAAATGGTGTAAATCCGTTCAGTAGTTGGTGAGAAATTAAAAAAATAAAAGTTTCGATATCTATGGCCGCGGTGGATTTGCGAACCCTCCCGACGACGAGCTTCACTGTGATTGGCTGCCAACACTCCAAACCAGGAAGTGTTGGCAGCCATCTTGTGACTCGGTTCTACCGAGTCACAAGAAAACAGTAAAACAAAGGTGAAAAAAAAGAAAAGGGGGCAGGGTAGAAACACCCTGACCCGCCAGGCCTGCTCAGGGGGTCCCACAAGGACCCCCAGGGCCAAAAAAAGCATTTTTTTTTAAATAAAAATCGACGAAATTCACACTGGGGTCGCGAATCTCGCCGAATTTTTTTTTTTAAATGAAGCGCGGGCTCCCGCGCTTCATTTAATTGAGGCCCCCGGGTGCATTGCCAAAAAATATATGCGGGGGCCCGTGGGGGCCCCCACAGCCCCGGGGACCTCCACCCCTTGGGACTTGCTTAAAATAATGTGCGGGAGGGCACTCAGCCCTCCCGCAGCCCCGGGGACCGCCACCCCCGGGGCTTCCTTTTTAATGTGTGGGGGGGCCTCCAAGGCCCCCCAAGCCCCGGAGACCGCCACCCCCCGGGGCTTTTCTTAAATATTCGTGGGGGGCACACAGCCCCCCCCCGCTGCCCCGGGGACCGCCACCCCTGGGGCTTTTTAAAAAAAAAAATAAACCTGTGCGGGGGGCTCGAGCCCCCCCACACACCCCGGGGACCACAACCTCCCGGGGCACTAATTATGTAAATTCGGGGGTCCGTTACGGACCCCTGAGCCCCGGGGACCACCACCTCCCCGGGGCTTTAAATAGTATGGAGGGGGGCCACGCGGCCCCCCTCCTGGAGCCATCCATGGCCCTGTGGTCCGCCACCCCCCAGGGCCGGCTCCTGCAGTGTCCCGGGATGCCCACCCCCGGGACACTGCTGTTTGCTATGACAGGGCGGGAGCCGTGCGGCTCCCGCCCTGTCATAGTAAGTCTTGCTTTGATTTTGGAAGAGAGAGCAGGAAACCTGCTCTCTTCCAAAATCCAAGCAGATTGCTTTTCCACACGTGGAGCTGCATGTCAGCAGCTTCCTGTGTGGAAAAGCAATGCCGGCTCCCGCAGGAGGCGGGGAGCCGGCAAGACCGTGGGGGCATTGAGGCTCCCCCCACGGTCCCCAACGGAGAGGTCTGGCCCCGGGGGATGGGGTCCCCGGGGCTAGAAATGGCCCGGGAGGGGGGCCACGCGGGCCCCCCTCCCCTCCAAAAAAAAATAAAAAAATAAAGGCTGGCCCCGGGGGATGGGGTCCCCGGGGCCAATAGAGGCCTCAGGAGGGGAGCCTCGGAGCCCCCCTCCTTAAATAAATACATATATGCGGCCATGCCCTGAGGGATGGGGTCCCCGGGGCCGGAATTGGCCACAGGAGGGGGGCCCACGCGGCCCCCTTCCCGGTTAGATTTTTTTTTTTTTTTTAAAAGGGGTCAGTGCCCGCCCCCTCCCAGCAACAGTCTACATACGCGCCCTGTGGCGCGTTTTAAGATGGGGAATTAATTGCCCTTCAATACTGGGGTCCTTGGGGTCAACTAGCCCACCAGGTACCTCCAGTATGCGCCACAGGGCTGCCTTGCAGAGAGGTGGTCCGAGGCCACGCCCCTTTTACACCTCTCTGCAACGCAGCTCTGTGGCGCTTACTGGAGGTACCTGGTGGGCTAGTTGGACCCCAGGGACCCTCAGGACTCAAGGGGATTTAATCCCCCAATTTACAACGCACCAGGGGGCGCGTTTGCACATGGTGCAGGGAGGGGGCGTGGCCTGATTTGACAAGTGTGCAAACGCGCCCTGTGGCGCGTTTTAAGTTGGAGGATTAAGTCCCCTTCAATTAAGTCTCCTTGAATCCTAGGGGTCCCCTTCAATTAAGTCTCCTTGAATCCTAGTGGTCCTTGGGGGCCAACTAGCCCACCAGGTACCTCCAGTAAGCGCCAGGGAGCTGCGTTGCAGAGTGGTGGTCCAAGGCCACGCCCCCTTTTTATACCACTCTGCAACGCAGCTCTGTGGCACTTACTGGAGGTAGCTGGTGGCTAGTTGGCCCTCAGGGACCCTCAGGATTCAAGGAGACTTAATCACCCAACTTAAAACGTGCCACAGGGCGCGTTTGCACACTTGTCACATCAGGCCCCTCCCTGCACCACAGTGCAAATGCACCCTGTGGCGCGTTATAAGTTGGGGGATTAACTCCCCTTCAATCCTGAGGGTCCCTGGGGGCCAACTAGTCCACCAGGTACCTCTTGTAAATGCCACAGGGCTGCGTTGCAGAGAGGTGCTCCGAGGCCACGCCCCTTTTTACACCACTCTGCAAACGCGGCTTCTGGTGCACTGCTGGTGGGGTGATGAGGTCCTCTTGTGTCCTGAGGACCTTAAGACACAAGTGGACTTCATCCTCTGAGCAGCAGTGCGCCAGAAGCCTCGTTTGCAGCGTGGTGTAAAAAGGGGCGTGGCCTCAGAACACCTCTCTGAAACGCAGGTCTGTGGCACTTAGTGGATGTACCTGGTGGGCTACTTGGCCACCAGGGACCTTCAGGATTCAAGGGGACTTAATAGGGATGTCATAGTTAGAAATTAGCATTTAAAAAACCTTTGAAATTCACTGAAAAAACCATAGGTTTCAGGTACTTTATAGTTAGAAATTAGCATTTAAAAAACCTTAGAAATTCACTGAAAAAAACGTAGGTTTCAGGGACGTTATAGTTAGCTGGACATTTCACTCTTACAAAACCGTAGAAATTCCACCGTTATAGTTAGTTGAGCTAACTATAACTCGCGCACCCGCAATGCACTGCTCATGACGTCACATATTACATCATTCATGACATGGTCAGTGACATCACTGATGACATCACTGATGACATCTCAAATGACATCACTGATGACATCACTGATGACATAATCCAGTCACTGAGTGTTTCTATAAAATTTAAATATGTTTTATATATATGCCAAGGTTTATTGAAGAATGAATGGGTGTATAAGTGTCTGGATGGATGATTTAGTTGGTGTGTGACTGACTGTATAAGTGAGTGATTAATTGTGTCTTACTGAATGCATGTGTTAGTGACTGATACAGACATTCACACAGTTTAGTTCGTCAGTTGGTGTGTAAGCGGTTGCATGGGTTGGTGAGTAGCTAAATGAGGATCTATATGGGTTATTGATTGGTTGTCTGAGTATCTGTATGGGTGCCTGAGTGTCTGTGTGAGTGGGTGGGGGGTGTAACTCTGTGCATAGATGTGTGAGTGGATGATTCACTGGGTGTATGGGTTCAAGAGTGTATCTGTGAAGAGCTGTATGGGTGGGTGGGTGAGTGTGTGTATGGGTGTGTTGGTGAGTGAATGGATGCCTCAGATGTACATGTGTGAGTAACTGCATATGTGAAAGGCAGTATATGTGAGTGTTGGAGTGTATAAATGACTATATGTGAGAGTGAGTGATTGTGAGAGTGGCTGTATGGATCAGTGTGTGCTTGTATTAGTTATTGTAGAAGAGTGTAAGTATGTGTTAGTATATGTTTAAATAAGTGAGGTGGTGTGTGTATAACTGTACAGGTGAGTAAGTGGGAGTGTGATTGATTCTTTGCATGACTGACTAGGTGTGTGAGTAACTCTATGAATGAGTGGCGGTGTGTGAGTGTCTGTATAGATATGTGAGTGCATATGATAATGCCGTATGGATGGCTGCCTGCCTGCATGTATGAGTGACTGTATGGGTGAATAAGTGGATGTGTGTGTAGATGTAGGAATTAGTGAGTGGGTATGTACTAACTGGTATTGGTGTGTTTATGGTTTCGAAAATGATAGTCTGTATTTTAGAGTGGGTGTATCAAGGGTTATATTAGGGTGTGATGAGGTGCATCAGATGTTCACGTGGATGATGTCATCAGTGATGTCATCAGTGATGTCATTTGAGATGTCATCAGTGATGTCACTGACCATGTCATGAATGATGTAATATGTGACGTCATGAGCAGTGCATTGCGGGTGTGCGAAATATAGTTAGCTCAACTAACTATAACAGTGGAATTTCTACGGTTTTGTAAGAGTGAAATGTCCAGCTAACTATAACGTCCCTGAAACCTATGGTTTTTTCAGTGAATATATATATATATATATCCCACGCTCGTTACTTGTGTGTTACCCGCCGCTGCTCCTGAACAGAGGGCGCGTCGTCTTTTGCGGACCACCCAAGCACAGTCCGATTTAAATCACAAAAATGCCCCTGTATGAAAAGGATGACGACGCCTTGTCTTGAACCAGTATTGATTTATTTGTCAGCTGTCGGACGCGTTTCGCCTGTCCTGCAGGCTTGCTCACCAACAAAATCAATAAAGTTTTCAACCATTTAAATGCAATTACGTCCCGTGTCACATGTGAAACTACTCACTAAGTATATTAGAAGAAAGATTCGTAGTTTTTTATAATTCAAAACACAGTGGTTAATATTTCATATAACTCTGCTTGACCTGATTCAGCTTATTAAAACGAACCAGTTTGATTTTCAGCTTCAGACGTGCAATTATAACTTTCTCTCGGCATTTTAACATCTGTTGATATTTCCACATACACATTATTTGCAAATGTATCAAAATCAAGCCCAAGTGGGCATTGTACCATCACTGCATAATATAATTGAAATGCATATGTCAAAACGCCACGAAACACTATTCATAATCCAGCCAAAGTGGGCTACATTGGAAGCAGAAATACTTTATAGTCATGTCATTATCTTCTAAAGTGCATAGTGCTAAAACAAAAATTATATAAAAGTGAAAAACAAAGAACAATTCATATTCATGAACAGTTAAAAACCTAAAGATTGAAAGGAGACTGACTCATTACTGTCACTGATTACAGATGCGTATGGAGGTCTTCCTCCATATTCAGACCTTCCGGGATTTTTGTGTTTAACTCTATTACATAGCATGATTCATGCCTTCTCAGCTTTTTCTCCCGGTCTCCACCTCTTATACTCGGTTTGATCGCATCAATTACAAAATATGATAGTCCTTGTGCACTTTTACAATGGTGTTGCTCAAAATGTTGCGCCACCGGATAGGTTCTATCCCCATTTTTTATAGCTCGGAAGTGCTGAAGCACTCGCTTATGCACCGGCAAAATTGTGCTGCCCACGTACTTCAGGCCACACGGGCACTGAAGTACGTAGACGGCAAAATCCGTCTTGCATGTATATTGCCCCTTAATTTTCTTTTCTCTTTGGGAGAGTCCTGATTTGTAGGTGGTGGTGTTTTTGCCATGGACACAAGCTTTGCATTTCATGCATTTTATAAACCCTTCTCTTCTGCCCAACCACATAGAGGCTCTCGTCTTAGGTTTAGATACTGGTGCCATGTTACTCACTAACATTTGTTTAAAGGATTTGGCACGTCTGAAAGTTATTTGAGGTCTTCTCTGCACTAATTTTCCTAAAATAGGATCGTTGCGTATCAAGTGCCAATGCTTGGACAGAATATCTCTCACATTTTTATGTTGTTTGTTATATGTGGTGACCATCCGACATTGATTTTTACTATCACTTTCCAGCTTCTTTTGCCCTTTACTTTTATTGAAAAGGATTTCTTCCCTTGTCTTTCTCTTTGCTTTATAGATGGCTGATTTTATGCAATCTTCTGAATGGCCTCTTGACTTAAAACTTACTTTTAAGACTTTAAGTTCTTTATTTAGCCCCTCCTGGTCACTGCAATTACGCATAGTGCGCAGACATTCCCCATAGGGGATACTACTGATTAGATTCTTGGGGTGGAAACTCGTTGCATGGAGCAATGTATTTCCCGCTGTCGGTTTATGGTACAGCATTGTTTCCAATTTTCCTTCTTTTATATATACTGTTAAATCAAGAAAATTTACACTAGTTGCACTAATAGTGCTAGTGAATTTCAAGTTTAGATTGTTAATTTGAAGGTTTTTTATAAACTCATTTAGTGACTTTTCTGAGCCTTTCCACACGACGAACAAATCGTCGATGAATCGACTCCAATGCATGATGTTACATTGCCACTCTTTTGGGTACAGCATCTGGACCACCTGCTCCTCCCACCAGCCCATATGCAGATTCGCATAGCTGGGGGCGAAGCAGGTGCCCATCGCTGTGCCGCATATTTGATTAAACAATTCACCATTGAAAAGGAAATAATTGTTTTTCAGGCAGGTGGATATCATTGCAATAAGCATTTGTGTATGGGACCAGAATTTTACAGGTCTACCTCCCAAAAAATGTTTGATGGCATTCAAACCATCATCATGTCTGATGCTGGTGTATAGTGTGGTTACATCAATTGTTGCCAATAAAAAATCTTTTTCCCATGGGAGATCGTACACCCGCTTTAGAAAATCCCCTGTGTCCTGTATGTATGATGGAAGCATTTTAACCAAGGGACAGAGGAATGAATCAACAAACTTTGATGTGTTCTCCATGGCGCTACCTATAGCTGAAATTATAGGGCGTCCCGGGGGATTTTCAGGATCTTTATGCACCTTAGGAATCAGGTACATAACTGGTATTACAGGATTACTGATTTTTAAAAACATTAATTCTTCATACGTAATCAAACATTGAGTATGCCATTCCTGTAATTGTGCATTATAAAGGCAGTGACTGGTGATCATAGCATCTTCAGCAACCCTAACATAATTTGAACGGTTATTAAGTTGCTTGTATGCTTCACTTAGGTACTGTTGTTTACCCCATAATACAACGTTCCCGCCCTTATCTGCATTTCGCACAATACAGTCTGTGTTTGTTGATAGTTTATTAACCAGAGCAATATGATCTCTCTGTCTCTGTGACATTATGCAATGTTTCTCGCTTGTACTCTTATATAATCTTTTCAGCTCATTAGTTACCAGCTCATTGTAAATGTCCACAGAGTCTCTGGTTGACATGGGTGTAAATCTAGAAATGGGTCTGAAGCTTGTCGGAGCATTACTTGCAATGACTATGCCTTGTGCTTCAGCTAGAGTTGTTGCTTGTTCAATGGTGGTCTGTATGTCACTCCCTGTGTTCAAGATGTTAATTTCAGTATCTTCTTCAAGCTGTCTTAAGTCCAACATCAGATTCATGTCATTCACCTCAAGGTCCCCTGGTTGGACATCAATAGTATTAGTCACACTTGTAGATGGCATCTGTGCTTGTTTTTGATTAACTGCAAAGTGTTTTTTTAATTTCAAGGTTCGAACGAATTTAAAAACATCTACTCTTGTTTTTACATAATCAAAGTCCTCTTCCGGGCAATAGGATAAGCCTAGTTTCAGGATGCTCTTTTCTTTATTTGTTAATGTGATATTAGTTAGATTGATAATTGAGGCTTCAGTTACAGCATTTACTACTTGGTCTGCTTGTTCTTGGCTCTCCCTTCGGCGCCTGAGTTGTTTTGCCCCTTTGCGCCTCTGTTGCCTCTGCCTCTTCCTCTTTGAGGCTTTGCGCTGTTTGTGAATGTCCTGGGGCGGAGGTTGAACCTCCTTTCTTGTTGTAAAAAACCAAACTCTTCTATTACAGAGGGGGTAGGTCCTGCTATTCGCCCACTCGGGCCCTCATCTGCATCCGTATCCAGCTCAGAGCTTTGAATACTACTTAATTCTGATTGTGGATCTAATGTTGATTTGCCCCTCGCATCCATTTTTTGTCTTCGCAGGGTTTCAAATTTCTTCGCAAAAGTATAGATTTGTCCTCGGTCATAGTCAATCTTGTCACGCAAAAACTTTTGCGCTTTCCTTTCTTTAATTGACTCTTCAAGTTTGCACAATCGTTCCTTCATTTCTGTTTTGAACTTGGTAATTGGCTCTTGGTCTACTTCTTTATCCAACATTCTGAGAATTTGATCAATTTCTTCAAGCATCTTTTGGCGATCGATATCAGCGTATTTAATTAAGATCGTCAACATTCTCTGCGAGGACTCTTGGTTGTTGTCTGCCCATTCGCGAAGCATTTTTGGATTAGGGTCCTCGTATGTAGGGGCCACTAAAATTCTGAGGCCTCTGGGAATGCGTTTTACTTCTAAGTAGCGCTGTAGGGATTTCGATTCTCACCATTTGGATAATTCCGATCGTTTCATTTTCTCCTGTCTTTTCAAACGCGCTGTTGTATCTGACATCGTTGTGTTTATTAATGCTCCACCACTTTTTTTCGTGCTCACGGTAGTATCATTAAAGATTGACAGTGCCGCCTCCTCTCGTTCTTTAATCTCTGCAGCCGACATTGTATCAAAATCCTTTTAGTGGATGTGAACCACTAATCAAGAACCGCCAGTGTCTACGCTTCACAATGGCCGTAGAAAATCAACTCATCACTGGCTTTCCCTCTTCCCACAACCGCATTTATTTGCAAATAATGTGTATGTGGAAATATCAACAGATGTTAAAATGCCGAGAGGAAGTTATAATTGCACGTATGACGTGAAAATCAAACTGGTTCGTTTTAGTAAGCTGAATCAGGTCAAGCAGAGTTATATGAAATATTAACCACTGTGTTTTGAATTATAAAAAACTACGAGTTTTTCTTCTAATATACTTAGTGAGTAGTTTCACATGTGACACGGCACGTAATTGCATTTAAATGGTTGAAAACTTTATTGATTTTGTTAGTGAGCAAGCCTGCAGGACAGGCGAAACGCGTCCGACAGCTGACAAATAAATCAATACTGGTTCAAGACAAGGCGTTGTCATCCTTTTCATACGAGGGCATTTTGGTGATATATATATATATATATGCTTTTCCTATCGCTAGTCTGACCTAACCTTAACTACACAGTGGCAAACGCCACTGTATAATAAATATATATGTAATATACATTTATGTAAGTGTTTTTGTATTGCTAATAACTTTGGCATCATTTAACAAATCTTCACAATCTTTCCAAACTTTCATCCACCTCAGCTTCTTTCTGAAAGGTTTCGGGGCGATTCGTCAAGCAAGGGCCAAAAAAAAGAGGAGGTCTCAAAACATGTTTTCCCCGTGCAATTTTCCATGGGAAATTTTAAACAGTGGTACAGGAAAAACGATTGAACAGTATTACTCCAAATTAGGCAGAAAGCTAGATCCTTACTCAGAAATTGTGCTTTTGTGATTTGGTGTAGATCTGTTCAGCCTTTTTTGAGATATTAACGTAAAAAAATAGAGATATTAGGACGGTTGGTTCTGCGGGAGTCCTGCGAAACCACAAATTTAAAAAAAAATTGAGCATTCTGATTGGCAGTGAGGACTTTTTTTCCCTTTGGACATCTCAGTAGCGATCTGATTGGCTGGCCTCAACACTGAGAGAAATGTTGTAACTGCCATTACAAAACACAAAGATACAGTTCCTGTGTCCTGAAAAATAATATAAAATAAGTTATAATGGGGCAGGTTAGACGTACTCTGACTCTCTGGCCCTTGTGTAAGGGTGGGGGGGTACTCTCAGAGGGACCCCATTCAGCCCACCGTCCCGTTGTATTCTTGCTGATCCCACCAGAGAGGTCTCACAGAGAGTCCCATGGGAGTCAGCACGGCCCCCCATGTACTCCCGCAAGAGTACTGCGGAAGTGCCTCAGGAGTACCACAGGACTGGATTTTTTTTTTTTTAAGACTCTTCTGCCAACCCCATGTCCCACACGGCAGAGAGTATGACATCCAAAGGGGGTTGGACCTAAGGCCTAGCCTCTGACTAGGCCCTGCAGCCAATCGCATGCTGTGCCCGGCCGAAGGGAGTAGAGTGGGACTGGCCTCTCCATGATGAGCTGTACTGGTTTGTCATCAGTGATGTCATTAATTTTGTCATTGAACATGTCATGAGTGATGTAATATGTGACGTCATAAGCAGTCTTAAGCAGTGCATTTAGATAGTATATATGTGTGTATAGATATTTATATATTATAGAAATACACATACAAAGTCATATATTACATATAAACACATACAAAGTCATATTTTACACATAAAGTATATATTATAAATATAAACTTTGCACATACAAACACATACAAAGTCATATATTACATATAAAGTATATATTATAATATATACTTTGCTTACAATATTTAAATCTGGCTTTGTGTGTGCGTGTATATCTCTATATTTTTATATTTATATGTAGATATACACACACGTACAAAGTCAGAATTAAGCAATTGAGGCAAACGCCATTGCTTTGCAATGAAAGTTAGCGGATATATTAAAATGTGTGGCAAGGTGTAATGTGTGTTTGTTTTTCTGTGCCACTTCCTGGCACATTCAGCAGTTGTGGTGGTCGAGGGGGGCATGACAACACCTGGGGCCCCATATGGCCTAGGCCTAGACGCCAGTACTTACCTCCTCCAACTCCTTTCTTGGCCTCATAATTCAGACTATGACATTGGCTGAGTCTTGAAGGAGCCAACACACATCAAGGTTGCAGTGACCTCCAGAAGCACGTCAGGGCACCCCGAAGAGCCGATAGGCACTGCGACAACAGTGACAGCGAATGACACTGGCAGAGGTCCTGTAGGAGCAGGCAAAAACGGGTTAGATAGTGACACCTAGTGGTCATTCACAGTATGTCTCTGACTGAAGGCCCAGGTGGTTCACTGTAGCAGCCGTCTGTCTCTTTTCTAAGATGGGAGATAGCGAAGCATCGAAGTGCCATAGAAGAAATACCAACTGAACAGGCAAATTGCCTGCCTCCCTTACCACTGTGCCGCATAATTAAAGAGACCAGGGCATGTGCCTGCAAAGGGAGAGGTCGAGAAACGACGCCATGGGCCTTGGAGCATAGTTGATGGAGAAGCATGGAAGGAAAATAAATTCAGTCTGCAAAGAACAGACAGCAGGACGAGTTTGTGTGTGTTGGAGTCTGACAGAAAACACGAAGGTGCCTATGAGGCCCTGGCGACGGTCTTTGTAAAGGCGCCATTCATGTCGCCTCCGCGCCTAGCTTTTGGAGGCCGGGCGCAGATTTTATCCTGCAAAGGCAGAGGACGTGCCCAGGCGAGCCCTCACCTGCCAGCCCGCCACCAGGATGCGCTCGTTAATCGTGTGTCTTTTCTGTTTATTCTCTGCTGTGCTCTACGGAAGATCAAAGCCGGCCCCTCACCGGGATGCTTGTGAAATGCCGTCGAGGTGTTACTGCGTCGAGGCTCACATCCTGGCGTCGCGAGCTCTGTGGGTTCGCCCATGTGGGCCCTGGCATGAGCTCACCTGCTCTGCGGCTCGCGCCGCGTCCTCTCACCGCCTCAGAATGACGCCGTCTTTGGTGTAACAAATCCCTCGACTCTGTTTACCTGCTGAGCAGGACATTACAGACCACAGAAATAGTAAATACCGAACCACAGCAAAGATGAGACTCGCCTGGCGGGGATCTGGAGCAAAGACCTCTGGCTCGTGCAACCGGACGCTCGTGCCCGCTTCAAAGGCCTTCTTCTGAGGCAATACCTGAAGCGGTGCCTGGCGCTGGGCTGCACTAGCAAGGTTAGAATAGGTAAGTACTCACATGTTTATTGGTTACAGTGGGAAGGAAGATCGTATGACCTCACAACGTATTGTGTCAGAATATAGCTGGCAAAAATATCATCTTCCATAAATATTGACTCTTAAATATAATTTACAAAACTGCCCAATTGTATGTACATTTTATGTTATTAACAACAACTGGAAGATATTTTATAAACCATATTTATGACAGTATTTTTGCCAGGTGATATTTTGTCCACGAGAATCACCAAGCTCCTCACAGAGGACCTGCGTACCTCAATCACCGTTGCGCATTCCACGTACCCACCAGAGACCTCCGCTCTGCCCAACTGGCCCTGGCTACCTTCCCACGCATCTGCAAGACCACGCCGGAAGAAGATTCTTCTCTTACCTCGCAGCAAAGACATGAAACACCCTGCCTCTCCACCTAAGGCAATCACCGTCACTGCCTCAATTCAGGAAGGACCTCAAGACCTGGCTCTTCGGCTGAACCACAGCACCTCGATGGACCTGCAGCCTCCCCCCCCCCCCAGCACCTTGAGACCCTTACTGGCGGGTAGTCACGCTTTACAAGCTGTGATTGATTGATATTCTGGCATCACACCAACTGAATACTTAGGTATGGGTACTGGGAATGCAAACCAGCCCTGGCAATTAAGTCACACCAGGCTGGGGGGGAGTGCTGGTGGGAAACACTGCTGCTGCGCTTTTGTTAAAGGGGGCCGATATAGCAGCATTGCTGCAAAACCGGCTCCCAGTAACAAAAACGGCCCCCACAGATCGAAAACCGGCCCTCTCCCTTCCGGCATACCGGGAAAACGCCCGGTGCCCGCTACGGCCAGTCCAGCCCTGTATGGGTAGCAGATTGTTTAGGTGTAGTAAATCTATAGTCCAAATTAGTTTCAACATTAATCTCTGGCAAATGGAATTCCCTTGATCTGCGGAAGGAGGGTTGCACCGCTGTACGCTAAGCTTCACCATAGGGGTTACACTAAAGAGCTCTTTTTGCTTGTCCAGCATGATATCAACTCTTTGTCCTCCGTCAGACTCCAAAATCTCTGTCCGGCTGCCAAATGTACTCCACAACGATATAAGTATTTAACTGTGCACATCACATCATCACTACAGTGATGCTCCAAGAGCATGCCTGACCAAAAATATATTAATACCCTTTAAAGAGTGTCATGTGCCTCATCACCACTACCCAGTTCCTCATCTTAGGACCTAAACCAGTCAGCCAGCCAGCTCAACAAGAAAAAGTTGTGTCAAGATTTCAAAACCTCCAGCCATGGGAAGGATATATTACTCAACTATATTAATTAGTGGTTGGTAGGGGTAACAGCTGCTACTCCTGAGTTTCCAATTAGGAGCCCTTGCACTGCTCTGGCTACTGCTTGTCTCAGAAGTCAAAAAGGCAACGGCATGAATATAAAGTAAACAGCTATAGTAGTCCTCGCTCATCGTGGCAGGAGGACAGCTTATTCAAGAATCACTTCTAAGGCCGACCGAGGCCCTGTGATACCCATAGTGTCTCCAGAGTTACTGCCTGGAACACCAACTGGATTGATGGATCACTTACTCATGTTCTGAGCAGGAGGTCTAGTTGGAGCTAGTCTGCACTGCTTCCACTGTACTTTAGGAGTGGTAATTCTCAATAAACCTTATTTCACCTTAAGGACACACATCCACTAAGCCCTGACGAAGTTCTCACCTGAGAACGAAAAGCGTTGGCTGACCGTAAAATCACCAATTTCAAGTGAATTATCTGATTACAAATAAAGACTTACTTGAAAACTAAGTACTGATTCCTTGGACTTCTTCACTTGGCGCACGCCCAACCCCTTAACAGCTGTAGTAGTCCTCTTTACTTTCTGTAGTCGTTGCTCTTTTCCTGTCCCCTAATCCCTCAACAGTAAATCGGGCGCTTCTTTTGGGGGCTAAAGGTTAGGGCAGCAGAGTCAGTTCTTTGATGCCATTATGGGCAAGTGGGTGTAGTTTAACAGTCTGCTACCCTTGGGTTTTGGTGAATCAACGTCTATGACACTATTTTTCTGACTACTATGGATAAAAGTTGAAGTGGAAATGGCAAGCATTTTCTTACAATAGACCTGGAGAGTAAAACTCATCCTCATATTCCTTTATCTGCAGTCAGATCTTCTCACGTGTTTAAGGTCTCAAACCCTGAAATTTCATCATACTGCTGCTACTGGCGCTTAGCAATCCCTCTCCCAAGCCAGGACAAATAAGAAGAGCTTCTCAATGGAAGCAAAAACAGCCCTAGCATCATCATTGGATAGCTCGTCATCACCATCAATTTTCCCTACATGACTTTTCACTGACTAGCAAGATATTTGCTTGCCCTTTTATCACCTCTGGTTGGTTCATCAATATCGTTGTGTGGTCCATCATCACCTTTGGTTGGCTCTTCAACAGGTTTATTTAGCTCATCATCATCATCAGCTGGTCCATCATCACTTTCTGCTGGCCTGTCTGCACCTTTTATTTGTCCGTCATCACCTTTGTCTGGCTCATCATAACCTCCCAGTGGTCCATTTTCATTTTTAGTTTGCCCATCATCACTGCTAACTGGACTGTCATTACCTTCGTATAGGCCAGCATTACCTTTGGTTGGCCAACATCCATTTTGGTGGTCCAGTATCATCCGGCTTTTATCAACATCAGTTGGCCCATAACTACATTCCACTGGTTCAGCATCATCTCCAGTTGACCCACCATCATCCCTAGTTGACACATGAGCAGCTTGATTTGACTCACCTTCATTTATCCTTGGTCCATCACCACCTTTGCTTGGTCCTTCATCACCTATGTTTGGTCCGTCATCACTTTTGGGTGGCCTGACATTACCTTCGAATTGCCTTCAATTGTCCCATCAACACCTTTGGTTGAACCAACAGTACTATTTTAGATCCATCATCATTTGTAGTTGACTCATAGATTCCTGAGGATGACCACCCATGCCCTTCATTAATCCTCAACATTGTCAGTGGCCCAGAATGGGTAGCTCTTAAATGCCTTTCTATCACAGAGGCCAGAATATATTTTGAAAATTACAACAGGATGCTGCACCACAAGTAGAAAGTTCTAAAACAGTGTGCATTGTGACCAGAAGGATTGAGTGCCTGGTGTTAGCATGCATATCCTGCTAACACTAACTTAGCTTGGGTGCTATGGTGGCCATCAGAAGCAACAATGTCTGCCTAATCTCCGCCCAGCGATTCCACAATTGTTATTGCTGGACCTTTCAACTTTCAGTTTTAAGGGGAGGGCCAGCCCACCACAACCATGCAGTTGGAAAGGTCCCACACCGATGGAAAAAGTTGCAGCTCATAGACATCTGCATGTTGCACAGAAGAAGTCACAAGATGATATTGTGGGTGCATCATAATGCTTTAAAATAGGGCATATTCAGAATCAGATCCTGTGGCCATATGAATGAGTGATGCCATTATGGGCAAGTGGGTGTAGTTTAACAGTCTGCTACACTCAGGTTTTGGTGATTCAACGTTTATGTCACTACTTTTCCGACTACTATGGATAGAAGTTGGAGTGGAAATGGCATGCATTTTCTTGCAATAGACCTGGAGAGTAAAACTCATCCTCATATCCCTTTATCTGCAATTAGATCTTCTCATATGTTTTAGGTCTCAAACCCTGAAATGTCATCATACTGTTGCTACTGGTGCTTAGCAATCCCTCTCCCAAGCCAGGACAAATAAGAAGAGCTTCTCAATGGAAGCAAAAATAAAAGTAGCATCATTATTGGATAGCTCGTTATCACCATCAATTTGCCCATCATGACTTTCCACTGACTCAGAATCATTCTGTGTTGACCTAGCATGATCTTTGCTTGCCCTTTCATCACCTCTGGTTTGTTCATCAATATCGTTGTGCGGTCCATCATCACCTTTGGTTGGCTCTTCAACAGGTTTATTTAGATTGTCATCCTCATCAGCTGGCCCATCAACACTTTCTGCTGGCCTCTCTGTGCCTTTTATTTGTCTGTCATCACCTTTGTCTGGCTCGTCATAACCTTCCAGTGGTCCATCTGCATTTTTAGTTTGCCCATCATCACTGCTAACTGGGCCGTCATCACCTTCATACAGGCCAGCATCACCTTCGGTTGGCCAACATCCGATTTGGTGGTCCAGTATCGTGTAATGGGCTTTTATCAACATCAGTTGGCCCATAACTACATTCCACTGGTTCAGAATCATCTTCAATTGACCCACCATCATCCCTGGTTGACACATAGGCAGCTTGATTTGACTCACCACTTCAAGCAGGGTTTGCCAGAAAACAGGAACAATTGATCAGGTCTTCTGCTTTCTTCTCCTTTATTGGAAGGTGGTATTACTGGGCAAGGGGAGTCTATACGTAGCCTTCATAGATCTGAAGTCAGCGTTTGACCTCGTGCCCAGGAATAAGCTCTGGCAGGTGCTTAAGGAGATGGGTATGTCCTTGGAAATCCTGACCCTACTTATAAAGCTCCATGTGGAGAACTACACTAGGGTGAGATGGGGCGGCCAGGGCCAAGTCACTGATCCTGTCAAAATCATGCACGGTGTTCGCCAGGGCTGTGTCCTAGCACCAACATTGTTCTCGCTATATATCAACCAAGTGGTTGAATTTTTATATGCAACTCCAGCGGATGTCCCTTCTCTGGGGAACCAGAAAATCGCAGCTCTTCTTTTTGCAGACGATACCCTTCTCGTCTCCAAAACACCCATGGGGCTGCAAAGTCTATTAAATCGATTCAAGACCTTTTGTGACGAGAGGGGCCTTGAAATAAACACCTCAAAGACGTAACTGATGTTGCTGAATCCCCACAAATCCTTCCAAGGGCGCCTAACCTTAAATAACATCCCTTTAGAGAGAGTGAGTTGTTTCGACTACTTGGGCATTAAATTGTCCGAAGGTACGACCTAGAAACAACACCTTAACAAGGCCTACATTAAATTCTCTCAGGTAACTGGGGCTCTAAGCAGGGCCGGACTGGCCGTAGCGGGCACCGGGCATTTCCCCGGTGGGCCGCCAGGGTGGGGGCCGGTTTTGGACCCCTGGGGGCCGTTTTTGTTACCGGGGGCGGCAACATCAGCCCCCTGCAACAAAATCGGCCGAAACCGGCCCTAGAAAACAGTTCGGCCGCACTCCCCCCTCTTCCCCATAGGGGGCCGGTCGATCGGTTTGCCAGGGCCGATTTTGGTTCCCAGTCCGGCCCTGGCTCTAAGGAAGGAACATTGTCGCTCCTACACAAAACAAGTTGCACCAGCTGTGGAGCTATACAAAAGTGTCCCTCCCACCAAGCACACCACTCGGCCCCTTAAAGCTTGATATGGGTATCAAACAAGTCAAGGACGTTGTGAAACTTCGCCCGCTTCTATTCTGGCAGAGGCTTGTTTCCACCCCAGAATTGTCTCCATATGCAGCCGCCTTTGCTGAGGTTTGCTCTCTGGATACATCTAGCAAAATAGGATGGATCAATCACGTTAGAAACCTCATCAGTTGCAGTGGGTTAATGGGGCACAGCATTAATTGCCCAGCACCTCTCACCAAGAAACAAATTAAAGTGCTGTATTGGGACTGGGTAGAGCAGAACAAATTTATGGACAATAAGTGGGGCAGACTATCTGAGGAATTTATGGATTTTAAATTTAGCTGTTCCTTGGAAGGTTATCTTGATCTTATCAAGGTGCGGGCCGACAGAAAGCTATACATACAATTTAGGCATGGCTCTTTGCCCATAAATTCATTCACAAACTCATGGCTATGTAACGCTGCCAAGATTAAAGGCTGCCCTTGCTGCCCTGATTGAATCAATAGGCCTTGTTTTCTTTGCCTGCCCTGCATATGCAAAACCTAGGGCTAAATGGTTAATCCCCATTTTCAAGAAACATGGAACTCACGACTCTGGTGTTGCCTTGCGCATACGAAAACAGATAGTAGACCCTTGTTTGTGTGCGCAATCGCGAAGTTCCTGGGTCACATGTGGGGAATTAGAAGGAAGGCTCAGAGCCCAATACAGACCCGACCTTAATATGCTCAAATTATGTTGGTGAGGGAATCGAGCCTGATTATGACGAAACCCAGCCACTGAGTGAACCTTTTATGTCTTGATTTTATATTCTTTTATGTCAATGGCAGCACAATCAAATCAGTCTATTCGTTTCATTTTCAGTAATATAGTTTTAAACAGTTTGCTGCATCCTTGTATTAAGTACTTTGAATTGATTAGCTGGCAGTTTTACAACAACCATTGTATAATCTTAAAACAGAAACAAAGGATTATGCTTTTAATGATGAACTGCTGTGCTTTTATGTCTTGCGAAGGTTTTTAATATATTTAAAATTTTACTGGGTTGCTTATATGTATTTGCACTTTTATGGTCTGACGACCGAATAAAGATTATTGAATTGGATTTGACTCACCTTCATTTTTGCTTGGTCCATCATGACTTTTGCTTGATCCTTCATCACCTATGCTTGGTCCGTCATCACTTTTGGGTGGCCTATCATCACCTTCGAATGCCCTTTAATTGTCCCATCAACACTTTTGGTTGAACCATCATTACTATTTTAGATCCATCATCATTTGTAGTTGACTCATAGATTCCTGAGGATGACCACCCATGCCCTTCATTAATCCTCAACATTGTCAGTGGCCCAGAATGGGTAGCTCTTAAATGCCTTTCTATCACAGAGGCCAGAATATATTTTGAAAATTACAACAGGATGCTGCACCACAAGTAGAAAGTTCTAAAACAGTGTGCATTGTGACCAGAAGGATTGAGTGCCTGGTGTTAGCATGCATATCCTGCTAACACTAACATAGAGTGGGTACTATGGTGGCCATTAGAAGCCACAATGTCTGCCAAATCTCTGCTCAGAGATTCCACGATTGTTAGTGCTGGACCTTTCAACTTTCAGTTTTAAGGGGAGGGCCAGCCCACAACTATGCAGCTGGAAAGGTCCCAGACCGATGGAAAAAGGTGCAGCTCATAGACATCTGCATGTTGCACAGAAGAAGTCAGAAAATGATAATGTAGGTGCATCATAATGCTTTAAGATTGGGCATATTCAGAATCAGATCCTGTGGCCATACGAAAGGGTGCCATGCCTTTCTCTGCTGTGCTACCTTGCCATGATGAATGACCATAGAAACAACACATCTTACCCATAAGCTTTGCTGGTATTGTCTTGGCAGAACATTTGCAAGGTTCTTTTATCAAATGCAAGTCTTGGTGGCAGATACGATTTTTTGTGTTTGGTCCTATGTTCTGGAACGCCTTCCTGAGCCACATCAGGCAGGAACAACCTTCGGACCTTTCTGATTTCTTTTTGTAAGCCACTGTGGGATACTTTTTTTTGTTAGCATTTTCTTGAGTCTTTTTATTGTAGGGTTAGCGGTGTGTACGATATAAATAATGGACTGGATCACTTTTGGGTCATTGTGACAACTTTCATCATGGATCTTCTAGCATAAAAGTCCGACTTGAACCTTTAATAACATTGAAACACACTGCTGCCTAGATGATATCCAATGCCACTAGTTTGACATCTCCCCAAACTAATAAGGCTGCACGTCTCCCCACCAGAGGCAGATGATCCGTCAAAAGTCCAGACCAGCAATACAAAGACCTTAATAGCAACTCCCCAAGCATAGCTCCTAGCTTAATGCCTTACTTGTAAACTTATAAAGCCCCCTCTTCAAGAAACCCTCAGCCGTTCAAAAGACACGAGCCAACTACTGGCCTATGTCCCTGCTACTCTACCCAGCAAAAGTCATGGAAAAGATGATAAACAAACTCCTAACCAGCCACCACACTGACAGGCACGTACTCGACACCACTCAATCTGGATTCAGAATGACCTCATCGCCGCCATGGACGGCATCAGGATGATCATAGACAAAGGTAAGACCTCAGCACTCATTCTACTGGATCTTTCCACAGCCTTCGACACCGTCCCTCACCCCATCCATATCCAACGACTCATGGAAGTCGACATCCAAGGTCCCACACTTCACTGGATTTGCTCCTTCCTGATAGGCCACACCCAGTCAGTCTTCTGTCCTCCTTCTCCTCAGACGCCACCAACCTCATCTGTGGAGTTCCACAAGGATCCTCACTCAGCCACACTCTGTTCAACGCTTTTATGACCCCACTCGCCAGCATCATCCAAGCCCAAATCAACATATCCTATGCTGACAATTCCCAGGTTATACTCTCCCTCTGCGACAAGACACAAAGTACTCGGAGCAATTTCTCCTCCTGCATGATCGAAGTCATCAGATGGATGAAAGCCAACTTCCTCAAGTTCAACACAGATAAGACAGAAGTAGTAATCTTATGCAAAGACTCCTCACTCTGGGACTCCCCCAGTGGCTGCCGAACTCAAACCCACACCTCTCCTGGCAACCCATGCAAAGAACCTCGGAATAGTAATCAACAACCAACTCACCATGATCGGCGAAGTGAATGCAGTCTCCGTCTCTTGCTCCCACACACTCTAGAGGCTCAAAAAGATCTTCAAATGGCTCCCCACCAACACTCGTAGAACCGTCACCCATACCCTCATCATCAGCAAGCTGGACTACAGCAGCACACTCTATACTGGAATCAATGCTCATTTGACCTGAAGACTCCAAACCAAATAGAACTCTGTGGCCAGGCTCACCCACAATCTCCCACCGTGCACTCACATACACCTTACACCTCAAAAAGCTCCACTGGCTCCCAATCCACAAACAAGCACTCTTCAAACTCCTCATGCACATATACAAAGCCTTACACAACATTGGCCCTATGTTCCTCACCAACTGCATATATTTCCACAAACCTACCAGACACCCCTCAGCCAGACTCCTATTCGCACACACACCCTGCATACACAGAACCAGATGTGGTGGTCGTGACTTCTCCTACCTCACTGAGCTTGTAACAACCTGCCCCTGAACATCAGAGACTCCTCTTCAGTTCTTTAATTCTACAAGAAACAGAAGATCTGGCTCTTCACCTATCCCAACCTTGGCTTAGCCCATACAGCTCCTGCTTCAACACCAGAATACCATCCCAGGTGTGTTGTTCGCTATACAAATATACATAACATAACACTTCTTACCCAGTGATGTCCTGCTGCTGCCTTTCTGAAATGAGGCATTCACAAGGATTCGTGCAGAACTGGATAGTAACCTGCTGTCCCGGATCTTACACCTCAGTATTCAATCAGTCTGAATCTCATCGCCTGCCGTGCTTCACCTTTAGCTGTTTTTACTCTACCATGATACACCCACATTGGTCTGCCTCCATGTGTGTTCCTTCTGCTACGGGACTCCATCAATGTTTTCTTGTACTTTTAGGTTTATTTGTGAACTGATCTGTATGTTTTAATAGCACAAAATAAATGAATGAATAAATATCTCATACCAATATCTACTAACCCATACTCTGATGTGTCAGCCCAGCAGGACCTTCACTGACTACCCTGCTGCCAAAGGATGGTTTTCGAATCACCTAGTGTAGTCTACCTTCCATCTGGGGCCTGCTCTCCATCACAGGGCTGTCTTACAGGCTCTTAATCAAGGGTCCACTCTCTTACAGATATTCCATCAAGGGCCCATTCTCTTACAGATATTCTATCATGGGCCCACTCACATTAGCGCACAATCAAGGGCCTGATGTCTTACATATGCACACTAGAGCCATGTTCTCTTACAGACTTTACAATAACCAGCTACCCACTCCCAATTTTACCCACCATCAAGAGTCCATTCTTTTATGGACACACGATCAGTGGTCCTCTTTCTTACAGATCTACCATCAAGGGGCCAGTCTCCTACAGATACTCTTTTATGAACCATTCTCTTACCTACTGTGAGAAGCTGGCTTGGTATATGGTGTACACTTATGTAAGTGGGCACCTTGCACCAATCCAGACAACCCTTATGGTGATTTTAGTGGTCTTAGACAACCTTAGAGAGCTCTCTAAGTGGTATCTGTGGAGAGCCAGAAGGAGTGTAAAGCAGCTTATTTTACCAGAACATAATCTTATACGTATAGATTAAGTGAAAAAGAACCACACAGTGTATTTATAAAAAAATATGTATTTATTATAAGACACTCACTAACACATACAGATATTTCCTAGCCGGAGATATACACAATGCACACAATACTTTTCAATAGAAACAGGTAAGTAGCACGAAATACACAGTGGCCACCAGGGGGGAGGGACCAAACCATATACTAAAATAGTGGTATGCGACCCACGACTCGAGTCAAGACTATACCCAGAAGACGTAGAAGTGCCGGGGACCCAAGGAACCACCCGAGGTAAGTAACCAGGAGCCCCACGGAGGCCATGTGCAGAGTGGGAACACAACTGCGGGATCAATGCAAGTCAATGGGTAAGTTGTGGTTGCAATTTTAAAGAAGAAGGACCCTTCCCAGTGGACCCTGAAGAAACCCAGTGGAAGACAGAAGGTTGGAGAGCCACCCCACCCGTGGATATGCTAGGAACCAGGTAACGCAACTGGTGCCATGTAAAGCGCTCTGATACCCGATACCTTCGGGTCAAGTTGGTGCTATATAAAGCTCCATTAAAAAAAAAAACCTACACCAGGGAAGCCGGGTGCATAGGTGTGAAGTGGCGTCAGAAACCGCTGTCGGACCCAATGGAGGACTTCAGGAAGATGCCACTGCTGGGGAAGGTGAAAGTGTCCGGTGGAACCCAAAGGTGGATTCAAGTCGAGAAGTACCTGCAAGCAGAGGGGACAAAGTCTATGCCACTCAGGAGTGACCAGGAGTGACCAGGAGGCACGGAAGACGAATGCCCACCGATGTCGAGTGTTGCAGGAGAGATGACGGTGACCTTGGAGCTGCAGGGGTGAGCACCAGGCAACACTGTGGAAGACCAGGAGCCGTTCACGAGCTGTCCCACGTCGGATGTCGAGAGTTGAGGGGTTGGTGCCCGTCGGGGGGACCAACAAGCCTTGTCAACTGCAAACAACGGGGAAAGCGAAGGTGCAGTGTCAGGACTAGCAAGGTCCGGGGGAATCACCACAAGCAGGGGAGTCAGGGCCGGCCCGAGCAATCCAGGGAGCCCACAGAATTTAAAGATGACCCTCAAGAGGACCCACAGGCCGGAGGACCTCGAGCAGCTCACCAAAGATGCAGGCCCACAGTACAAGTGATGCGGTGAGGACGAAGATCTTGGTCACAGGAGATGCTTGAGGTTGGGGCTACTTGAAGCCTGAAGATCTGTCACATGGCCGATAGGAACATTGTTGACATCACTAAGTTAGCATGGCCCATGCAGCCATGATGCTGCTTTTGCGAACGTTACTACATAACTTTATTTTTGCAAGACTCTGTTTATACCTTTCACATGAGAACTGTCTGCTGTCTGCTGTGTGCGTTCTCTGCCTGTTCCTGGAGTTTAGTCTGAGCATTGTGAGCAAGGTTGATAAACAATTCCCCTTGTTATTCTGTTCTAGTCAGGCCCTAGCATCTAGACAAAACATACCACTGTAGCTGCTGCTGGAGACTCGTACTTTGATATTATAGGGATACATGTTTAGGTAACACACACCTGGAGAGGGATCTTTCCAGGGACAAAAGCAACACTCACCTTCGATGTAGAAATCCCATCTATACTCTAAGGTGTGGGGTCTGCTGACAAAACCCACAGATCTTCTAATATATAATACTACTTCTTCTTTCCAAGGGGAGGGAGGTTAGGCACTATAATCCTTTCTCCTTTGTCTTTATAAGATGACATCTCCCATCATAATGTATGGACTGGCTGCGATGCTAACTGTATTACTGTTATGCATTTTTCTGCTTGTTGTGGCACGTATACTGCATGTTAGAGCATGTTAGTTTAAATAAACATTTTAGACTATATTCGTGTCTCGGTCAAATCTTATTATGGACAGGTACGAGAGTGTGAGCGAAAAGGTGTGTCTTGTTACCGCGATTCCTGAGAGATCCGGGAGTGTTGTGTTCTGGGGTGTCTAATCACTTGCTTCTCCGTGTTTGTGTAGGAGAGCGAGAGAGACACTATAGCTAGTCGGTCCTGGGCTTGTGGGTACTAAGGTGGTAGGAAGGCTCAGCCCCTATACACCAAGGTCCCATAATCCTGCGCATAGTTCTGTGTATGTGCAGATTCCCTGCAACATGGCGCCACCAACGTTTGGTCTGGTACTTATTCGCGAGACCCCTGAGTAGCATTGGTGCTTGTCCACGATACCCTCTCACCTGTTTCGGAGACGTCCGTGGTGCGGGGGAGTTTACCTCCTATATTAAAGATGTTATAGGTTTTTCAAGCTTGAATTCTAAAAGGTTTTATTTGTTCTTAACCCGGTATTGCGCTACCATTTCACTAACAGTGTCTATAATGGCAATTAACATTGCGGTTACTGCGCATTTGACCCAAAATGGAGTCCCGGTGGGGGGAGCAGATTTTATATTTATCGTAGAGGCGGATGCTGCTTACCGCTTTGAGGTTTTTTACTCCTGGGTTAGGTTTCCTGCTGTTGATGGAAACGATAATTTCTTTCATGAATACGAACGTGGTGCGGTGCCACAGGCTTACCGTCCATATCGCTTACTTGAAGTTCCGTTGTCGGCTTAGGAGCATACCAAATGGTTTAATGGCGCCCTTCCTCACCCTGTTTCAGTGGTCCGTCTCGGCCGCTTATCGGTCGACGGGGCCACATGGCCCGTTTTGGCAGGCTTTACACCACATCCAAATTATCTTGATGTTTCACACGCAGAGCTGCGAATATTACACACGTCCTTGGTTCATATACATAGAGGTTTCATACAGTATCTGTCTCGTAATGTACCGATGGCTCCGCTCAGCCACCAGGGCATGGTGGCGTGGTTATAAGTCCTATCATGATTAATTCAGTGATGGGGAAGCGTCCTCAGAATAGGGATGAATTCCCTTTTTGGTTGGCCGAATAATTTGAGCAACTTGAAGCTGTATTTCCACACACGTCTCCTGTAGATAAACACAGGATACTAACCATGAGCTTACCAAAAGGCCTTATTCCCAATTTGGCAGATTGCACTACTTGGGGGCAAGGTGTTTGCAGTGGTTTATTCGCTATGCTTTGGCACCCCCTCCATGACCGTGCTTCCAACGGTTCTTAAGAAGGTTCAAGATGAACACGGGGCGGAGGCCGCCCTGGAGTTGGGGATGCGATTGGTTGGCGCATTCCCTATTGTCTCCGACATGATTCTTGCTAACGTCAAAGGGGAAGCAGTCAGCTTGCAGTTGAGTAAGCGCCTAGAGGCGGTGGCTGACGTGGATAAACAACGTGAATTGCCAAAGATTATTGCCAACGTGTATAAATATTTGGCAGTTAGACCTTTTACTCAGACACAAATTAAGCCCACCTGAGAAAGAGGGGCGTCGGGTCTTTCCTAAAAAGGCTTGGAATAGAAATAAGCGGCAGCAAAAACAGAAGCAAGGTTCGCATGCAGGTTCACCGACACCTGATACTTCTGAACGTAGATATGATTTGCGAGACCGCTCTAAAATTAAAACACCAGAAAGATTTCAAGTTCCTGATCCATGCTCACCTCGTTCCTTTCAGGAATCATCGGATCCACAGTTCGGTGGAGGGGAGCGTCAGGATCGAAGACAAGGCGAGACCACTCAGCAACGACATGATCCGCCACGACAATTTGACGTTAAAACTAAACAGGAGGGACAACCTCCATATCGGGCCCCTTTTCAGAAGAAAAAAGTTGCCGCTTTAACAGCGAAGTATGCCTCAGATGGTGAGAACCCTGCTCCTCGATTGGAGATGGGCGGTGACACTCCTCGACAGCGCGGCGGAAGTTACCATAAGGCGGGAGGCACTCCGTCCTTGTCTGGAGGCGAGAGCAACTGATACTTTCATTACAGTGGAAACAGCAGATACACGAGTTGCATCCCCTGATAGGCGTTATGAGATTATCCTCCAGATTGAGGGTGATATCAAACGGACAATTAAGGCAATCGTTTGGGAAAGCTTTACCTCCTCTTACGACATTTTGTTGTCGGAGGCGGATTGGCCTCCTCCATTTGTCTTGGCTTCTTTCCGAGGGGAAGACGTACTACTCCCGAGTTTTTCATGTTACGTCTCGGAAGAGGCTAAACAAGCTTACTCGTCAGAATGGGCTTTGGCCCTAGCGCCGGCTGTGTATCGTAATCAGGTGGGCTGGGACAAAATTTCACCGGCACATGAAATACCTTTACGATCTATGCCACAGCCACAAGCAATGCCCTATCAAACGAGATGCCAAGGCTTCCGTAAGTTAACTATTGACCCAGTTGAAGTATCAGGGTGTAATTGAACCCTGTGTTTCATCAATGAATAATCCTCTTTTTCCAATTGTGAAACCGGACGGTTCCTATCACATAGTTTTGGATTATAGCAATTTGAATAGTCATGTTCGTACGTTTACTGTACAGAACCCACACAGCTCTGCGTTGATCAATAACTTAGTCCGTAAAAAGTATAAGACAACACTGGATATATCCAATGGGTTTTACAGCCAAAATCTGGCTCCTGACAGCCGTGAGTTGACCGCATTTACCGCGGTCGGCAATTAGAAAGATTTATGCGTTTGCCTATGGGCTATAAGAATAGTCTGGGGGCTTTTGCTACGCGTGTGGTGTCTCTTTTACACAACGTAGACCCCGATGCTTTCTCATACGTTGATGACATTTATTTGGCGGATGACGAGTTGATACCGCATCTCGTCCGCGTTGATCGCATTATTATGTCTTTTGCCGACCTGGGATACAAATTTAATTTTTGCTAAGTCTCACATCGCCTATTTGGCGGTACTCTCCTTGGGTTACGAACTCAACAATGAAGGTAGGGGGTTAGCCCCTCACTTTCTGGAGAAATGTGCAACCTCCTTCCACTATGAAGAAGTTTCAATCTTTGCTGGGATTTTTGAATTTCGGACGAACATATATTCCTGAATATGCCCAGCGTATCAAACCGCTTTATGCATTGATACAACCCTCTTTTTCGTCTTCCAGCTGGCTTCCAGAACATACCGCAAGTCTTCTGTCTTTGCAGTCTGATCTGCTGGTGACCAACTTCCTTTTAACTCATGACAATTCCACAAATTTGGTCATACGGATTGTACTGGGTACAGTGGGTTTCACGTACTTGACGTTCAATGAAGGTGATACAGTCCCCATTGCATACAAATCGCACTTGTACACTTTAGCCGAGATGCGTTTTTCCTCCACTGAAAAAATTCTCACAGCAGTTCAGATGGCAATTCTTAAAGAACGCTCTCTTGCTCAGGGTAAACGCATTCTTATGGTCTCGCCTGTGCCAGCTCTTGAAGCGGTCACAAAGGCGAGTGTTCCGAATGCTAAAGCTTTGCATCCTAGTTGGATTCAGTGGGCAAGTTTATTGACATCGGTTGATGTCACTTTTATCTTTGACCCATCGTTACATACACAGGAGTTTTTACAATACGAACAGGTACATCCTCCTCTGTCGTATTTACTTCCTCTTGATTGGTACAAATGTATCATTTATACCAACGGTTCTGCTCAACCAGCCATGGGCTCTAAACATGCTTATTCAGCGGCCTGCACTATAGTGGCGGGCTCTATGGTTGACAGTGAGTTTAAGTCTTCCTTAGTGCACACACAGACTCTAGGAGACTGTACAGCTCAATTGGCTGAGCTGCATGCTTTGCTGTTGGCTCTAGAATTCGCTGATCCTGAAGTACCTACTCTTATAGTGTGCGATTCCTTTTACTGTGTTCAGTCCTTTAATGACAATTTGTACTTTTGGTCTCAAAATGATTATCTAGATTCTAAAGGTAGCGCAATTAAGCATAAAACGCTTTGGGTTCGAGTGGCCGCTCTTAAAGAATGTTTGCCACTCACACATGTTATCCATACTCTTGGCCATCAGTGTTTGGGAGCACATGCTGTTGGTAATTCTATGGCTGATGAAGCAGCCAAATCTGGAGTAGCCACTTGTTCAATTGCAGCCGTAACAAGGTCCATGACTCGAATAGACAATGACATTCTTGCGGCTATAGCTGCACCGAAGGATGGGACGGAGTTCCCACAAGGTTTTCCTTCCAAATATTCTTATCATTTGTCACCAGAGCAAGTCCCATTTGCTACAATACTGTCTGTTGGGGATCGGCTGATTTCCAACGAGGATCGCAGACTTCCTTTGATCATAGCGGCTCACGAGGGCATGGTATCTGCTCATGCTGGAGTTTCAGCGACTGGGTCCCTCTTGCAGAAGCGTTATTGGTGGCGTGGCTTGTATAGGCAGACTCGTAATTATGTTCTGTCTTGTGACATTTATCAACAGATTAAGCCGTCAACAGATTAAGCCGTCCACAATTGCACGTCCACCACATACGCAACTTTACATTTCAAATCATCCATTTGGTTGTATTTACCTTGATCACTGCGGTCCTTTGTCGTCAGACACTGCATATAAATATATTTTGGTTGCAGTGGATTCGTGCACGAGATTCCTTTGGGTTTGGCCACAATATAGTGCTGACGCTTGAAATGTCATTAGAAATTTGCGTGTCTTTGACCGGAAATTTGCCTGCGGCACCTTCCATTCTGACCAAGGTCCGGCGTTTGCCTCTAAGGCTTAGAAGGACGCGATGAAGTCGCTGGGGGTGCTGCTGCAATTCTCGTCTCCATTCAGGCCTGAGGGCAGTTCTGTAGTGGAGCGAATGAACCGTGACTTAAAGCAGTCTTTGACAGCTAGAGTTTTAGGTACTGGTCGGAGTTGGCTGACTCATTTGTATGGTGTCCAACATGCACTAAATAATCTCCCTAGAAGATCTCTGGGTGGGCGGACCCCATACGAAATGCTCTTTGGCATTAAAATGTTTGTGCCAGAACTTGATGGTCTAGACGTTGCGGCGGCTGCCGCAACATTTGACGTAGATAACCATTGTGCTATGTTACAGGATCTACAAAACACCCGAGATGCCCTTGCAAAGGATCATTTGCCCTCGTCCACAGATACAGCGGTGCTGAATCCGGCAACCGGCTGGCTTCCTAGGGTTGGTGATCTGGTCCGAGAGAAGTTGTAGAGCAAAAAAGAATTTGGTCCATCCTATCATGCGCTGGTCCCAGTTCTTGGCTTGAAGGGCACTCGTTCTGTGATTTTGCCTCCACTGCCTGGTCGGAAAGAGAATCGATTCATTTGCATTGAACAAGTCAAGTTACACCATTTGGCCGATACTGTATAGTATGCCTAATAGCATTCCTCGGCAGGATGTTTCTCTGCAACAGATGTCTTCCATAGCGAATCCTGTGCAACGGGAACACGAGGTGGAGACCTCCATTGAATTTTTGCCTGTTTCATCGTCTACTACAGCTGCTACGTCCCATGACTATGCTTCTCCGCCAGTGGAGTGCACTTGATATTCCAGCCTCTGCGCTACAATCATCTTTTAATGCTGATCAGCCCCCATTGTTTCGCCTTGGAGCTAGTGGTTATTATATGGACAGAGATAACTTTTCTTCAAGTTCTTCATCTTCTTCATCAACTTCCACTGTGGCGGAGCTTCCTATGAAAATTTGTATTTTCTTTTCATGGTTTCGAAAAAATTATCTGGTTCCTCCATGGACATACATTTGAATGGTGCTCACAATGTTGTTCCTCTTCATGTGGATTGGGTTTGTGACAGTGTTTTTCCTTTTAATCAATGGCCATTACTTGCCTGAACGCTCTGCTGTCCATTCGGTTGATGGAGTATTGGCCCACACACACTTCGTCTCATAAAATGAAAAGGGATCAACCCAAAGTTAACATCTCAGCATTTCCAGTCGCTGATGGCATAGTTTGGGATAAAGTTCTGTATTAAATCTATGGCCCAACGGAGACAATTTGAATGCCGTACGTCTTTCGTGTATCGTTAGATGACGTCATTACGCCAGGACTGCATTCCGATGACTGGGATATTAATGCCGTAAATTCACTGTTGTCAGATTTAAAATATTACACTGCTTTTGAAACTGAGGATTTGTATTTAAATTCTGCTAATTATGCTGATTTATTCTGTTTCCAACATTATGGTCATCATTTTTTGCATAAGTCCAACACGGTCCGAACCCCAGTTAATTATACACAATCACAATAGGAACATTGTCCTACACCATTTCAGGGTAGTTCGCAGACACAGAAAATTAAGTTTGTCTATTTTTCAGGCTATAATCTCTCCGACCCTAAATCTTACTATTATAAGTTGAATGCAACAACACACACAAAATTCATGCTGACCCATGCTAAATTGGTATATTCTTCTACTTTCACGGCTGATTTATCCTTGAAAGGTTATGATTATTGGAAGAACATGATTGATTTGAAATCAATCTGGGGTACCAAAGATTGGCAGGTACAGGGAACTGAATCATTGCATCGTGCGTGTTTGATACCAACACAGCTGATATTCCTGAATCAGACTGTACAACAGACTACTTGTTTTGGATTGGCTACTACTAAAAATTTAAATTCTCCCTCATTTCCGTCGTTGGCAGCCTATGACAACTGGCAGCACTATACAAATTGCTCTTTAGATGACTGACAATATTGTCCAAAATGGTACCCTTAACTCGTCCACTATTAATCCCTTGGGCTGGTTAATATGGCCTCTCAATGCCAATGCTTGTCAGTTGCGTTTTTCAAATGCATCCAGGGGATTTACACTCAGTAGGCCAGACCCTCGTTTCCCGCAATCACATTCGGTTACTACATATTCTGTGGTAAATTATGTCAACAATGGTTGGAACATTCAACATTGTCGTCTGTGAAACAACATCTCTCACGTTTTTCTGGCGACATTGATCTGGCGGATTTCCTTTAAAGGTCCAAAGTCACCACGCCCTAAATGTTTTGCATATGCTGCATATAATGAATTGTGGAAACTGTCCCAAATGGAGGCAGCTTTCCGGTTACAACAACTTGATCAAGACAATTTGCGTAAAGTTTTAGATGTGGTTGATAACAGTATTAATACTTTGTCTTCTTGTATTTACACATTGGATAATATTGTTTCATCTGTTATTGACATTGTGCAGAACGATGTATCTGTGTTGTATCACGGCCAAAATCAATTGCGCTCTGTAATGCAATTCGGTTGGACTTTACAAACGTTAAAAAATGGGAAAGTCCCATGGGATTATTTGAACGCAACTGCCCTGTTTTTGTCCTTTAATTTGACAGATAAACAAAAGCTTATGTCCATGAAAGATTCCACATACACGCTGTTACATATAGAGGAACTAGAGCAGCTGCCCTTCTCAATAGCAGAGACTGATTCCTTAGTATGGTTAATACACGAGGTTATCTCATTGCCCACTTCCCTGTTTCAGTTTACTGCATGTATGAAACATTATCCAATCGGTAGGTTTGAGCCCCTTGGTAGCAATATCATACACAAATTATGGTCCTTACCATTCACATTTCACTGTCAACGTGATGACAGGGAGGTTTTCCTGACAGGGGAGGACTGTGATTCTAAAGTGGGACATGCTTTGGTTTGTACACGAGTTCAGCTTCACGAGGCTTGCAACGTGTCCGCGCCTAATTTGGCCTGTTTTCTAAAAGGAACACCAGTCCCATCAATTATTTCCACACTAACTTTGCTTTCTAACGGACGTTATCTTATCCTGAATAACCACAACTTCTGCGGCTTACGGGGTGGCATTCTGTATATAGTAACGGTTTCCCTTCGTGTTACTTGTTGCAGCAATGTTCTTTTTCCGCCCCCACACGGGAGTGTAGATAGTTCACTGTGGCCTTCCATTCCCACTTTGAAAACAGATTTCAATAAACTAAGCAGACTCAAAGCGCTATTGTTTCAACAAGAAGTCGCTCTCACTTCAGCTCGAGAGATCTTCGAATTGCAGGTGGCTAGGACATCTAGTGAGATTCAGTCACTCTTGAATACGAATCTCCCACTGCATTTTGGGGAACTAATACATCAAATATTTAATGCGTCTGATACTGAAGGCCTTGCACACTTTTTAAACTTGTGGGATCTGGCCTTGTTTAATCTTTTCAGACGATTTTTGGAGTAATACCGGCATTTATTCATTCTATTTTTTCCAGCGCATTCGGAGGGTTTCCATTGATCCTCTTACTGGCGTGCGGCGTGCTGGTTCTTCTGCTCCTGTTACGCAATGGCTGCCCATCCTGTGGCCCTGCCCAGACCCGGCCAATTGCGCCTGTACCGTGAACGAATGCAACAACTTTTTGGATGCTTGCCATTGGCAACGCTTGGAGTGGGTTATAGGCTCACCTATCGCTTTGCCTATTTCACTTGCGTGCAACCTGTGTTCTATTGCCGACGGTACCCTTCCGATTTGGCCTTGGATGTCTGCCTATCCAATACATCGCATGCTGACCCGGATTATGATCTGTTGGTGGATCCATTAGTGGCACATGACCAGGCCTTTTCTGGAGATGGCTGTTTGATGCGTGCGGCTGCACTTGGAGCATTGGCATGCTGGAATACCTGTGAGGCAACACAGCGCCTCTTGCAACAGAGTTTCATCGAATATCACGCAAGTTGCCCGGCTATGCTCCTGGATGCATTGGAGGAGCACGTCTGTTCATTCGAACTGCTCAACTGGATAGCATCCCTCTTTGCTATGAACGACGGGGATGACCTTTTGGAACAACTTCAATTCCACGGTGCACGTAATCTGTTACCTTTTCCGGACTCTCCCTAAAAACATTTTGTTTTTGATCGAATTCATATTTTTAAATTTTTGGTTATTCGAATTCGGCCTTTTCACAGGTGTCCTTGGCTCTGCTTAGAAATTGAGTTCTGTTTTGCTACATGCTACATCCTGGCCAAAGGGAGTGTGTCACATGGCCGATAGGGACATTGTCGACATCACTAAGTTAGCATGGCCCATGAAGCCATGATGCTGCTTTTGCGCACGTTACTACATAACTTTATTTTTGCAAGACTCTGTTTATACCTTTCACATGAGACCTGACTGCTGTGTGCGTTCTCTGCCTGTTCCTGGAGTTTAGTCTGAACATTGTGAGCAAGGTCGATAAACAATGCCCCTTGTTATTCTGTTCTGGTCAGGCCCTAGCACCTAGACAAAACATACCACTGCAGCTGCTGCTGGAGACTCGTACTTTGATATTATGGGGATACATGTTTAGGTAACACACACTTGGAGAGGGATCTTTCCAGGGAGAAGAGCAACACTCACTTTCGATGTAGAAATCCCATCTATACTCTAAGGTATGGGGTCTGCTGACAAAACCCAGAGATCTTCTAATATATAATACTACTCCTTCTTCCCAAGGGGAGGGAGGTTAGGCACTATAGTCCTTTCTCCATTGTCTTTATAAGATGACATCTCCCTTCATATTGTATGGACTGGCTGCGATGCTAACTGTATTACTGTTATGCATTTTTCTGCTTGTTGTGGCACGTATACTGCATGTTAGAGCACGTTAGTTAAAATAAACATTTTAAACTATATTCGTGTCTCGGTCAAATCTTATTGTGGACAGGTACGAGAGTGTGAGCGAAAAGGTGTGTCTTGTTACCGCGATTCCTGAGAGATCCGGGAGTGTTGTGTTCTGGGGTGTCTAATCACTTGCTTCTCTGTGTTTGTGTAGGAGAGTGAGAGAGACACTAAAGCTAATGGTCCTAGGCTTGTGGGTACTAAGGCGGTAGGAAGGCTCAGCCCCTATACACCAAGGTCCCATAATCCTGCGTATAGTTCTGTGTATGTGCAGAATCCCTGCAACAGATCTTGGTGGAAGGAAGCCAACAAGCCTTTGCAACTGCAAGTCAACACAGTGCACAAGGGTTCAGGTCCTGCGGCTCCGACGAGGGATACTGGCCTCAAACTTTGTGAGAGGACAGCGCAGGCCTCAAGGGATGTGAAGAACCACCACCTGTGTTGCTGAGCCTTTCGAAGTCCGTGGGAGCCCAGGATCAGCAGACCGGTCAGCTTAGTTTCGGTGCCTGCAGATGCAGGAAAGTGACTCCTTCACTTCAAGGGAGATTCCTTCAGGTGTCTTGGATGCCCACAGGTCTTGGAAGGTTCCTGTATGGTGCACAGGCATGGACGTTGCAGCAAACAAGCAGGGTGACGAGATCAGGAGCAGCAGGAGTCTTGCCAGTTGTAGCCTTGATGCCCAAAGCGAAGCCCAGCGAAGTCCAGAGTGCCCAGATGGTTGAAGAAGAAGTGGTGTCTTGAAATGAATCTTGTCTCCCGACGAATCTAGGGACCCACCCTCAGGTAAGCCCTTAAGTACCCTAAAGAAAGGGTTGGGACGATTCAGGGCTCCCTCCCAGGGGAGGAGGTCAGACGGTGGGGAGGATACTCCCATGTCCTTTGTCCAGTTTCGCGACAGAGCGGGAGCCAATGGGTCCCTGAGCTGGTTTGAACTGGACTGTGCAAGGAGGGCACCAAGTGTGCCCTTCAAGCAGACTGAGTGGCACTGGCAAGAGCTCCCACCCTGTCTGGGAGGTGGTCACACCTCCCTGTTACAGGATACCTATTGTTCTGCCTTCCCCTGCTCGAGCTTGGCTCAGCAGCAGGAGGGCAGAATCGTGTCTCTGGTCAGCAGCAGCCATGTTGTGCTGTCCGGGTCTAGAAGACTGGTACCGGGAGCACTGAGGGCCTCCCGGAGGAGCTTTACAGTGCATAGAATCCTACTTTCCACACCGTTTATGGTGTGGAGGTATGATTCCAACATGTTTGATACCAAACATGACAGGGTTCGTTACAGCCAGTTTAGAGATGGTCATCGCGGGGGGCGCTAGAGGGTGCATGGCAAAATGGCCGCACTGCTGTGAGGCTCTGCCCGGCCGAGCTGAAATCCGCCCATCATCTGCTGCCTTACGGGTCAAATTGGCCCACAAATCACGGGAGTGCTTCCCGGAACCCAGGCGACAACTTATGGCGAGGTTGCTGGACCCGTAGCGCTGCTGAACACGCGCTGGCGGCGACTCCAGGTGTGGACGCTGCGACCTGGAAAATGGCGGCCGCCGTTGGGAAATAGGCCTCGCTGGGCCGTTGCGCTGTGCAACCACCTTGCGGCACGTTGCGTCCTGTGTCTAGCGACGCCTGGTGCCGGGCACTGCTGAGGCGGGGGACCTCCCCTGGGGACGCCGAGAGATTAGCGAAGGAGCTGTGCGGTGGTGGAGCGGAGGAGTGATCGACTGCGGAACCCGACGCTGCGGAGGCTGGCTTCGGCGCGGACATTAGCTGAGGCTCCTTTTGCTATCGGACGCCCGTCGGCGCCGGGTGCGGTGAGTGGGGTGCGCGGCTAGGCCTGGGCTCCAGCTGCGTAGGTGGGTGCTGGCCCGGGCCTGGGCTGCGGCCTGCAAGCTGTGGCTGGCGCGGGGCGCAGGGGGTCTCGGCTGTTTTTGTAGCGGAGGAGCCGCGGGCGAGATCGCTGTCTGCTTGCTGCTGCCTGCGCATTGGGCGGCGCTGATTACCGGCCTTCCTGGGAGTCTGCAGCGGATACATCACTGGCTCAGTGTGAGATCTTTGAGCCCCGTCACCACTCCCTCTTGACTTACTTGGCAGGCTAGTGCTGGAGGGGTCCCCTATACTGGCTGGGGTTTGAGGCCTGGTAAATGACGCTGCAGCCTTCCTAACCCCCTACTGTGCCTATGTTCTGTGGCGCCAGCAGAGCTGCCTGAATTACTTGGGGCGCTGTGCGGCGCGCCGGCGGCTGGCTGCCGCGTAGTAGTGGCACACCGTTGGGAGCTACACCTCGATCGCAGGTTGGGCTGCACTGGCCTTGATACCTTCTGTGGGGGGTGCACTGGTGTAACATGGGGAAAACGGATAAGTCGCAGCCACGCCTGACTTTTGACCTGCGCAAGCCCGCAAAAACTCCACAGAAGGCAGCCTCTGATTCGGAGGCAGATGCCCAAGCGGACGGCCCTCCCACGCTGGAAACCACGTTGCTAGCCATGCAACGCTCTCTACAAGCCATCGAGGGCACGATGGCCTCGGTCAACCACCGCCTTGACCACGTGTCCTCCCAGTTGGAGAAACAAAATGCACGCATGGGGGAGGTGGAGCAGAGGGTGTCGGACACTGAGGATGGCTTGAGCACCGTGGCAGAGAAGGCGCTGAACATGGACAAAGTACTAGCCCTAATTCAAGCCAAAAATGAGAAGCTGGAAGCGCGATCGATGCGCAGTAATATTCGTATTACTGGGCTGCCGGAGTCCACAAATGTGGGGAAAATGGAGACCTATATTGAGGGCCTGGTTTCGGAGATCTTTGGGTCGGAACACCTTTCCAGAATGTTCATTGTGGAGCGAGCCCACAGCTCACTGGCTGCCCGCCCGGCCCCGGGGGCTCTGCCCCGCCCCATTATTGCCAGGATCCTCAATTACAGGGACCGGGACACTATCTTAAGGCTGGCCAGACAGAAGGGTCCGATAGTACATCAGGGCAACGCTCTCTCCTTTTTCCCTGACTTTACGGTGGCAGTACAAGCGGCCCGCCGTGAATTTGGCTCAGTCCAAAAGCTCTTGCAAGCAGATGATGTCCCGTACGCCATGCTTTATCCGGCCCGTCTCCGCATTGGCGGGGATGGTAACTGTAAGATTTTTTCGTCTCCCAAGGCCGCGATGGAGCACGCCAAGCAACTGAAGCGACAGAGACAAGAGTCTGGTACTGCCCCTGAGGAGGAGTAGGAACAGCGCGCTTTGAACACTCTCTCGAACTGGCACATTTACTAGGTTTCTTAGATTGTATTCTGTATGCTGGGTGCCCAACTATACTGGAACCTGCTGATTGTATGTAACATGTGTCATTATGCCTCAATGCTGGTTACGTTTTTCTCTCCCTGCGCTGCTGTCTTAGAGGTTCTCCTCTCCCTAGGTTCTAATGATATCTTGGACTTTACGTTACTGGTTTCGGAAGGAGTCCCCCGATATTGGCACTACTTTGTTGCAACTCTTAAGGACTTGTTTGATGTATGTCCCTATGGGGTGTTTGCTAAAGCTGGGGCCGCTGCGCCGTCTACATCTGTGCCCGCAGACATGGGCAAATTCCTGTATTGGCATCTAGTAGACCTGCTCGGCCACCTCCCTCTCTGCTGGAGGTTAGTAGCACTCAGTGCCCCCCGCTAATGGGTGCACCCCAAAGTTGTGCTTTGCTTGTTGGGATTGGGGGGGGTGGAAGGGCTGGGCTTTGGGATGGCTTTGGCGTGTTAGGGAAGCTAAAGTGGGCGGGGGTGGAGGTGTCCGGGGTTGGGTAGGCAGAATGCTGTGGTTCATTGCTCGGACTGTTAATGTGTGGGTAGGCACTTGCTTTTGGTTCTTCTTGGTGTTCATTGTCTATTCTCATGTTTCTGATGTCCCACTATGGCCAGCCGGCCACAATGACTTCTGTACTTAAATTCCTTACCTGGAATGTTCGTGGCTTGAACACGCCTAAAAAGATCAGATCAGTGTTTGCATATTTAGATCGTGTGGGTGTGCAAATTGCCCTTTTGCAGGAGACACATCTAACCCGGGATTCAGCTGGCAAGATAGGTCCACGCTGGTCGTGTGTGAAGGTTGCCTCTTCCTTCTCTAGCTACTCTAGGGGTGCGCTTATCCTGGTAAAAAGGGGTGTGCCCTTTACTGTGATCAAATCTGAGACGGATGACTGCGGGCGAGTGGCGATGGTGCATGTGCGCTTGGGTGGTGAGAGTGTATTGATAGTGAATGTCTATGGTCCGAATGTGGACGACCCCTCATTTTATTCTGATGTGTGGCGGAGAATATCGCAGTTCCCCCCGGCCGCAATTGTGTGGGGGAAGGGGGGATTTTAATCTGTGCCTGGATGCAGCAATGGATAGGGAGGGTAGTGGTGTGTTGCGGCCCAAACTTGTGACTGACATGCTGTTGGGTCTGTTGGATACGGGTCAACTAAATGATATTTGGCGCTCCCGGCATCCAGCTGGCCGGGAGAGCACTTTTGCTTCCGTGGTCCACGGTTCCTGGTCCTGCATTGATTTTTGGCTAGTCTCGGAGCAGGTCTGCAATTGGACGACGGCGGTGTCGCATGAGGCACGTACTCTGTCGGACCATTCCCCTGTACTTCTTGAACTGCAGCTCCCTGCCTACCAGAGACCGCCCTTTGCATGTGTCAGGATCACAGACGCCGGTACACTACCTGCCCCCCACCCCTTTGCGCAAACAGTGTGCACACCCGCGTCACAAAAACTACACCTACCGGAATGCAATGCGAGTCGCGCTTCACGTGACTCGGACGCCTCGCCGGAAACAAAAAATGAATAAATACGGCGGAAGCCAGGAAGCGCCGCCGATTATTCTCTACCCCGGGATGTGTATCTGGGATTCCTTCGATGTAAACCTGCAGACCAAACCAGGCGGTAAGAGTGCTAACGCACACATTTCCGAGCCGCCATCGAATTTGAACGGAGATTACTTCTCCGTTTCAACTCCACGGACTCCTCTGTTGGATGAGACGCGCTGTTTCACCGCGGTCTCTTGCAGGGGAGTTTAGGTGCCGGACGAGGTGCTTGGGATGCTCATTCCCTGTTGGAGAAACCAAGGATTACCTCCTGGTTTCATGCAGGGAAAGTAAGCACCCGCGATTCTCCAGGCTTTGACCTTTCCATATACTGTCTACTCATGGAAAGCCCTGATTTGTGGACATGGTTTGTTAAAGACGCTCCGAGACATTGCTGGGGCTAATATCAGGCCGTGTTTGTTTATTGTTTGACTTTTCTTCTTTGAAACCTACACTTGCTGTTGAGATGCTAGGAATCATGTGACTGCTAACACTTCTAGGCGCTCCGCGCTATGGTTTAGAAGTCAAGTTTTGTTTGTCCAGGGTCTAAAGAACACCATATGATTTATGTGATTTTGGTTGTTCTTTCTTTATATTATTTTGTCCTTCAGAAGAGAGATCAAATAGAGGGGCTTTATCTTGGCATCACAGAATACAAGACACATGATCTTGGTAGGTGTGTTTTCACTCCCGTAGAAATATAGACTGCAGTGAGGGCTTAGAGGAGAATAGGAACCTTTCATTAATACGTGCTCTCTTTCGTTTATGTATTTATTTAGAAAGGTGTTCTGCAAAATGTCATCACCCCCTGCTCTCTTCTGATGGTGTTATTTCCCTTCTCTTTATTTCAGGTAGGGGTTGTAGTGTAAAGGTGATATTGATGGGAAGGGGTAAAGGAAAAAACGGACCAAAGAAGTCTTACGCTGTCTTTTTCTTGTCACCCTCACAGATCTCCCTCCACGCAGTTCCTACCCTTTCCTTCCCCCGCTCAATTACCCCAATAGTCTGAGTGTATAACGCTATTCCAGACTTGGGGTGGTTCAGAGGTGGGCCCCCTTTGAGCATCAGCACGACCCCGAGGAATTGAACGAAGAATCTTGACAGAATAATCGGCCCAAGAATTGGTTTCCTCCTGGTCGTGCTGGGTTCATAGATGGCCACCTTAGAGGATGTGATGGCGGCGCTGGTGCTTGTTCAAGCAGAACTAGCTGCTTCACGTCAAGAAACAGCGGCCCTACAGGTCAGAGTAGATAGGTTGCAACGTAACCCATTTAATGTAGGGGACACCCCCCACCCAACGCCGGTAGTGGTGGAGATGCCTGCCCAGATACCGTTGGCTCCTCCGGAGAGGTTTTATGGGGACAATAAGAAAGTACAAGTTTTCCTTACCCAAGTGTTACTCCACTATACCTGCAAACCAAAGATGTTCGCCACTAACCAAGCCAGAGTGGCTTTCCTGATTTCTTATCTGGGTGGGGAGGCCCCATTGTGAGGAGGGACGATCCCCTACTCTACGACTGGGACGAATTCAAGGAGTGTTTTGAAAAAACCTTCGATCGACGAGCCGAAACCTTCTCGGCGGATAGGGATCTACTGGAGCTACGTCAGGGAAACTCCGATTTGATTAGCTACCTGAACAGTTTTCGGAGACTGGTGGCAGAAACCGACTGGCCGGAAGCTAAGCAGTCGGCTATATTCTACCAAGGGCTCACGGATGAGTTAAAAGATGTTCTAGCCCAGATTGATCCCCAACCTCACACCTGTGCGGCTCTCATAGACCTCACCCTCCAATTAGACCACAGGATGCGAGAACGCAGAGGAGATCACAAAAGGAAAGAGAAATACGCACCCTATGGTGAGCGCGCTTCTGGCATAGAGAAAACCACCCCAATACCCGAACCCATGGAAATTGGTACAGTGTGAGCCTCCTTAACTCTCAGCGAAAGAGATCATCGTCGCAAGCAAGGTCTGTGCTTATACTGTGGAAAAAAGGGACATTTCCTGCGTGAATGTCCGGTCAAGCCGAAATATGGTCGACCTCGATTGGGGCAAGCAGCAGCAGTGACAACGGAAAAGAAGGAGGAAAACTACCACGCTTGACGACTCAGGAAGGGACGTCGTCAAGCGATTGTGCGATCCCTTCGGTGAACTCATCTGCCGTTATGGAAGCGGATCATTTCTATATAATGCTAGTCATAGTAATTAACCAAGAACTCAAACACATTCGAGCTATGGTCGACTCTGGAGCTACCGGATGTTTTATGGACCAAGAAGAGGCACTACGTCTAGGCGTGCACCTGATCCCTAAGCCTACCCCAGAACTGGTGTACGCGGTGGACGGGAAGGTATTAGACTCTGGACCCATCCGGCATAGCACCCCTGAGTATGAGCTCATTTACGAAGAATACCATAAGGAGTGGTTGTCTTTCAATATCATACGGGCTCCACAATACAGAGTTATACTGGGTCTTCCCTGGCTGCAGAGACACGAACCCACCATTCAATGGACCAACAAGACGGTACAAATGGATTCCGCTCATTGCCAGAACCACTGCAACCAAGGGGTGATGCGACCATCGAAAATCTTAGCAACCAGACACCACATCGCTACAGCTGCCGAAAAGAACGTGGTCCTGCCTCAGTGTTATGCGGAATTTGATGACGTTTTTAGCGACACATAAGCAGAGGTATTACCTCCTCACAGGGACTACGACTGTCATATTGACCTGGTCCCAGGGTCAGTGATCCCGTGTGGGAGGATATATGCTCTTACGGTACCAGAGAATAAGTACCTACGGGAATATCTGGACAAACACCTAGAACGGGGATTCATATGCCCATCCAAATCTCCAGCAGCCTCTCCCCTCTTCTTTATTCCAAAGGCAAACGGAGATCTCAGATGCTGCATCGATTATAGAGCACTGAACGCTATAACCATAAGGAACCAGTACCCGCTTCCGTTGATCCCTGTGCTCCTGGAACAAGTGCAGGCTGCGGTCATCTACACGAAGTTAGACTTGAGAGGGGCATATCATTTGGTCCGAATGCATCAGGGCGATGAATGGAAGACCGCATTCAAAACGAGGTATGGACTGTTCGAGTACTTGGTTATGCCTTTTGGGCTCTGTAACGCCCTGCGGCGTTTCAGTTTTTTCTAAATGAGGTCCTCAGAAAATACCTGGACCTCTTCGTCAGTGGTTTATATAGATGACATCCTCATATATTCCGCGACAGAGGAAGAACATGTGGTACATGTACGCCTGGTATTGCAAGCACTGCGGCACCACCGTCTATTCTGCAAAATCACAAAATGTGAGTTTTACGTGACCACAGTGGAATTCTTAGGGGTTATGCTCACTCCCTCTGGACAGGTCATGGCAGAAAGAAAGGTGAAGGCCATCGTTGACTGGCCCTGTCCGCACAACGTAAAGGAGATCCAGAGTCTGCTGGGGTTCGCAAACTTCTATCGAAGATTTATACGACGATTCTCAGACATGGTTGCACCCCTCACCAGGTTAACTCAGAAAAAGACCCCGTTCCTGTGGACTGAAGAAACACAAAAGGCGTTCGAACTTCTAAAACAGTCATTCACGTCGGCTCCGATTCTTACTCATGCCAACCCGGATCTACCATTTATCGTGGAGGCCGACGCTTCCGAGGTAGCAGTGGGAGCCGTGCTCTCTCAACGGCATGAAACCACCGGGTGTCTTCATCCCATTGCATTCATGTCCCGGAAGTTGAACGCCGCAGAGCGGAATTACACAATCGCAGAAAAAGAACTCTTAGCGATCAGGGACGCCTTCCTGGAGTGGAGACATTGGTTGATGGGGGCGGTGCATCGGGTAACGGCCTACTCAGACCACCGTAATCTCCAGTTCATGCGGGCCGCTCGCCATCTCACACCCCGTCAGCTCCGGTGGATGTTATTCTTCGCAGAATACCATTTTGTGGTAACTTTCCGCCATGGCGTGGACAACAAGAAGGCAGACGCCCTCACAAGGCAAGACTCCTTCCCGCTTCATACCGTCACACCAGAGGGTTCCATCATTGAACCCAGTAAAGTGGTGTGTGCCGTACAAACCAATGACTTCCTACAAAAGGTGCGAACAGGAATACGCACGTTTGCGTGGAGAAGCTGGCTCCAGAGAAGATCGGATTGGCAGATGCGGCAAGGTCTCCCCATAAAAGGCCAACAAATACTGGTTCCCACCAGTAAATTACGCAGAACCGTGTTTTCGTGGTGTCACGATCTCCCATGTGCTGGTCACCTGGGAGGCACAAAAACCCTGGAGAAAGTGCTACGCCAGTTTTGGTGGCCAACAGTTCGTCCGGACATATTGACATGGGTACGGGAATGCCCAACGTGTGCTCAAATGAAGTCCGACCATCAACAGTCGCAGGGGCTCCTACAAATCATGCCCACACCTGAAACTCCTTGGGAAAGGTTCTCGGTGGATTTCATCGTGGGACTTCCCACAGATCAAGGGAACACTGCCATTATTGTGGTCATTGACTATTTGACCAAAATGGGCCATTTCATAGCATGCAAACAAGCACCCTCAGCAAGCCAGTTGGCTAAGCTGCTGCTAGTCAACATCGTTCGGCTTCATGGCCTTCCTAAAGTCATTGTTTCAGACAGAGGGGCCCAATTCACTGCGGGCTTCTGGAGAACGTGGTGCTCCGAACTACAAATAACATCTTCGCTATCAACGAGCTTCCACCCGGAGACCGATGGGCAAACCGAAAGGCTGAACCAAACTCTCAAACAGTTCCTAAGATGTTACGTTGATACTAACACTGATGCATGGGTGGACTGGTTGTGGGTGGCGGAAATTGCATACAACAGTGCCAAACACTCCTCCACACAGCTCACCCCGTTTTACAGCACATACGGGTTTCACCCTCAGTTCACTCCCTTGATAGTCCCTAGCACTAACACCAGTCACCCAGACTTACGCAAAAGATTACTGCTTATGCGCAAAACATTGCTAATCACGCGTAACAATCTGCTCAAGGCCAAAGAAAGATATAAAGCTCAAGCCGATAAACATCGGAGACCTGGTCCTTTGTACAAAAGAGGGGATTGGGTTTGGTTGTCAACACGACACATAAGATTCAAAAGGTACAGTGTGTTTAACCCCAGATTCATTAGCTCTTACAAAGTGGTTAAGCTTATAAATCCAGTGGCAGTGAAGGTGAAACTGCCAACCCATTTCCGGATCCATCCGGTGTTTCACATTTCCCTCCTGAAACCCTCACATGGCCCGGTGAAGAAAAAACCCGATCCTGTTTGGGTTCAAGGAGAACAAGAGTATGAGGTTCGGAGTATTCTTGATGCCAAAAGAATACGGGGAAAGTTGTGGTACTTGGTGGCCTGGAAAAGCTATGGACCTGAGGAAAATTCCTGGGAACCGGTTGGGGCGGTGCACGCACCTAGATTGATAACCAGGTTCCATCGTTTACACCCTGAGAAACCCTCGGGCAGTTAGTGTCCCGGGGAAGAGGGGGGTGTGCTGTCAGGATCACGGACGCCGGTACACTACCTGCCCCCCACCCCTTTGCGCCAACAGTGTGCACACCCGCGTCACAAAAACTACACCTACCGGAATGCAATGCGAGTCGCGCTTCACGTGACTCGGACGCCTCGCCGGAAACAAAAAATGAATAAATACGGCGGAAGCCAGGAAGCGCCGCCGATTATTCTCTACCCCGGGATGTGTATCTGGGATTCCTTCGACGTAAACCTGCAGAACAAACCAGGCGGTAAGAGTGCTAACGCACACATTTCCGAGCCGCCATCGAATTTGAACGGAGATTACTTCTCCGTTTCAACTCCACGGACTCCTCTGTTGGATGAGACGCGCTGTTTCACCGCGGTCTCTTGCAGGGGAGTTTAGGTGCCGGACGAGGTGCTTGGGATGCTCGTTCCCTGTTGGAGAAACCAAGGATTACCTCCTGGTTTCATGCAGGGAAAGTAAGCACCCGCGATTCTCCAGGCTTTGACCTTTCCATATACTGTCTACTCATGGAAAGCCCTGATTTGTGGACATGGTTTGTTAAAGACGCTCCGAGACATTGCTGGGGCTAATATCTATCAGGCCGTGTTTGTTTATTGTTTGACTTTTCTTCTTTGAAACCTACACTTGCTGTTGAGATGCTAGGAATCGTGTGACTGCTAACACTTCTAGGCGCTCCGCGCTATGGTTTAGAAGTCAAGTTTTGTTTGTCCAGGGTCTAAAGAACACCATATGATTTATGTGATTTTGGTTGTTCTTTCTTTATATTATTTTTTCCTTCAGAAGAGAGATCAAATAGAGGGGCTTTATCTTGGCATCACAGAATACAAGACACATGATCTTGGTAGGTGTGTTTTCACTCCCGTAGAAATATAGACTGCAGTGAGGGCTTAGAGGAGAATAGGAACCTTTCATTAATACGTGCTCTCTTTCGTTTAGGTATTTATTTAGAAAGGTGTTCTGCAAAATGTCATCACCCCCTGCTCTCTTCTGATGGTGTTATTTCCCTTCTCTTTATTTCAGGTAGGGGTTGTAGTGTAAAGGTGATATTGATGGGAAGGGGTAAAGGAAAAACGGACCAAAGAAGTCTTACGCTGTCTTTTTCTTGTCACCCTCACAGATCTCCCTCCACGCAGTTCCTACCCTTTCCTTCCCCCGCTCAATTACCCCAATAGTCTGAGTGTATAACGCTATTCCAGACTTGGGGTGGTTCAGAGGTGGGCCCCCTTTGAGCATCAGCACGACCCCGAGGAATTGAACGAAGAATCTTGACAGAATAATCGGCCCAAGAATTGGTTTCCTCCTGGTCGTGCTGGGTTCATAGATGGCCACCTTAGAGGATGTGATGGCGGCGCTGGTGCTTGTTCAAGCAGAACTAGCTGCTTCACGTCAAGAAACAGCGGCCCTACAGGTCAGAGTAGATAGGTTGCAACTTAACCCATTTAATGTAGGGGACACCCCCCACCCAACGCCGGTAGTGGTGGAGATGCCTGCCCAGATACCGTTGGCTCCTCCGGAGAGGTTTTATGGGGACAATAAGAAAGTACAAGTTTTCCTTACCCAAGTGTTACTCCACTATACCTGCAAACCAAAGATGTTCGCCACTAACCAAGCCAGAGTGGCTTTCCTGATTTCTTATCTGGGTGGGGAGGCCGCACAGTGGGCAGTTCCCATTGTGAGGAGGGACGATCCCCTACTCTACGACTGGGACGAATTCAAGGAGTGTTTTGAAAAAACCTTTGATCGACGAGCCGAAACCTTCTCGGCGGATAGGGATCTACTGGAGCTACGTCAGGAAACTCCGATTTGATTAGCTACCTGAACAGTTTTCGGAGACTGGTGGCAGAAACCGACTGGCCGGAAGCTAAGCAGTCGGCTATATTCTACCAAGGGCTCACGGATGAGTTAAAAGATGTTCTAGCCCAGATTGATCCCCAACCTCGCACCTGTGCGGCTCTCATAGACCTCACCCTCCGATTAGACCACAGGATGCGAGAACGCAGAGGAGATCACAAAAGGAAAGAGAAATACGCACCCTATGGTGAGCGCGCTTCTGGCATCGAGAAAACCACCCCAATACCCGAACCCATGGAAATTGGTACAGTGAGAGCATCCTTAACTCTCAGCGAAAGAGATCATCGTCGCAAGCAAGGTCTGTGCTTATACTGTGGAAAAAAGGGACATTTCCTGCGTGAATGTCCGGTCAAGCCGAAATATGGTCGACCTCGATTGGGGCAAGCAGCAGCAGTGACAACGGAAAAGAAGGAGGAAAACTACCACGCTTGACGACTCAGGAAGGGACGTCGTCAAGCGGTTGTGCGATCCCTTCGGTGAACTCATCTGCCGTTATGGAAGCGGATCATTTCTATATAATGCTAGTCATAGTAATTAACCAAGAACCCAAACACATTCGAGCTATGGTCGACTCGGGAGCTACCGGATGTTTTATGGTCCAAGAAGAGGCACTACGTCTAGGCGTGCACCTGATCCCTAAGCCTACCCCAGAACTGGTGTACGCCGTGGACGGGAAGGTATTAGACTCTGGACCCATCCGGCATAGCACCCCTGAGTATGAGCTCATTTACGAAGAATACCAAAAGGAGTGGTTGTCTTTCAATATCATACGGGCTCCACAATACGGAGTTATACTGGGTCTTCCCTGGCTGTAGAGACACGAACCCACCATTCAATGGACCAATAAGACGGTACAAATGGATTACGCTCATTGCCAGAACCACTGCAACCAAGGGGTGATGCGACCATCGAAAATCTTAGCAACCAGACACCACATCGCTACAGCTGCCGAAAAGAACGTGGTCCTGCCTCAGTGTTATGCGGAATTTGATGACGTTTTTAGCGACACAGAAGCAGAGGTATTACCTCCTCACAGGGACTACGACTGTCGTATTGACCTGGTCCCAGGGTCAGTGATCCCGTGTGGGAGGATATATGCTCTTACGGTACCAGAGAATAAGTACCTACGGGAATATCTGGACAAACACCTAGAACGGGGATTCATACGCCCATCCAAATCTCCAGCAGCCTATCCCCTCTTCTTTATTCCAAAGGCAAACGGAGATCTCAGATGCTGCATCGATTATAGAGCACTGAACGCTATAACCATAAGGAACCAGTACCCGCTTCCGTTGATCCCTGTGCTCCTGGAACAAGTGCGGGCTGCGGTCATCTACACGAAGTTAGACTTGAGAGGGGCATATCATTTGGTCCGAATGCATCAGGGCGATGAATGGAAGACCGCATTCAAAACGAGGTATGGACTGTTCGAGCACTTGGTTATGCCTTTTGGGCTCTGTAACGCCCCTGCAGCGTTTCAGTTTTTTCTAAATGAGGTCCTCAGAAAATACCTGGACCTCTTCGTCGTGGTTTATATAGATGACATCCTCATATATTCCGCGACAGAGGAAGAACATGTGGTACATGTACGCCTGGTATTGCAAGCACTGCGGCACCACCGTCTATTCTGCAAAATCACAAAATGTGAGTTTCACGTGACCACAGTGGAATTCTTAGGGGTTATGCTCACTCCCTCTGGACAGGTCATGGCAGAAAGAAAGGTGAAGGCCATCGTTGACTGGCCCTGTCCGCACAACGTAAAGGAGATCCAGAGTCTGCTGGGGTTCGCAAACTTCTATCGAAGATTTATACGACGATTCTCAGACATGGTTGCACCCCTCACCAGGTTAACTCGGAAAAAGACCCCGTTCCTGTGGACTGAAGAAACACAAAAGGCGTTCGAACTTCTAAAACAGTCATTCACGTCGGCTCCGATTCTTACTCATGCCAACCCGGATCTACCATTTATCGTGGAGGCCGACGCTTCCGAGGTAGCATTGGGAGCCGTGCTCTCTCAACGGCATGAAACCACCGGGTGTCTTCATCCCATTGCATTCATGTCCCGGAAGTTGAACGCCGCAGAGCGGAATTACACAATCGCAGAAAAAGAACTCTTAGCGATCAGGGACGCCTTCCTGGAGTGGAGACATTGGTTGATGGGGGCGGTGCATCGGGTAACGGCCTACTCAGACCACCGTAATCTCCAGTTCATGCGGGCCGCTCGCCATCTCACACCCCGTCAGCTCCGGTGGATGTTATTCTTCGCAGAATACCATTTTGTGGTAACTTTCCGCCCTGGCGTGGACAACAAGAAGGCAGACGCCCTCACAAGGCAAGACTCCTTCCCGCTTCATACCGTCACACCAGAGGGTTCCATCATTGAACCCAGTAAAGTGGTGTGTGCCGTACAAACCAATGACTTCCTACAAAAGGTGCGAACAGGAATACGCACGTTTGCGTGGAGAAGCTGGCTCCAGAGAAGATCGGATTGGCAGATGCGGCAAGGTCTCCCCATAAAAGGCCAACAAATACTGGTTCCCACCAGTAAATCTACGCAGAACCGTGTTTTCGTGGTGTCACGATCTCCCATGTGCTGGTCACCTGGGAGGCACAAAAACCCTGGAGAAAGTGCTACGCCAGTTTTGGTGGCCAACAGTTCGTCCGGACATATTGACATGGGTACAGGAATGCCCAACGTGTGCTCAAATGAAGTCCGACCATCAACAGTCGCAGGGGCTCCTACAAATCATGCCCACACCTGAAACTCCTTGGGAAAGGTTCTCGGTGGATTTCATCGTGGGACTTCCCACAGATCAAGGGAACACTGCCATTATTGTGGTCATTGACTATTTGACCAAAATGGGCCATTTCATAGCATGCAAACAAGCACCCTCAGCAAGCCAGTTGGCTAAGCTGCTGCTAGTCAACATCGTTCGGCTTCATGGCCTTCCTAAAGTCATTGTTTCAGACAGAGGGGCCCAATTCACTGCGGGCTTCTGGAGAACGTGGTGCTCCGAACTACAAATAACATCTTCGCTATCAACGAGCTTCCACCCGGAGACCGATGGGCAAACCGAAAGGCTGAACCAAACTCTCAAACAGTTCCTAAGATGTTACGTTGATACTAACACTGATGCATGGGTGGACTGGTTGTGGGTGGCGGAAATTGCATACAACAGTGCCAAACACTCCTCCACACAGCTCACCCCGTTTTACAGCACATATGGGTTTCACCCTCAGTTCACTCCCTTGATAGTCCCTAGCACTAACACCAGTCACCCAGACTTACGCAAAAGATTACAGCTTATGCGCAAAACATTGCTAATCACGCGTAACAATCTGCTCAAGGCCAAAGAAAGATATAAAGCTCAAGCCGATAAACATCGGAGACCTGGTCCTTTGTACAAAAGAGGGGATTGGGTTTGGTTGTCAACACGACACATAAGATTCAAAAGGTACAGTGTGTTTAACCCCAGATTCATTGGCCCTTACAAAGTGGTTAAGCTTATAAATCCAGTGGCAGTGAAGGTGAAACTGCCAACCCATTTCCGGATCCATCCGGTGTTTCACATTTCCCTCCTGAAACCCTCACATGGCCCGGTGAAGAAAAAACCCGATCCTGTTTGGGTTCAAGGAGAACAAGAGTATGAGGTTCGGAGTATTCTTGATGCCAAAAGAATACGGGGAAAGTTGTGGTACTTGGTGGCCTGGAAAGGCTATGGACCGGAGGAAAATTCCTGGGAACCGGTTGAGGCGGTGCACGCACCTAGATTGATAACCAGGTTCCATCGTTTACACCCTGAGAAACCCTCGGGCAGTTAGTGTCCCGGGGAAGAGGGGGGTGTGCTGTCAGGATCACGGACGCCGGTACACTACCTGCCCCCCACCCCTTTGCGCAAACAGTGTGCACACCCGCGTCACAAAACTACACCTACCGGAATGCAATGCGAGTCGCGCTTCACGTGACTCGGACGCCTCGTCGGAAACAAAAAATGAATAAATACGGCGGAAGCCAGGAAGCCCCGCCGATTATTCTCTACCCGGGATGTGTATCTGGGATTCCTTCGACGTAAACCTGCAGACCAAGCCAGGCGGTAAGAGTGCTAACGCACACATTTCCGAGCCGCCATCGAATTCTGAACGGAGATTACTTCTCCGTTTCAACTCCACGGACTCCTCTGTTGGATGAGACGCGCTGTTTCACCGCGGTCTCTTGCAGGGGAGTTTAGGTGCCGGACGAGGTGCTTGGGATGCTCGTTCCCTGTTGGAGAAACCAAGGATTACCTCCTGGTTTCATGCAGGGAAAGTAAGCACCCGCGATTCTCCAGGCTTTGACCTTTCCATATACTGTCTACTCATGGAAAGCCCTGAATTTGTGGACATGGTTTGTTAAAGACGCTCCGAGACATTGCTGGGGCTAATATCAGGCCGTGTTTGTTTATTGTTTGACTTTTCTTCTTTGAAACCTACACTTGCTGTTGAGATGCTAGGAATCGTGTGACTGCTAACACTTCTAGGCGCTCCGCGCTATGGTTTAGAAGTCAAGTTTTGTTTGTCCAGGGTCTAAAGAACACCATATGATTTATGTGATTTTGGTTGTTCTTTCTTTATATTATTTTTTCCTTCAGAAGAGAGATCAAATAGAGGGGCTTTATCTTGGCATCACAGAATACAAGACACATGATCTTGGTAGGTGTGTTTTCACTCCTGTAGAAATATAGACTGCAGTGAGGGCTTAGAGGAGAATAGGAACCTTTCATTAATACGTGCTCTCTTTCGTTTTATGTATTTATTTAGAAAGGTGTTCTGCAAAATGTCATCACCCCCTGCTCTCTTCTGATGGTGTTATTTCCCTTCTCTTTATTTCAGGTAGGGGTTGTAGTGTAAAGGTGATATTGATAGGAAGGGGTAAATGAAAAAACGGACCAAAGAAGTCTTACGCTGTCTTTTTCTTGTCACCCTCACAGATCTCCCTCCACGCAGTTCCTACCCTTTCCTTCCCCCGCTCAATTACCCCAATAGTCTGAGTGTATAACGCTATTCCAGACTTGGGGTGGTTCAGAGGTGGGCCCCCTTTGAGCATCAGCACGACCCCGAGGAATTGAACGAAGAATCTTGACAGCATGGAGGCTCCAACCTTCAGAGCTAAAGGACCCTGTTTTTCACCAGACCGTCGCTGAGGCAATTAAAAATTATTTTCGGGAAAATGAGGGATCTGTTGACAGCGCGGGCATGCTCTGGGAAGCTTTTAAAGTTACTATAAGGGGATCTTGTATTGGGGCCCAATCTGGTATCCTGCGAGACATTCGACGTAGAATACGGAAGTTGGCATCTGACATCTCTCAGCAGGAGCGCGAATTCGAGTCCGATCCTTCTACAGCTAAACTTGCGGCTATGAGGGAGCTTATTTTGGAGCATAATGATGCGGTGGATCAGGAGCTGTCACATTGCTCCAGACGCAGGATAGCGCGATACTACGGGGAGGGTGGCCGTCCTGGCCGCTCGCTCGCTCGCACAGAAGATATCGGAACTGCGCAGTCAAGATAATATTGCTGAATTGCTTGATGAAAATGGGATTGCCTGCCATTCGACGGTGGAGCTTTGCGACACCGTATTACGGTTCTATACAAGTCTCTATGCCACTAGAGAGTCTCCATCCGCAGCGGAGATAGATGCCTACCTTGACGATGTAGCACTTGGATGGTTATCCCATGCACATCGGGAGTACCTCGTACAACCATTCGGAGTGGAGGATGTCAAGGAGGCCATTATGTCCTTACCAACCTGTAAAGCTGCAGGACCCGATGGGCTGCCTGGCGAATTTTATAAAGCCTACGCATCGGACTTGGCCCCTCGGCTCCTAGCTTTGTATGCAGAGGCCTATGAAAATGGGGCATTGCCGCATTCCCTCCGGGAGGCTCTGCTTGTCACCCTACTGAAACCAGATAAGCCCCCGAATCAGTGCGGGTCATACCGACCTCTATCCATCATTAATATTGACGCAAAGATTCTCGCCAAAATGATAGCTACCAGGTTGCAACCTCTAGTCCCTCTGCTGGTGTTACCTGATCAGTCTGGCTTCGTCACTGAGCGCTCCACGACACACAACTTGCGTACGCTCTTCGCCACGCTACACTATTTTGAGCCTGATTTCCAGGCGGTGGCTGTGTTGCTCGACGCAGCAAAAGCCTTTGACTCTCTGCAGTGGCCCTTTATGTTTGCTGTGCTGGGTAGGATGGGCTTCCCCTCCTTCTTTCTGCAATGGCTTAGGGTGCTGTATAGCGGTCCGGTGGCTCGCGTTCGGGTCAATGGGTGGGTGTCTTCACTGTTTAGTATTGAACGGGGTACGAGACAGGGTTGCCCTCTGTCCCCTATGCTTTTCTCTCTGGCCCTAGAGCCCCTCGCCTGCAAGCTGCGTCAGAAACACGCCGCGGCAGCTCTGCGGTTTAGGCTGCGGCCTTTAATTGTCTCCCTTTACGCAGATGATATGCTGCTTTATGTCCGCGAGCCTGCTACGCACCTGTCCGCGCTGCTACGAGAGTATGTACAATTTGAAAGATTCTCTGGCCTAGGGATTAACTGGTCAAAATCTGTAGTGTTTCCACTAACTGCGCAAACAACTGAGGTGGAGGTGGACTTCCCGTTGACTTGGACATCTGACCCTGTCAAATATCTTGGAGTTTGGGTGCACAGGGATCCGGCTGTGGTTGTCTCTGAGAACTATGGTCGCACGGTTTCACGTATATTTGAACAGGCTGCGCAATGGGCACATTTACCTCTATCGCTAGCGGATAGGCTTGCCGACGTGAAGATGGTCTTTCTACCTAAACTGTTGTACTTCTTCGTTAATATCCCTATCAAATTTAATGTTGCGCTGTTCCATACGCTGCAGTCAGCGCTTTTAATGTTTGTGTGGGGTGGTAAGAAGCCCCGGTGCCGGTGGGATCTGCTGGTGCTGCCATTTGACCGTGGCGGCTTTGAGGCCCCTGACTTTCGCCTTTACTATTTATGTGCGCAAGCGCAATTCGCACATTATTGGCACTTTCCCCAGCGCTTTCAGCCTCATGTGGCGATTGAGTCGGATGCTGTTTTTCCTCTTCCAGTGCAGGCGGTTGCTCTTTCTGGTGGAGCAGGTGTCCCACGCAATGAGATCAACCCCACGCAGTGCACGGCGTGGGCGTGGCGAATGCTTGCGCTACAGGCTCGACTTTCCTATTTGTATGCCCCACTAGTACCACTAGCTTCACATCCCAATATCTCGGCGGCACGCGAGGCGACTGCCGGGAGAGAACTTGCAGCAGCGGGCATCTCCAGACTGGGCGACTTATACACTGGCGGTCAATTTAAAAATTTACGGGAGGCGCAGAATGGCGCAGATCGCCCTTTTATGTTTAATTTTACATATGTCCGGGTCCGACAAGCTATCCGCGCTGCGTACCCGAACTATCCTGCCGAACCCACCACTCTGCGGGCGTTACAGGTGATGCTCTCGGGAGCGTCCCGGAGGAGTCTCAGTACCAAGCTCTACAACGCCTCGCTGCGTGAGCGGGAGCAGGAGGATTCCCCTCTTATGTGCGTTGGCGAGCAATGTTGGGCACCCCTATTGCACCGGAGGCTTGGAGGGAGTGCTGTCAGCTCACGGGCCGCCTCACAGCTAATTGTAACCTCAGAATTATTCATTTTAAATTCTTGCATCAGGTATATTACTCCCCCTTACAACTACACAAATATGGTTTAAGAGAGACTGCTAATTGTGTGAGATGTGGAGCTCCTGATGCGGACTTTCTTCACGTAGCCTGGGATGCCCCGGTGTGCTTGCGTTCTGGACTGCAGTGACGACCATGCTTACGGATGTTGTGTCGGAGCCTGTGTGCTGTACTCCTGAGATGTGCTTGCTGAGCCACGTCAAACCTCTTAAGCCCTGTAACAGGCGTATAGTTGCAATTTCTACCCTTTTTGCAAAAAGGGCGGTCGCGCAGTGCTGGGGAGCCAAGGCAGTACCCACTGTTAAAAAATGGCTTCGAGACTTACTGTACTGCAGGGACCAGCTTCGGATATATGAAGAAGAACTGCCTGAGTCATCCCGCCCCAAGGACTTTTGGGCCCCCCTTACAGTATATCTGATGTCCCACTCTAATCTGTTATGAGCGTTTGGCATTCCTGGGAACTGGGTTCACTAGCTGTCATGGCAATTGCTGCTCCCTTACGGGACATTGATATAGGTGTGTTCATGTTTTCTGGCCCATAGATGTGGACTGTATATGAGAACCTTTATCTGTATTGCTTCCCACCTTACATGTGATGTTCTTTCGCATTGTCCGAAGTGTTCTGGAATTATGATATTGCTCTGCCTGGGAGGGAGGGAGGAGGGCGTTTGTGGGAGTTAATGTAACCTTCCTGATTTCATTAATTTGCATACTTGCCTGCGTATCTCGCTTTGAATCTGAGCACTAAAATCAATAAACAAAATAAAAAAGTAAAAAAAATTTTTAAAAAGAGATGGTCATCGCGATATGACGCATGGCCACTCTATGTATTGTAATGGCTGATGCACTTACAGCCCGGGAGAATGGGCTCCGAAGGCTGTAGGGGTGTCCTGCTCATACAGGTGGACCCTCACACTTAGAACCGAGCACCCTGCCTTCAGGATTGCAAGGCCTGCTTTAGGGGTGACTTATAGGTTTCAAGTGCAGTGACCCTAGATATAGGTAAACCTATATCTTTCGTAAGTGGTGCTAGCACCAACTTACACAGGCTGTAATGGCAGGCCTGTAGTTACAGTTTGAGTGGTCCCTCATGGGTGGCATAATACATGCTTCAGCCCATGGGGGACCCCTGGTTTACCTATGCCCTGGGTACCTCAGTACCATATACTAGGGACTGACAAGGGTACACCAGTGTCCAATCTGGGATGTACCTAAGTACTTATCATACCAATTTAGGGGAGAAAGCAAAGAGACTGGGTTCCTGATTAGCAGAATCCCAGTCAGACTAGTCAGAAACAGCATAGCACCAGGAAAAAAGTGGGGGTAACCATAAAAGCAGATCCTACTTTCCTACACCTACCATCCATGTTCCACTATGGAATGGTAAGGACTCCAGCTCCTGACGATCGTATACGGAAAAAAGTCTTAAGGAAGGAATGTTGGGGCAGGAAAACCCAAATTCTCCCTTAGCTGGTGTAAAACTTAAATCAATTCTATCTTTCACCTCCTTTTCATTATCCCCAGTATTATCCTCCAGTCTATTAACCTTAGCTGGAATCTGCTTGTCTCTTGCTTTCAAAGCAGCTTTCACAGCTAAATTAATCATCTGCTACAAAGTTTCTATGTCAGGCATTAAAGATGGACCATGAGCAGCCTGGGATGGCCCCTGAGAATAGCCATCAGCGTCGTCTTCCATTCTGACTCACGTGCAGTGCCAAGCAGAGGAAGTAGAACCTGTTTTATTCCTGTCACCATGGCAACCAGCTCTTGTGAATTACGAGAAAACAGCAGTTTGCCATGACAGAATCAGGCTGAGGAGATGGAACCATAACACTCTGGAAATGTAAAAGTATTTCCAGACATAAGAATCCACGCTAATATAAACTTAAGTATTTTACATGCAAGAACAAGCTGCTGCTCCCACTTCCTCCCAGAACTGCTCAGCGAGTACCAAAATGGAGCTCTACAGTCCCTACTAACCTGCAGTTGGTACGACTCAAACTGCATATGAAACAAATCCCACTATAGCTTGCCTTAAGGAAGAAAAGGCAAAATTAAAAATAGAATAAAATCATAAAATACTCCTACCTCGGCTGGACAGAGGCTTTGCAATCTTCTGTGACAGAAGTAAAAAACATGATGTGGTGTTTGTCACTTACTCTTTTAAGGCATTATGGGATAACAATGTCTGTGGCTGGGTCTAACAATGTCTGTGGGAACGGAAGTAAACTTGCATCGTAAAGACTGCGAGAAGAAGACGGATGTGGGAGTAATGGGTCTGCTCTCTTACAGATTATCTTTCAAAGGCAGCTCTCACAGAGAAACGTGGGTGAGGCAGGCGTCAACGTTCTCAAAGCCCAACTCATAGCTGCTAAGTGTCCCCATGTCACATATGGCAACTTTTTTTTTAGGTGAAGTCCAAAGACATATTGTGGGCTTACCAAGAACATAAAGGGGCTTGCAGCCTGGCCAATGGTTACCATCAGTTGACTTTCCTGTTACTCTCATTTGGCTGCTTCTTAATTGAGGGCTTTTTTTGTCAATCTTCTGTTGTTCCCCCCAATGGAGCATAGCCGCTTTGCCCATCTCTTTGATTGGCTGGCTTCTATGCTTCCTCTGCTCCCTTTCAAGGAACACATTTTTCTTATAATTCAAGCACTTCATGAGAGTGCATGTGTTTTCCAGATGCCTCTCTCATGTGCTTTTCTGCACACACATTGCGCTCTCTCTTGCCCATTTGCCTACCTCCCCCACTCACACTTGTGTTGCTTTCTCTCATCTGTGTGCTTCTCCCACTCTTGCTCCATGTTGCTTTTTCCCTAACGAGTTGTTCCTGCTCTTCCCTGCCCAGGTGTTCTTTCCCCTCCTGTGCTAAGATATAACACACAAGCGTCTTCTTCTTTCAATCATGTATATATATATATATATATATATATATATATATATATATATATATATATGCGCCAATCTCCTCCACTCCTCACTGGCTTGTTTTCCTCGCCGAGATAGAAGCACGGACACCGATTTCTGTGCAAAATAGTGCTTTATTGTTTCCCTTCAGCAGTTGCCGGCCACAACGCGTTTCAGCCCCGGAGGGCCTTGATCACATGACGCGCCCACAGTAATGCTACCATCTTTTTATGTCTTTTTTCCATTGCTTTGTTAAAGTGACAAGTGCATATATTACTATCAGTCATAGATAACGAGAACAGACTCATTTACACATATAGGAATCAATTGTTAGTTTTTACTATTTAAATATTTTCATGTTGCGTTGTTATTAACGGCAAATGGAATCACTTAATTTGTTTTCCACATTACACTCTATAATGATTGAGTCATAATTAAAATCAAAGTATAAATACTTTTACTAAAATTTAAATAACACAATATAACATTATAAAAGCCCTAAAATATCTAAAACAACAATATGGTTGGGATTCATAGAATATTTTTTCTCATTTAATCCTCCCTTTTCATGAATCTAAGTGTGTTCATACCATATATAATGTGCAAATTCGCTATTCTATTCTGTAAACATTTACTATGTAAACCTATTGACTGATCAAAAGTGCAAAGTGCTTAAATATTAAAATTGTATATCCCTTTACCTAAAATTGTGAAATGAAAATTATTGTGTTAAAATTAGTGACTAATGATACCTTAAAACTATGCTAAAATTTTGTTTCGGAAGGGGTATACGGCATAATTCCTGTCTGATGAAAGTTTACCCTTTTTAATCCCGGTTTCAATACCTACTGGCAACTAATGATTCACTTCTCAATTTAAAGTGCTTATAGACAGGTGTATAAATCCTCCGTTACGTTTAGATATATATATATATTTGTCAACAAAAGAATCGCCAGCGGCAGGTGGAGTGTTCTGGATATATATATATATATATATATATATATATATATATATATATTTATAGACATACATATATATATATATAAGCCGCTGTGGAGTGAATATATATATATATATATATTCACTCCACAGCGGCTTAATCAACTCAGCCCACCGTGCAGCGGCACAGACGGAAAAAGATGATCCAGGATTCTCCAAGACGTTCGACCAAATGCCTTTTATTTATTTAGCCAGTAAAACGAGCGTGTCAATATGATGTGGTCTACAACAGTTGCAGCAACTGACCACGACCGACGCGTTTCGGCACCCGCCTTCAACTGGGTCTCCCGGTTAAAGCGGTAAGCCGTTCATTTAAACACTTCTCTTTGTTCCATTTCAGTGACCCATAGAGACACTGAAACGCTAACCTCACAATAGTTGATTTGGCACAGAACGATCTCCATAGATCCATATAATTACACATTCATACAAAATGGGATTCAAAGGCAGGAATCATGAGTTTAGGTACAAATGAATTCATAAAATAAAATGAAAAATATAATATATAATTACAAAACACTTTCCAAAACACTCTTAATTTTCACTGTGTCAAAAAATGCACCATTCAATTAGTCAATGGATCTTTCTTTTTCTCGGATACCAATATCTATTACACATTGATTCTGTTTTAAATCATCAAACAGACAAATTTCGATACCACAGATAAAGTGCTTAGGTGCTCTTCCTAAAATCTGACTAAAGAAATATAGACATAGTTAAAGTGCATCATATTGATAAAGTGCATAATTTTCCTCTTCCCTAAAATTCATCAATCATATTGACTTAGGATTTATCCCACAGTACTTATTATTCTTCTTGTGCAAAACAAGCAGAACACTTATTGTACTATTAATTCATGAATGTTTTTCACCTAGTGCAAATTGCGCAATTTTAAAGTGCAATTCGATTCATATGCCATCATCCTCCCTAGGAGTTCCTGACTGATGGTCCCCACATATTTCTGTGAAAGTGTTTCATGCTTTGAAAGTGCAAACATTTAAGAACATAGAACCTTCCATATATTTCTACTACTATCAAGGAATACATTACGACATCACATGCAAAATGAAAGTGTCTCGTGCTTCACAAAGTGCATATAAATATAAGAGTATCTACATTACGGTACTCCCATAACCTATTGGGTGCATTTTTCCTTTGCCCCATAATATGCTACTAAGATCAGGAAGTCCTACATCTTAAAATTTAGAGCAAGTTTCCCATACAAATTCCTAAAACAATGCAATGGTGTCCTACTCAATTTCAAGATTAAAGGTGTACATATAACTCAGCATCGGTATTATGTCCCCAAGGTATCTCTGTTCCTATTGACAGGATCAGTCAGGATTCTTGTTTTCTTAGTTCTCTCACTCGATCTCCTCCTCTTAGGTGTGCTCTGACATGCTTTATTCCAGGATCACATAATACATGTTGCAGTTAATGCGATCATCAATTTGTACTTCTTGTCCCTCAAATGTCCGATAGCTCTTGCAATTCAATCCATATTTGCATGCCTTGCACGAGTTACATTTCACAAAACCTCTTATGTTGATTGAAAGCCAATTTCTAAGTTCATTCTTTGGATAGTAGTAACTGGAAGTCAAGATATCCCCTAAAGATTTTTTTTTAAACATCTTTTCACTGTTGACATCAAGCAGAACAATAAGAAGACAATACCATATATGCATTCCTCATCATCACAGTCTTATACAGCAAGGCCAATTTTAATTATAATATGCACCTTATACTATTGAGCAGCATCTTTCTCCTTTTCTCTAGCTCTCTCCTCTATTGGAGGGGCCGAGGCCGGGTCGGGCAGTCTCTTCCAGGGGTGGTGTGCAGGGGTACCCTCTGTGCTTATTGCACTTATCCCAAATTTTACCCCATTTCTTGGGACAGCCCCTGCTAATATACACTGCTTTCTCGGCCACCATACACCAATCCATATCGCGTAACCATTCCCTTTGAGTTGGCAGTTCACCCGACCTCCATTTGCGAACAATGTTGCGCTTCATTACCATCAGTCCTAGAGTGACCCAAGTCCGTTCTGCCTGTCCCAGGTCGGAGTCTCCCCATACATTCAAAATACAACACTTCGGGGGCCAAGGTTAATTCCATTCCTACAACTTTTGTCATACAAGCAATTACAACTTCCCAGTATTGTTTGATTCTTTGGCACTCCCACAGGATGTGAAAAAATGACCCCTCCTCTCCGCAGTCTCTATAACAGAGGGTGCTTGGTTTTCTACCCATTTTTTTAAGTGTTATCCCCTAAAAACGTAACTTTTTTAGATGTAATCTGCGGACCTTTATCCACAATATCCACTAAGTGTTCATCTTTCTTCAAAACATGCCATTTTTTTGCAAAATCTTCTTAATATCCTTTTGGGCACCGTTATAATCCAAAAACACTCTTTTGTTGTGCTTTATTGTTCCAATGATTTATCATTGCATGGGAACAGTAATTCATTCCTTGTTTTCTCATTAATTCTCCTTTTGGCATCATTTAAAACATTAATAGGATATCCCCTTTTCCGGAAGCGTTGAACCATATTGTTTAATTCACGGTTAACCAACTCCACTGTTGAACACACCCGCTTTGCTCTAAGCATCTGGCTGTAAGGAATACTCCACTTCATAGCCTGCTGCTGTCCACTGTTAGCATGTAACAAAGAGTTTGTTGCTATAGGTTTTCTATGTATCTTTGTGGTAAGTATGTCATCTTTTATCTTCCAGGGCCACATCTAAAAATTCACATTGAGTGTGACTCAGAGTACTGGTAAATTGTAAATTCAATTCATTATGATTTAGAATTTGTAGGTAGGCTTTAAATTTCTTTTCACTGCCTTCCCATAAGATGAATAAATCATCTGCGAATCGAGTCCACATAGTGATCTTTTCCGTATAGATGTCATTCTCTGGGGTCCAGGCCACCTCCTTCTCCCACCACCCCATAAACAAATTAGCATAGGTGGGGGCGAAGGAGGTGCCCCTGGCTGTGCCCTGTTCTTGTAGATAATATCTGCCATCAAAGATAAAAATATTATGGGTGAGACAAAAGGTCAACATCTCCAATAACATTTGTGTGTGATCATACCACTCTAGGGGACGGTCTCTCAAAAAATGTTTGCATGCCAAGATGCCTTTATTATGTTCTATTGATGTGTACAAGGAGACCACATCCAATGTCACCATCAGATAGTTTTGTTTCCAAGGGATTTGTTCCAATCTTCTCAAAAAGTATGTACTGTCCTTCAGATACGAGGGTAGATTGACCACATACTCTTGCAGAAATAGATCCAGATATCTAGAGGTGTTCTCCAATAAAGAAACAATAGAGCTAACTATAGGCCTCCCTGGTGGATTTCTGATACTTTTGTGTATCTTGGGTATGAGGTATATAGTGGCAACCTTAGACTTTTCCACTTTCAAATATTGAAATTCCTCCCAATCCAGTAGATTCAGGTCATGCCAAATCTTCAATTTTATGTGGTACTCTTCCTCCAGAGCTTTCATTGGATTTTCTGTTAGGCAGGTATAGTGTGACCTGTTATTCAGTTGTCTCTTAACTTCCGAGGTATACGTGTGTCGATCCATTAGGAGGATATTTCCCCCTTTGTCAGAGGGCTTTATGATCAGTGAAGTGTTATTTCTTAGTTCATTGATGTCTTGCCAATCCTTAGCAGAAAAGTTACTTTTCCTTCTGTCATCTTGCCATTTACTTCGGAGTTCCATTAGATCTTCTGTCACTAATTCCTGGAACAGGTCAATATGGTTGCCAGCTGGTAGTTGGGGGCAAAATCTTCTACTTTGTTTTACATTGCTCCTAACATGATGGTCCGTCTCAAAACCCATATACTTTAACGTACTTCCCAAAGGCATTTCTCTCATAGCGCCACTCATGTCCAAGTCATCATGCTTACTCATTTGTGACGAATTCATTGTCTCGTAGGTATCCAGTGCATTTATATCAAGGAGGTTAGGAACATCCGCAATTTGGAACGACGAGAGGCACCTGTGCATTTTACTTTCATGATCAACTTTTTTAGGTTTCATCTGATGGTACTTATGCAATTTTAATTTCCTGACATATTTGTATATCTCTGTTCTAGAGTCCGTAAAATCTGATCGGACAAAACGTTAAGCCCAAGTTCAATAACCTTATTTGGTTTGGGTTCAATATTACTGATGAAATATTCACCACAAGTGGCTTCTCGTTAGTATCTTCATTCATCAAATCTACTTGCAGGACCTGTTTTTCCCTCGTCCTCTCCCCTTTTGCCCCTTCTTGTACTGCAGTTCCTTTTTCATAGTTCGGCTGTTGTTTGCCTCGTGCTCCTTGTTCGCGTAGTCATCCTTAGTAATCGCAGTTCCCTGTGAAAATCCAATTTATCACTCTATGTTTCATCTGCACTGGATCCCGCTTCCGAGCTCAGTTCACTCTCACTTAAATTGCTTTTTGGTTGGGGTCCCACTTTTTCTTTTGCTCTTAAACTGTCATATTTCCTTGCAAAAGTATACACACGAACATATTGGTAGTCCAACATGTCCCTAATGAATTTTCTCGCTTTTCATTCCATAATCTCTTCGTAATATTGTTGTAATGATTTTTCCATTTTATTGATAGGATCTTTGGCAACTGTATCATCCTTATATTTATCCAGTTCCTTATTAATAATCTCAATCTTAGCAGTATGTATATTCATTTTTCTCTCCGCATGTTTAATTAATGTTCTCATTAATTTTACTGAGCACTCCTCTGTATTTCCACACCATTCCTCTGTTAGGTCGTCATCCATATCCTCATACGTCGGTAATAACATGATTCTTAATCCTCTTGTAATTCTCTTACATACCAGATATCTGGTAAGGGAGGTCATCTCCAACCTCTGCTTTGCTTCCCCTCGTCTTGCTCTTTCTAATTCCTTAATCAATTGTTTAGATGTTTTATTCACGATATTAGAGCCATTTTCATCCCCCATACCGCTGGAGGTCTCCTGAAAGGTTCGTTCTGCCGCCTCTCTCCATTTAGCTTGTCTCGACTCCATTGTTATCAATACGTTGTTAAATATATATGTGTGTTTTTATTTTCTACTATTCGTGAGGTCTTTCTTTCAGTGTTTCACAATACTCATAGTCTCACTGAGTTAGTTCAGCTGATACCGTAGCTGTATAACCTTCAAATGCTTGTGTAGCCACTTACATTCACTATATATTTTGTTACGGTCTTTTTGAACTTCAAACCGTCATCCGTTTGGTGTTCAACCAATTAGATATAGGTTCCTGTTTTCGCCTGGTATTCATCATTCCGTCGATTCTATCACTCCTTCTCGCTTCGCAAGTGCATGTGTTTTCCAGATTGCGCTTGCGCTTATAGGAAGGGGACTACACTCTTACAGTACAGTCTTTAAAATCCCAATGCTGTGCAGGTTCCCCAAACAACAAAACCGGCAGTCGGCAACCCAAGCGCGTCCTCTCCGTCACGCGCTTAAGCTTCCTCCTTACCTCCGTGTTGTCCGGTGCACCATGCACGGCTATCGCTTTTGGATTTCTTTTCTTCTTACTTATATATATATCAAGATTCTCCGCTCGTTCGATTTCCTTTGTTGAAAAAAGACGGATACGGACCCAAAATTGCTGGTGCAATTGTGTTTATTGCTAGAATCTCGCCATAATGCATTTCGGCCTGGACAGGCCTTGATCACATGACGCTACTGCCTTGTGGGAGCAATCTATTTAAAGTGACAAGTGCTTTCGATCCTACCATAGACATTAAAAACAGACTACTAGTTATCTGAAGCTCTGTGGGCATAATGCCCAAGGTAATACATAATACTTCCTCAATTATTGCAATAAAATACAATACAATACACACTTCAAATTGTTGGAAGCACGTAATAAATAATAATTTAAAACTGAATGGAACACATACATTATTCATTAAATTTATAGATTAAGGGTAATACAGTTGGATTTTGACTGAGTGCTTTAATGCATTGTCGCAGGTCTAATGGATCTATTTGGACAATCCCCTGTATTTGTAAACCCGTTAATCTTTCCTAATGTTTCACTCCGTTCCTTTGTTGTCAAATGCTATGACACTTGCGGTTCAAGTATTACCTTCTCTTGACTGCAAGTGGCCTGTTTAAAGTGCAAAACGTGCAAAAGTGCTCAAAGTTAAAGTGCCCTGTAAAATGTATTACTCTCTCTACGATTACTAAAGTGCAAATATGTAGCAGCAAGTTAGTAGCAGCAGATCATGATAACTATCGGACTTAATGTCCTTGATTAACTGTGTTCTCATAGATTAATTGAATTATGTCTTATCTTCTTCTCATTTTGTCTGGTCTTCCTTCTGATATTGTGTAATGTTATTGATCTTAATGGCTCATAGGTGGCTAATAAGGCCAGGTCAGTGTAATGATGTAAGCTATGAGATGCCCAAAACCCTTGTGTATGCTACAGACAGATGAACAAGTTCTCGCTGGTATTCAGACCCCCAGGTGTTTTTGCGTTTAGTTCTAGAATATAACGGGTCTCCAACTTTCTTCTTAATCAGGCCTCCCTGTCGCCTCCTTGTCTTAAATTGGGAACTGAATCTAAAAGATGGTATGTGAGTGGTTCCAGATTGTTGCCATGATTTTCTTTAAAAGGCCGGGCAACAGGATAGGATGGATCAGAGTTGCTGATCGCCCGTAAGTGTTGTAATATCCGCTTGACACATGCACTCACTCACAGACACAGCCATACACACACTCACTCACCCAATGAAACTAAAAGGGCGTGACTTTGGTTTCCCTGGCACTCACCTAGAAGTTAACACTCAATTTGGTATGTGCAAGTAAGTAATGCGGTGCACATACAAGGAGGGATGCTCACTCTACATCTACAAACAGAACTAAGGTTCTAGATAAACATAGATACAGCCTTAGGGCACGCGCAATAATTAAGAATCCAATCTTCAAACATTGTACTTGGTCTTGAGCGTAATGATTGCTTTATTCCAAAACAGTTTTGTTCTAATTAGCCAACAGGTGTTTCGTCGTAATCACGACACCCATACAGCTCCTCACACACGCACTCACTAATCCATGCAGCCACTGACTCACCCACTCACTCATCCATACAGGCAGTCACACATTCCTCACCCACCCACACAGACTCTGAGAAACCCATAGAGGTACTAGGACAACCAATCACTCACCCATACAGAAACTCACGTACCCACTCACACACATATACAGCCACTTAGACAGCAACTGACAGACTGATACAGACATTCACACAACCAGTCACTCGCCCATACATTCACTTAGACACCTAATCACTCGCTTAGCCAGTCAGTCACGCACCCACTGAATCATCCATACAGGCACTCATACACCCACTGATTCACCAATACACCTTGGAATATATATTTAACAGTCAAAAACTTTTTTGAACACTCACAGGCACTGGATGATGTCATCAGTGATGTCACTGACCATGTCATGAGTGATGTAATATGTGAGGTAATAAGCAGTGCATTACGGGGCTGCAAAGTATAGTTAGCTGTATAACAGCTCAATTTCACTTGTTTTGTACGAGTGAAACCTGAGCCTAACTATAATGTCCCTGCAACCTTTGGTTTTTTCAGTGAAAATAAAAAAAGAATTATATATATATATATATATATATCCACCAAATCCGCTCACGAGCTTCCACTTCTAGGAAAAACGGACACGGACCCAAAGTTCAGTGATGTTTCAAGTTTATTTACTTGAGCAGTCCGCCATTACGCGTTTCGGCCTCATCGGCCTTGATATATATATATATATAATGGGCGAAACAATAGACTCATTATGTTTGGATGCTTGGGAGAGTGATGTAAACTCTTTTAGACCAAAATCTACTTTTACACCAAACACCCCGAAAGATGCCATCGATTTATTTTCTGAACTTGTTATCAAAGATTTGAAAGAACTATCATTAGTCTCGAGCAAGACATTTTTAAAAAATGGCAATCAATTTGAAAAAGAGTATCATGCTGTAGTAACAAAAATAAAAAGCAGAAGGGACATTGTGGTCCGACAGGCGGACAAAGGGGGCAATGTGGTGCTCTGGCTCCTAGAGTACTATAATGCAGAAGCCAGATTGCAATTAAGAGACCACAATTGCTATCTTAAAGTACCACAAAGTAATCTAGTGGAAGTGAAGCAGAAATTTTTGAAGGATCTAGCACGGTGGCGGGGAATGGGGCTCATTTCAAATGCAGAGTATTTATTTATGAAAGTAGAAGATCCAGTCATACCTATTTTGTATCTAATTCCAAAAATACATAAGAACAATGAAACCCCGCCCGGCAGACCCATCATCTCTGCAATAGGTAGCTTGTTTGAGCCCACCTCCAGGTACCTGGATTCCTTCTTGCAGGTATATGTAAAGGCATTACCCGCATATATCCAAGATACAAGGGATTTTTTAAATAAAATTGCCAATGTGGTCTGGAAAGAGTCCTATCTCTTGATCACATTGGATGTGGTAAGCCTTTATACGAGTATTGCTCATGAAGACGGATTGCGTGCAGTGAGGCATTATTTGAATACACGGCCTATCAGTCTATATCAACACACAGGCATGTTAGTGGAAATGTGCAGGCTATGTTTGAATAATAACCACTTCATGTTTGGAGGAGACACATACAAACAGTTACAAGGGCCGGCGATGGGCACCTGCTTCGCCCCCAGCTATGCTAATTTGTATATGGGCTGGTGGGAGGAGCAGGTGCTCAAAACCAAACACAACAGAGAATGGAAAGAGCATGTTGTAACTTGGATCCGATTTATTGACGATCTCTTTGTTTTGTGGGATGGCTCGTGGGATTCAGCAAAAACTTTTGTTCATGACATTAATGACAATGATCTAAATTTGAGATTCACGGACCACATTAGTGAGTCCTGTGTCACATTCCTAGACCTGGAAGTATACGTTGAACAGGGGTAACACCATCCTGCACGCAGGTAGCTTTCATCCTCAGAGGCTCAAAATGAGTATTCCTTATGCTGAGCATCTGAGGATGAAACGCAACTGCAGTGAGACACTGGCTTTGGATGAAGCACAAGACTCATTAACAGAAAGATTTCTCCAGAGAGGGTACAAGTCTGAAGTACTTAACCAGGCACGTGATAAAGTGAGCAAAATAGACAGGGATACACTATTGAAACCGGACCTAGAAAAAATAAAAATAAGAAAAAGACAACTGGACAACAAATCAGGATGATTACTGGATTCAATGCCTACCAGTCCAAAGTGAGGGATAGTCTGTGTAGGCATTGGTATCTGGTAAGAAATGACCCAATTTTGAGCGGTTCAATACCACGTAGACCCATGATCACTTTCAATAAGGCAAATTCAATGAGGAAGGACTTGTTTAACACCAGCCCAGAAGTAAGCAAAAAGGAAGGCTGGTTAAAGGCAGGTCCTGGCTTCCACAAATGCTTTAAATGTAAAGCGTGCAAAATTGGTCAAAATCAAAGACAGGTCATCTCACCATTAATAAATAAACCATGGGAGATCAGATGCTCACTGAATTGTAAGAGTGAATATGCTGTGTATATCCTACAGTACACATGTCCAAAAATATATGTTGGAAGTACGATCCATATGATGCACATCCGCATTTTACAGCACTTGAGAGCTGTAAAAAATAATGATAAAAGTTATGTGGTTGCACGACATATTAATGAGATACATAATGGTAATATAAATGACCTGACATATTTTGCGATAGACCAAGTACCGAAATCCATAAGAGGGGGAAACCGAGAGAGTAAACTTCGCAAATTAGAGTCAAAATATATTTTGTTGTTTAACTCTAAAAATCGTACTGGACTAAATGCTGAAGAAGATCTGCATGTCCATTTAACTTAAGAGATGTATCCATTGCAGTGTGATTTTATAGTGAATTTTAATGTCAGCAGAGTGAATAAACAAGAATAAGTAGCAGAGACGGGCATTAGTAAATGTAAGTTGTAGTAATAAGAGAACTAAAATTGAATAAGAAATTTGAGTAATGAATTGATTGGTTCAAAGTAAATTCATAACAGAGGTTTTTCAGTTTAAAAGAAATGTTATGAGAGGCAAATGAAATCGTTGAAAGTACTCTTAATGGACAGAGTAGGGTGACGCACTTGCACTTTAAAGTTTGGTTTAAGCAAAACCAAAAAAGAGCCAGTACTGTGAAGCAACTTTGCACTTTATTGCATAAATTTGCACATATTTAGGTACTGTAATGTACTTGCACTTTATGATGTAACTTTTGCACTAATGTTTAAATTATGAAAAGAGAGTACCTGAAATGACGCATTTGCACTTTGATCAAATTTTAGATACATCTTGAATGAAAACTGAAAATATCGGAAATCCGTCAGGATGAAATGAATGGAGTTTTCATAAAACCTGATAAATAGCATTTGCACTTTAATTAATTTACTGTATTTTTTAATCTGATTTTTTTGTTGTTCTCCCTTGGATTTAGCATGGTCGTATTGACAAAGCAAATTTTGACAAGGTTGGGAGTATAATGCACAGGATAAATGGATTTTATATTATTTCATGCTATTTTAATGAGATAAATAAGATAAAACAATTGAGTAGGATGGTCCAATTGTGAAAAAATCATTGATGAGATGTATCATTTTGTGAAAACAATGGACATAGGGCACATGCCCGTGAGAAGTGGGATTTTAATAAGCTGTGCATAATGAAATGTTTAAAATGGTCAAAATTCGGTTTTTTATGACAATGAAATTGCTATTGTTGTTTTAACCATGTATTATTGCTAATTCCAAGTTCCATGAATTGGGGAAAACTGAATGTTTTTAGAAAACAGTGTTGAGAAAACGGTCATGAATATGTTTTAGAGTATTTCCTCTGAATTTCTATTGATAGTCTGTCGTCACTGCCTACTGGAGAACATGTGTCATGTGACCACGTCACTCTGCTTTTTAAATGAGTATTGGTAATGGAGACTGTTGTGTGATCAAGGCAGGTGTGCCGAAACGCGTAACAGCGTAAAAGGAATAAAGCAGAGATGGATTTGCTACGTTACCCCTGTGTCGGTGTCTGATTCTTTAAGGAGATTCGGAGTTGGTGCATATATATATATATATATATATATATATATATATATATAGAGTGATGCATAAATTATGTAAAAAAAAGCAGAGAACTCTGGGCAGTTATCAAGTTTAGGTAGAAAGCAGCTCCTGTGTAGAGCACCCTCAACACCAGCGACACTCTACATTTGTTTGCATAATTTATGCATCACTCTATGCCTGAAAGGGTATTGTTTTGACTTATACTGGGTGCTCCTTTGTGTCTGGACAAAGCTATGCCTCTATGAAGAGCTCTAATGAGAGCGAAACACGTGTCAGGGATTGCTTTTATTCATTTCAGGTTGGCTTGGTTGGTATTTTACCAATTGAAAGCTGTAATACTGTGCCTGGAGTGGTAAAAGGCTTTTGTTATTTTGACAGCTCGGCATGGACAGCACTGTGCTAGTCCTGTGCTTAAAAAATTGGCTGTAGGAATGGCAAAAGACTTCGTCCCTTTCTATCTTGGCATGGATGGCACTGGCTAATCCTGTGCTTAAAGTCTTTGATAGAAAATCAGACATTTGAGGTGAGCAAATTTAGAGTGTTGCTGGTGTTGAGGGTGCTCTATACAGTAGCTGCAGTGGCGGCTCCTCCGCTGAGGTGGAGGAGCGTTGCCCCACTGAACAAAAAGAAAATAACATGATAATAACAATAGTTATTATCATGTTATTTTTACTATAGCTGTCAGGAATATGACTCTTTACTACTCGAGTCATTACATCGCGTGCCTTTACATTGCGGTCGTTACAACGACCGCTTTGTTACAACGCAGGACCATTACAACGCAAGTCGTTACAACGACTTGCTCTAGATGGCGATCTAGACTAAGGAATAGTATGATTTACTATTCCAACTCCAGTGTGTGCAACAGTAGGGAAGGTGTTGGAATAGTAAATCATACTATTCCTTAGTCTAGAGCGCCATCTAGAGCAAGTCGTTGTAACGACTTTCGTTGTAATGCCACTGCATTGTGAAGGTATCACGGTGTAATGTCCGCGTTGGAAAGGTTGTTTCCCATCTGTCAGTGGCTCTCGGGCGGGGCAGGGCGGGCTGGCCAGAGCAGGGGAGGAGTGCTGTGCACTCCCAAATTGCATATGAACTGTTTGGCCAGCCCTCTTGGGCCGACCAAACAGTCCATGCGCACTTTGCATGTTCCGACCAGGCTGCATTACACAGCCTGGTCAGGAACATGCACAGGCTCCCTGTTGCAGTCTGACCGCCGATCCAATGCATTGCAGCGTTGTGATTGGCTCAGGGGAGCCTGTCTGCCGGGTGCTTCCTGTTGCTAGGAGTCTGCAGGAAGTTGACTTGGAGGACGCAGGATAAGCGGCAGCCGGAAGGCCGGTGGGTCAGCCGTTCCAGGTGAGTGTTTTTTTTGTTTTTTTTAAATCCGGCCTTCGCCCCCACCTCCCAAACGCTCAACCACACCGGGACCGGTAGCAGCCGCTACTGAGAAGCTGCTTTCAACCAAAACTTAAGAACTACCCAGAGTTCTTTGCTTTTTTTGCATAATTTATGCATCACTCTATGCCTGAAAGGGTATTGTTTTGACTTTTACTGGGGGCTCCCTTGTGTCTGGACAATGCTATGCCTCTCTGAAGAGCTCTAATGAGAGTGAAACACGTGTCAGAGGTTGCTTTTATTTATTTCAGGTTGGCTTGGTTGGTATTTTACCAATTCAAAGCTGTAATGAATGGCAGCTTATAAAGCGTGCAGCTACCTCGGATGAGGTGTCCCAGCGCTAGCAGACTAGCCAGACTCAGAGTCCAGGAACTACTGCCCCTGCCTAAAGAGCCAGGTTTTTAGAGACTTTCTAAAATCCTGCTCCGTCTCCAGCCCTTGCAAGTGGCTGGGCAAGGAGTTCCACAATTTGGACGTCCTGACTGTGAAGGACCTACCTTCTTGTCTCATTTTTGCGAAACGGGGGACAGTGAGCAGGTGCTGTTGATTGGATCTCCTGGTGATAAGGAATGAGCCTTGACCTGAGATAGCCCGGTGCTTTGCCATGGTAAGCTCAGAAAGCCATGGTAAGTGCCTTGAACTCAATCCTCCTGGTCACCGGGAGCCAGAGTAGCTGTCTCAAGTACAGCAAAATATGCTGGCGAAAAGGAACCCTACGGCTTAAACTTGCAGCTGCATTCTGCACCAACTGTAACCTATGGGTCAGATTAGCTGGCAGCCCAAGATAGAGACAGTTGGCATAATCTAGTTGGGAGGTGACCAAGGTATGGACTGTAATCCTGCGGCTTTCTTCAGAAAGACACGTTGACCGCGGTTTTCAAGATAAGACCTGATCCAATCAAGTGCCATTCCCTGAATACCCAAGTGTTCCAATCTTTCCAACAGGATTGAATGGGACACCATATTGAAGGCCGCTGAAAGATCCAACAGCACCAGCATGGCAGACAATCTGCTATCCACCGACAGTCTCAGTGAATCAGCTACTTAAACCAGCACTGTCTCTGTACTATAGCCGGACCGGAAGCCAGACTGGGAGTCATGTAGAAGACCATTAGCTTCTACGAATTCAGATAGTTGTTGCTGGGCCAGTTTCTCCAGTATTTTAGCTGGAGCAGCTAGGAGGGAGATTGGTCTAAAATCAGCCAGCTCTTCCGGGTCCGCATTGGGCTTTTTTAATAGTGGTAGTGGATATGCTTGCTTAAATGACATGTTCCAAATTTGATTAAATACAGGATTCAGCTGTCATACTGTGCCTGGAGTGGTAAAAGGCTTTTGTTATTGTACAGCTCGGCATGGACAGCACTGTGCTAGTCCAAATCTTAAAATCTTTGCTGTAGAAATGGCAAAAGACTTTGTCCCTTTCTATCTCGGCATGGATGGCACTGGCTAATCCTATGCTTAAAGACTTTGATAGTCTTAGAAAATAAGACCTTTGAGGAGAGCAAATTTAGAGTGTCGCTGGTGTTGAGGGTGCTCTATACAGGATCTGCTTTCGACCTAAACTTGAGAACTACCCAGAGTTCTCAGCTTTATTATGTATATATATATATATTTGGAGGGGTTACAGACATAGTGCAGAAGAGTTTATAACTAAACTAAACTGCAACAATATAAATCTGCACTTCCCTTATAACATCAGTGAGAGCTCCATCTGTTTCCTAGATGTAGAGGTATATGTGGTAGATGGTAGGTTAGAAACCAAATTACATCGGAAACCTACAGCAGGGAACACAATATTACATTCTAGCAGCTTTCACCCAAAACATACCATCTGCAGCATCCCATATGGAGAAATGCTGCGAATACGCAGAATTTGCAGCAATCAGGAAGATTTAACAACAGCACAGGAGGAATGCAAAAACCGCTTCCTGGCCAGAGGCTACTCAGAACGCACCATTGAGGAAGCAATACGCCGCACTAGGGAACTCTCCCGAGAAGATCTACTGCTAAAACCATCAGGCAGAAAAAACAAAAGGATAAATAGAGTAGGAATTGTTGAAAACAACCCTAGGTTGATTTTAACATACAATAAACAGAAAGATGATTTGAGGAAAATCATCAAAAAGAATTGGCACGGGGGGGCGTGGCTAGCAGCCGAGAAGAATGGCGGCGTGTTAGCGAGGCTCCTGTACCCTCGCCGTTTATCCTTCAATATCCTGTTTAAGCACCCGATACTGGCCCGAATTAATGCAGGTCAGCCCATCCTGTAGTCACCTGCCACACATATCGGAACGCAGAATCGCCACAAATACAAGCGGAGCGGAGACACCGGGCAGCCGAGCCTCGGAGCGGACAACATGGCGGAACTGCGGTAACCCGAGAGGACGGCTCCGGAATAACAGTGACGTGCGTCTGTTCCTCAGTCCACCGGGGACGGCTCGCTGACTCCTGAGGGCCCGCTCCCTAATTTGACTGGGGCGCGGAGCTCCGTTCCTGGCGCCGTAGACAATACAGGTGTGAGGCGCTGGGGGAAGGGAGCCGCAGGAGGACGAAATCGAGGCCCCGGCTTTAGCGGCCTACTGGGCCCCATCCTGTTACTTCCCCCCGCAGCCCGCATAATCATCAGGGATCGCCGGGAGTGGGATCCCTCCCCCCGCCCTCCCTCACACTGTGGTTGCTGGAGGCCAAGCGGAGCCCTGCGGGGTCATAAATCCTGACATTGGAGAGCTGGCAGGATCATCCGGGCTGAGACATGTAACACCGGCAAGGCGGTGGCTTGAATTGGAGACCCCGAGGCGGGTGTGCCGGGTGCAGGCCCCCGACAGCATCCCCACAAGACCACACATAGCCCGGACGGATCGGCAGGCAGATACTCCACACACTGCAGGAGGTAAGGAGGTGTGGCGGTGTGATGACTGGGGCGAGGAGCAGCGGCGACCGGTAATAGAGGCCCCGGCATTGGCGGACTGCTGGGCCTAAAGATCGAACTTCTTCAGCGACCACCACGAGTGTCGCCGGCCTTCGCGGGAGCGGCGCCCCTTTGCACCTCCCCCTGCTACCGCTGGAAGTGCCCTGGGGGAGACCAGCGGTGTAGGAATAACCTTAGTGGAGACGCTGGGACTGTTTGGAGACCCCGGTAAGACAAGATTGAAGGTCTAGGGCACAGGTGCTCCGGACATCGGCGAAAGGGGTGAGTCGGGTGGGCCCCCGAGGATCCCACGTACACTGGGATGCGAGCTGACACTTCCAGTGAGTGACAGAAAGAGAAGAGCAACACACAGACGAAGTGCAGACCCCGGACAGACAACACGCCCCCCGCCCTTCTGGGGGCTCAGCGGCCGTCTGCGAGAGACCGCCTGACCTACCACAGGGCTTAGAAGAGGCTTCATCCTTGACGAGTGTGGCACCTGAATAGGAGGCGAGGGCGCCTGGAAAGTGAGCAGTGAGAGAGACCGTTCCCGGGGAACCCGACAGGCCGCCAGCGGGAGCACTACTCTAACTGGGCAGGCGGCGGTGAAAACCGGGGCTGCTCTCTGAAGAAACCTCGACCACAACGTGCTTAGATCCAGTCATGGCGACTGGTAAGGGAACCAAAGTGAATGCCCACAATAAACTGGCCAAATTCGCCTGGAATACGGCTGGGGAAGAGCGCGAATCGCCTCAGACGGAGACGCCAGATACTCAAAAGAATTCACAACGCCAAAGTGATCTTACACTCCATGACATTATGGAAGCCATAAGTGGAGTGCGCACTTCCCTAGAGGCCCGTATAGACTCAGTCAACATTGAGGTGTCCCTCCTACAGACCGACTTCCACAAGATGGATGAAAAAGTAAAAGACCTGGGGGAGGTGACAACCACACTACAATCGGATACGTCTCAGCTCCAGAAACAAGTCACTGACCTTCAGAACCAACAAGCTCTGATGTCGAAGCAACTGGATGAGTACGAAGGGAGGGCTCGAAGGAACAATATCCGCATCCTAGGGGTACCGGAACGGGCGGAAGGGCCAGCAGCAGACCTCTATGTGGAAGACTTGATATTGCAACACCTCCAACCCAAGAGACTATCGAGCTATTTTTCCATCGAACGGGCCCATAGAGTGCCAGGGGGTCGCCCAAAACCGGGAGCTCCCCCTCGGCCACTTATTGCTCGGGTTTTCGCCTACAGAGACCGGGACACAATCCTCCAAATGGCACGCTCTAATCCTCCACTTAAAATAGACAATAATGTGATCACGTTCTTCCCAGACTTCACGGCCAAGGTCCAGGCCCAACGATGCAGCTTTCAGACAGTAAAGAAGGAGCTCCGAGACCGCGAGGTGAAGTACGCCATGTTGTTTCCAGCGAAACTTAGAGTGGAATCGGAGGGCAAGACATGGTTCTTCACTTCGCCAGAAGCTGCATGGGAATGGCTGGAGGGTTGGCGTAGAGTGGGAGGCCCACGCAGAGACCGAAATGGAGGACAGAGATCAAATAGGTCTAATCAAGGGACCCAGCCGGGCGGCGATTCCATCATGGCGAAGGGGGGAGAGACGACGGGTAGCTGAGAAGACACCGTCTCGAGTCTCGGACTGTCCTGTGAGGCTCACAGATAAGTGATCATTGAAAGGGGTGAGATGGTTCCTACAGGAATTAAGTGAGAGGGCGACACTTGCAGACTCGAATTAATAATGGTGACTACTACTACTAACCAGCTGTGGGTCAGGACTCATTGACCGCTTAGAAGCTGGGCTGTGAGCCCACAAAATTGAAATGCGGACACTCAGCTGTAAACGAGGGTGGGAAGACTGCCAGCCCGTACCTTTCAGTATTTTTGGGGGGGAGAGAGGCACTCTGCCTAGTTGGGGAGTGGGTAGTTTTAGATCCATGGGCAGGGGGGCAGGGAGGGGGGTGGGGCGGGAGAGGGGGGAAGGGTACTTTCTGGTTCAAGGTTTGTTGCGTTCGAAAGTCACTGGTTACATGCTGTTATGTGCGTGCTTCAATGCAGGAAACGATCATAGGGGGGAGATAGTCAGAATCTGGACCGATATAGGTGATCTTACCTACATCACAACAAAAGACTATCGCACACTAGTTGAACCGATTGGGAATACTGGGCCCGGAGAAAGTTCAAAATGTCCTGATTTAATTGTTCTAGTTATAGATCATGGGGGGTAGAGTAGAAGCGTCACTTTCTGTGCTTACCTGGAATGTCAATGGTATGGGGGACAAAGTTAAACGGGGAATAGTCCAACAATATTTAAAACGACAGGCACCGGATGTGGTGTTACTGCAAGAGACCCATATGGTTGGTAATAAAAGTAAGGCCCTCACCAGATGGGGCTACAAACTCCTGGTACATGCGGAATATACCTCAGGGTCTCGAGGGACGGGCATCCTAGTTAAAAAGAACCTGGCACTCATTGTGAAACGTACATGGGCGGACACAGGGGGCAGATTTGCGGTCCTTGAAGCACAATGGGAGGGGCGGGTGCTCAGTATTGTCTCACTATACTTACCACCAGCACTGGGTAAGGAGGCACTGACAGACCTGGGTAAGATATTAACAGACCTTCCGGTGGGCACACTAATCATGGGGGGAGATTTCAATATGACAATGAACGATCGAACTGACCGGCAACCACAGCGGCCGGGGGCGAGGCTGAATGTATTGATGGAAGAATTCACCACAGCTATGGGACTGTCCGATGTGTGGCGCACGCTGCACCCAGAAGAAGCCCAATATACGTATTTTTCTAACGCACACCAAAGTTCATCCCGTATTGACTACTTTTTAACCTACACAGCTTCAATTGGCCATTTCCGCAATCCCCACGCCCTGCCGAGGGGTATATCGGATCACTCCCCGGTAAGGGTTGAACTCACACACGGGGACCACCAACCGCAGGCTACAATCACCCTTAACCCCTGGATTTTGAAATCCCTGAAATTAAAAAGGAACTCTATACACAGACAATTAACTACTTTAAAGAAAACGTGGGTTCCGTTGACTCGGCGCTCACTATATGGGAAGCATTTAAGGTGGTAATGAAGGGGCAGGCGTTGTCACTCCAGATGGGATACATTAATAAGAAACGCCAGCAGTTAGTACAATTAGAAAATGAGCTCCAGCAATTGGAAGTTGACAATAATATAGCACCGACGGAGGTCACTCTCCACCGCCTCACACTTAAACAAGAGGAATACAAGATTAAGACTAGGGAACAACTGATGGCCAAACTACTCCGCACTCAACATAGAATATACGAACTAGGGGATAGGGCTGGTAAAACCCTGGCCTGGCTAGAGAAACGGGATCAAAGTGAGAGATGGGTGCCCAAGCTGACTCTAAACGACGGCACACAAATCACACATCCAAGGGATATTGCAGAAGCCTTTGCAAATCATTTAGAGCATATCTATTCCCAATCCACTACCTATACGGCGGAAGACTCCCGTCAGTTCCTTTCCGACAGTGGCGTACCGACACTATCTGACACCGATAGAGATACTCTGGATGAGGACTTGACGGATGATGAAATCCAAAAGGCCATAAGCCATAACCAGTCCGGGAAGGCGATGGGGCCTAATGGGACTCTCATCGAATTTTTTTAAATGGTAGCTTCTCAGACAGCCCCCCACCTAAGGGCCATGTACAACGAAAGTTACAAGAAAGGGATTCTGCCGGAGGATCAACGGTTAGCTTCCATAGTAGTGATTCGTAAGCCAGGGAAACCTGTTGATAACTGTGGGTCATACAGACCGATTTCGTTAATTAACGTAGAAGCTAAGATTCTAGCGAAAGTACTTGCCTCGCGATTGGTCACGGTCATTTCCGCCTTGGTCCACCCAGACCAATCTGGCTTTATGCCCGGACGGAATACGGCACTAAATATCCGGCGCCTCCATAATGTCCTTGCATGACGAGACTACATGGAGGAGGACGCAGTGGTGTTGTCCCTAGATGCCTCCATGGCGTTTGACTCTATCGAGTGGCCATACCTATTTGAAGTCCTGAAGAGAATGGGCTTCGGCCTGAAGTTTCTGGGCTGGGTGAAACTGCTTTACACGGGTATACAGGGTCAAGTGCGAGTGAACAACTACACCTCTCGTACATTCACATTAAAACGGGGCACTCGACAGGGTTGTCCCCTGTCCCCCTTGATTTTTTCCCTCATGCTGGAACCACTGGCGGGTTTGGGAACGGCGGGATGTCATGGTCAGAGGCCTGAAATGGGCGGAAGGTCATGACGACCGGATATCCCTGTATGCAGATGACATCCTGCTCTATCTTGCCTCCCCATATAGATCCCTCCATCGGGTTTTAAATATTTTCACAAATTTTGGGAAATATTCCGGATACGCCATAAACTGGAGCAAGTCGGTGTTGTTTGTACTCCATGGTCCGGTCCCTCGGCTCCCTACAGGTTGCTGCGTAGAAGTGGCCACTGACGGATTCCGATGTCTGGGGATCTATATAACTTCAAACCCCAACATTTTTTATGACCGTAATCTGGCGCCCCCACTGCTCCGCCTGCGTGCCGATGTGAAACACTGGCGATCCTTACCTCTCTCATTGGTGGGCCGAGCTGCCCTTTTTAAAATGCTGGCCCTCCCGCGCTTTCTCTATATCCTTCAGAATTGTCCACACTGAGTCCCAGATACATATTTCTCGGAAGTAGAAAGTGCAATTCGGACGCTGCTATGGGACGGTGGGTCTCCTCGTATAGCAATGAAAAAACTGATGAAAGGGTGGTACGATGGCGGCATTGCCCTCCCGGACCTTAGACTTTATTACTGGGCGCCACAATTAGTGGTAGTGAATCACTGGATGTATCGCTCCCCTATAGACCCAGCTTATCTTTTGGACAAATACCAAATGGGACGGGCGGGGTATTTGGGAGCACTATATTCAAAAGTTAATAAGAAGCGATACTTTGGGCCCACATCTCACACGGTGAGGATCTGGCATCAAGCGAACTCCCGTCTTGGATGGTCCAATGTCCTCACAAAAGCCACGCCCCTATGGAGTACACAGAGACTGGGACACTTATGTCATCAACCTGGCTTTGACAAATGGGATCTTATAGGACTTTCCACTATAAGAGATTTGATTAAAAAGGGTTCGATTCTCAAGTTTGAGGAACTCAGGGAGAAATACGACATGGCCTCAGGTGAAATGTTCAGGTACTTACAAATTAGACACGCCCTCACCACGGCACTACCCGATCTCACGGACATACCGGAGGCATCACCACTAGAAGACCGATTGCTCGACGGTCTGCTACACTCCAAAGCTATATCACTGACATACAAAAAGCTGTGCAACAATTTACCTGACACGTTCCACAAATTACGAGAGCAATGGCAGGGAGACGTAGGACCCATTGATGATGAGGACTGGCAGACGGCACTAATGTCCCCCAGAGAAGCAGCAATCACTCTCCGTTTCAGACTGATTCAACTCAAAATCTTACATAGGTCGTACTTAACCGGGATTACCCTAGTGAAGATAGGTGCCAGTCTAGATGAGATGTGCCTACGGGTCTGCCAGCACACCGCCACCTTTTATCACGTGATCTGGGACTGTCCGGGGGTACGGAGCATATGGGAAGGCGCCACGTCGCATATTCAGAAGGCCTTAGGAAAGAAAGTCACCCTCACACCGAGGCTAGGTCTTCTTAATATCTGGGAGCAGACTGACCTCATAGAGGTGGAACAACAATTAACTACACTGGGCTACACCCTTATTAAACGTGAGATTGCGAGGGGCTGGGGGGCGGCAGATGCACCCTCTCCCCGAAGGTGGGTAAAAGAAATCGATATATGCATGATTGCAGAAACGGAAGTATTTAAATCACGTGGGTGTCCGAAGAAATGGGATCGAAAATGGGGCAAATGGAATGTTTACCGCGGCAACTTGTGTATATCCCCATCAGTGGAACTGAAAATGCAAAGAAGGGAAGAATGTGATGCTGGGGTATCGTGTTGGTAACTATTTTCTCCTTACCTGTGATGATGCAGCATTGTACAATTATTCGTGATAATAATGGAAATGTATGTGACTTTAACGTTGAATTAATAAAAAGATTTATAATTTTTTTTTTTTTTTTAAAGAATTGGCACTTTGTGCACAGTGATCAGATTATTGGAGACAAGCTTCCAACTACTCCAGTGATTACATTCAGAAAGGCCCCCAGTACAAGTGATTTTTTAGTTAGTAGCAGTCCTGAGATTCGAACAGGTGCCATTGGATGACAGACCGCAAAGGTTTTGTCAGGTGTACAGTGTGCAAGGCATGCAAATATGGAGTGAGTAAAACTTCTTACTGCACCCCTTTCAGGGATGGGCCCACCAAAATTAACAAATTTCTAACATGCAAATCTGAATATGCCGTCTACGTGCTGGAGTGCTCTTGTGGACTGCGGTATATAGGCAGTACAAAACTGCAGGTCCACAAGAGAATTCTCCAGCACCTTCGGGCCATAAGTAATTCAGATATTACGTACCCGGTGGCCCGTCATTTCCAAGAGGCCCATGCTAACAATCTGGACCATTTAAAATACTATGTGGTGAATGCTGTTCCACCACTAAGACGAGGAGGCAACAGAGAAGCAATACTGAGAAGGTTGGAAACCAGGTTCATCCTAGAACTCGATAGCAACAGCCCACATGGGCAGAATACTACCGAAGATTTGTACACTTGGCTATAGCTCAGTTCTAGCAATACATATCAGTTTAGGCCCTAAGAAAACTCAAATATACCTGATTCTGGGTTTTAATAAGCTGTTCCCCTTTCCGACATAAGAATCCCCCCACCTCTTCTTTCCTTGTTTTATTGTGAACATGGGTTCGCATTTGATAGAAAAATTCCTTTTAAACATTAGCACTTATGGCACTTTTGCACTTTATTTTCATGGAAATGCTCGGAGAGCAACAAGAACATGCAAATCAACACTTTTTCTTTTCTTTGTAACTTTGCACATATTTCTGCATTTTTTAAGTAGCTGGGTATGTGCCCATATGGGCAATATACTTATGTGCAAGCTTATGACATGACTGTTCCTAGCAATACCCGCCAAAAGAAATTTTTGGGATAACGCAACAATCTGATTATTTGAAACAGATTAGGCGCGTCCTGTTACCGTAAAAATATTATGTTACAGGTGCATTTAACATACATGCTAAAAGTCTTTGGGGATTGTGTTTGTTTATTAAGTATACACTACCACAATGTATTTATACAAAAAGAATTTTGCGTAATTTGCACATGGTTTTAAAAGTCATGAAATTTTGCATTAAGCTTTTATGATATTTTTTAACTGTGTATATATTGGGTATGTATTTATACGGAAATAAGATGTATTTTGTATAAGGATTTAAAACAACAAATATGGATCAGTTTTTTGTCAAAATGCACAAATTCTGCAAAAAACTTGAAATGTTGCAATGTAGAAATCAAAATTCAGACGAGTAGTCTGTTTTCTGTATTTATGGAGTTTTTATGCACTGAGCACTTTAAATGGGGGTGGTAACGTCAGCATGTCATGTGATCAAGGCCCCTGGTGGGTTGAAACGTGTCATGGCGGCATAGCACAAAAGAAATAAAACGAAATTGCACAAAACAAGAGGAGTCCGTTCCCTTCTGGTTCTGGGGTGCAGGGAACCGGCGGAGAAAAGGAGTACTGACCATATATATATATATATATATATATCACAGAGCAAATCCCGGATTGTCACCAACTTCCAACAGCGCACAAACACAGGTACGGACCACTTCAAGGGACGTATTTTCAAACTGCAGTGCTTTATTCAAATGTCATATATGTAGCAACCAGTCAGTCCTGGCCAGTGCCTCAGCATGACGCATTTCGACCGAAACAGATCGGTCTTGTTCACATAACGCGCTACTAGAAAAAATGCATTTAAATAGTGAAAGTAAATTGGAAAACTCACACCTATTGACAATTAACCTCAAGTTACGTGTCAGAAAGACATAAACAACAGACTCTTAAAAAACTCTTAAAAAACAGCATGTAGAAGTAAAAGATAATGCGGAATAAATATCTAAAATATCTCAATGAGATAAATAAATATATAATCACATGTAATTGAACTAAAATGATAATAATTCAACAACTTCATTAAAAAGAGGAAAAATCGTGCCTTTTCAAATAAATACATAGTGCAATATATTATTCATCATATATAACGATGGTAGGCATGGATAAATTTCCCTCAAAGCAATGATGTGCAAAATTGCAAATGTAAACTTCTACTAATGTGCAAAAATAGAGTCAAAAATGAGTTGCCTAAAGTCACAAAATCACTTGAGTTTGCTACATTGTCAGGTGAGAAAGTGCAAATCGTGCCAATATCTAAAAAATTTTACTATTAAAGTTAAAAAAAATGCACCCGGAGCCCCGGGGAAGCCCATACAAGTGGCAAAAATCAATGGCAAGCAGCTTTGATAATGGGCAAGTGCCCCATATGACAAATACATAAATTAATGAGGATGTGGCACAAAAAAGCATGTGTGCCCAAAACAACTCATTCACAGGGCAAAATGTCAATCAATAAAAACAGACTGGGATAAATTTCTTATGAAAAGGTGGAATAAAACCAAAGATGTATAGTTACAGTACTAAATAAGACCAGATGTCACAACCAAGTATACAGAGAACAGGAAGTAATCATAAAAAGTTGTGCAAATCCTCCCCCATGTTGGAGGCCATTAGGCATCTTGGTATCGAGTTGTAATATAAATTTTGATTCAAGTTGTCTCAACTGGCGTTCTCTGTTGCCTCCTCGAATTGATTTTGGAACAGCACCAATTACAAAGTATTCCAAGTCATTTAAATTGTTGTTGTGTGCTAATTTTAAATGTCTTGCTACGGGATAATTCGGGTCAGAATTTACTACGGCTCTAAGATGTTGAAGTATGCGGTTATACACCTGGAGCTTAGTGCTCCCTACATACTTCAGGCCGCATGTACAGCGAAGCACATAGACTGCAAAGTCAGTACGACAGGTAAAATAACCTTATATCTTGACCGGTATGTTACTAAAGGCAGTCATGTATTCTGTCATATTGGTCCTGAATTTACAAGCCCGACATGAGCTGCACTTAAAAAACCGCTCCTGGGTGACAGCCATGTATTGGTGGAGGTAACTTCAGGGCTATTCCTTAGCAAATTGTCTCTCATAGATGGAGCCCGTTTAAAAGTTAAAGAGGGGGAAGCAGGTAAAATTTGAGAGAGAGTAAGGTCAGTAAGGACAATAGGCCAGTTTTTGTGCACAATACTCCTAATCTGTTTCTGTTGTCTACAGTAGGCAGTAATGAGTCTTACTTCCTGAGGAGTGTCCTTGATCTTATTGGGAGTTGTGACTTCCTTCTCAGTCTGGCTGTTAGAAATACCTAGACAATGATCACGTGACAAGGAATTGGCTTTAGTGCTGGCTGAACTAAGATCCTTAATACTATAGCCGCGTAATAGAAATCTTTGTATGGCTTAATTCTGACAGATTTCTAAATCCTTATCATTACTGCAGATGCGGCGGATCCGCAGAAATTCCCCATACGGAATACTGCAAATCAGATGTTTAGGGTGGGAACTCATTGCGTGGCGAACAGAGTTCCCCGCCGTCTGTTTCCTATGCAGTTTAGTCTGTAATTGACCTTGCTCAATATAGACTGAAACATCTAAAAATTCCACATTGGTAGGGCTAATGGTAGCAGTGAATTTCAGATTCAAATCATTGGAGTTCAAAGTGTCTACAAATTCCATAGCTGATATTCTCGATCCCCTCCAGATAAGACACACATCATCTATATATCGCCACCAATGATGGACATGACTTTTAAATAACTCCCTGTGATGACCCCTGAGGACATGCTCCTCCCACCAGCCCACATGTAAACATGCGTGGGTGGGGGAGAAGCATGCCCCCATAGCTACTCCTCGCAGTTGGTGGTACACTTGTTTGTTAAACAAGAAGAAATTATTTCTGAGGCAAATTTCAATCATATCAATTATCATCTTATGTTCTAAAAAACAAATATCACGCTGCCCCAGAAAGTAAGTCACTGCATTAATTCCATCAATATGATGGATACTTGTATACAGGGATGTTATGTCCATAACAATCAATAAAAATTCACTGTCCCAAGTAACAGTTTTCAATTTTTAAGAAAGTCCCCAGTGTCTTTTATAAAAGATGGTAGGCTAGATGCAAATTCCTGTAAAAAGTAATCAACAAATTTGGAAACCGGTTCCAAAAGAATCCTTTGTGCTGATATAATAGGTCTTCCAGGAGTAGGGGTAATGTTTTTATGAACTTTAGGAATGAAATATAAAATCGGTGTGATAGGATGTTCATTTTTGAGAAACAAAAATTCATTTTTGCTAATCAGACCGGAAAAGTTCTTTGAAGATCATATCTTTAACTTTTTTGAGGTCCATAAAAGATGCTGTCCTATAACAGTCGGTGTCATTCAGGAGTTGCATAGCTTCGTCCATGTAAAGATCTCTCGGCCACAGTACGACATTGCCTCCTTTGTCGGCTTTATTAATGATTAAATTCTTCTTTTCTTTTAATTTATGCATCAGGTTATGGTATTGTAACTCTGCATGCCTCGTATTGCGGTGCTTTGATTTGACCGATCTATTCAATGCTTTCAAATCTTCTATGACCATATCGTTAAATACGTCAATAGCGTCTTTCGGCATTGTAGGCACAAAGGTCGACGAAGGACAAAATGGACTACTGGCTGACCCACTAGTTGTAATACCTGTTTCTTGTACAATTTCTTGTGTGGGTCTAAAGTCAGAGTCAGTGTCTGTGGCTAAAGCATGGAGAAGTTAGCGCATATATATATAGCGTCCACTCCTATTTCAAAATCACACAGGTATCGACAACTCCGGCTTTGTTAATCAGTAGATTTTATTTATATTCTTTCATCAGAATGGCATTACGCGTTTTGGCAGTCACAGCTGCCTTGCTCACATGTAAAAGACATTCTTTACGACTTCATTATTTAAATGTGCGTTGTCCAATGCCTACTACTTCCTTAGCATGGAAATGGAAAACATACTACTGATCTTTTGCTTTGTAGTTCTTTGATGATTTTTTCTTTTTTCTTTTTATTATTGTATTTTCATTATTGTGTATTTTTAAAAAACAAATAAGAAAAAGTGCAAGTGCTGTAAACATTATTTAAAGTGCATCACCTAATATTGTAAGAAAAGTGCTTTTTTTTCCTCACAACAATATTCGTACAAAAGATCAAACGAAGCTTGTATCAAATCCTTGTGCCCACTTAAAACATTCACAAGAAGATGATTCTATTCTATGATAATACAATGCTAGTGCTTATTGATATTGGTTCCTATGCAATTCTTACAATATATACAAATCATCTTTACTTATGTACACATTGCTCACATGTCAAAATTCATTAGCCATAAAGTCCACAATGAAACCCAACGGATAGTACCAACAAGAACCTGATAATACTTGTTTGTTTGTTAAGATGTTAGTCTTTTGTAAATATGTGAGATTAAAAGAATTGTAAAAAAGAAGAGAATAAAGAATAGAATCAAACAGTCCTAGCGGTTTTTTCCTTCTCCATATTGGTGCTTCAATTAAAGTGCCCAATGTGCATCTAAATATTCACCTATATGATAACTTTTTTTTCTTTCCTCATGTCTCATACTCAAACTTGGTGTCCTGTTAACAGGACTCAGAGTGTATATTTAATTATGATCCTTCTTTAAATATGTATATACAGTTCTTCATCCCAATTTAAGCCTGAGGGAATTTTGGAGTTTAAAATGATGATATACCTTGATTCAAGCTTTCTTAACTTTAACTCTGTATTACCCCCCTCCTATTCTTCGGTACAGAATCGATGACAAAATACTGCAAATCTTCACTTTGTCCATTGTGATGCTCATGTATGTGACGTGCTACCGGATAACTTTGATCATTATTTCTAATTACCCTTAAAAGCTGTGGTATTCTTACGTGTACCATATGAATGGTACTTCCTATATTTAATTTAGGGCAAGTGCATTGCATCACATATACCATGAAATCACTGCGGCATGTGTAGGGGCTATGTATTTTCAATGGAGTTCTTAATATTGGTGATATTATTTCTTTTTTATTTACTCCATGCTGACACGCTTTACATTTTTGGCATTTCCAAAATCCTGGATTGCCTTTTAATCAACTGTCTACTTTTTGTGCTTCGGGCTGTTGACTACCAACTCTTGGCGCATCGACTTTGCACGTTTGAATGTGAGTAGCGGTTTATTCATAACATCACATCCAATTACCGGGTCACTCCTGAACAGATACCAATGTTTAGTTAAAATTTGTCTCACTTTCTGATGGTAAATATTATATCCTGTTACTATTCTAGGCTGGTTCTTACGTCCCATTGCTTTTTTCTTTTTCGTTGCACTCACATCGAACAAAAGGGACTCTCTGGGCACTCTACTTGCCTTATCTTTTGCTTGTTTTAAAACCAGTTTATTGTAACCTCTCTCTGTAAACTATTTTTCTAATTCCTCTTGTGCTTCACTGAAAGTACCGGCCTCACTGCAATTCCTTTTCATTCAGAGATGTTCCGCATACGGAATGCTTTGTTTTAATTTTGCCGGATGAAAGCTTTTAGAATGCAAAATTGTGTTTCCTGCCGTGGGCTTTTTATATGTTTTGGTGTGTAGCTTTTTTGTCTTTTACAAACACTACCAAATCAAGGAAGCACATTTCCGTTTGACTAATATTAGATGTAAAGTTTAAGTTTAGGCAGTTATTATTGAGTTTTGTGGCAAAAGTTTGAGCAGATTCAGGAGTGCCTCTCCACAACACAAACAAATCATCAATGAAGCACGTCCATAGGACCACATTTTCACTCCATTCTTTTGAAAAGTTTTTTCTGAGCACCTGCTCTTCCCACCATGCCATAGGTAAGTTGGCATAGCTTGGGGCAAAGTAAGTGCCCATTGCAGTGCCTCTAATCTGCTTATACATATCTTTCCTATATAAGAAGAAGTTGTTATCTAAGCACCATTTTCGCCATTTCTAAAAGCATACTTGTGTGTTGATGGAGCTTAATTGGCCTAGAACCCAGAAACTGTGACATGGCTTTAAGGCCATCTACATGTGCAATACTAGTGTACAGTGACATCACATCAAGTGTCATTAATACATAATCCTTTTCCCATGCTATATCATAGATTCTTTTCAAGAAATCCCTTGTGTCCTGTAAATATGATGGTGTGATTTGGACAAATTCCTGCAAAAATGATCTACATAACAGGACGTAGTTTCATATAAACTGACAATTGCCGATATAATTGGCCTTCCTGGGGGTTTTGTGGGATTTTTATTAATTTTAGGAATCAAATATAAGATGGGTGTCACTGGCGTGTCAACTTTTAAATACGTGTATTCGTCATCTGAAATCAGCCCCACTCCTCTCCATTTGGACAGTTCTATGAAGTATCTCTCTCTAACATCTGTCAGATCTGTGTGCCTTACCTTACGATAACAATTACAGTCTCTTAGCTGAGATCTAGCTTCTGAATCATACATACTCAATGGCCACAATACGGTATTGCCCCCCTTGTCTGATTGTCTTATTACAACATCTTTTCTCTGTTTGATCTTACTCATTACTTGATGGTATCTGAGTTCTTGTGTGTCCTTGGTATTCATATAATTTCTGCCTGATTGTACAGATAGATTTCAAATCTGAAATTACTAATTCAGAGTAGTTGTCTAATGAGTCCCTTGGTGTTACTGGGAGGAATACCGACTTGGGTTTGAAGTGGGTTTTCACACTAGCATATATGTCAATTCCCAAGGCTGCCGCTGTTTCTTCAGTGGTAGGGCATGCGTCTGCACCTGTGTTTCAACATTCCAGTTGGCCTAGTTCCATTAGTAAATCCATATCACTGACAGCCAAATTTGTTACTAATGAAGCCCTTGATGTTTCTGAATCAGTGACTGAACAGCCTTTATTTGCAAAGAATTTCTGTATCTTCAACTGTCTCATAAATTTGTAGAAATCAATTAGGGTTTGCCCGTAGTTGAAATTGGTTGAAGTGCAATAAGATAATCCCAGAGATAAAAGCATTTCTTCATTATCAGTTAAATCAATATCAGAGAGATTTATTATTGTTCCTTGTGTTCCTGCTGCCAATCCTTCCATTGGTACATTTGTTTGGGTCTGGTCCCAGATCTTAATTCCATACCTTCGGTTTCTTCTCTGATGCTTCCTTTGATTGTTTTTCCTTTTCTTGGGGGTGAGGCTTTGTGTTTAGCGACTGGTCTAGCCGTAAAAAACGAAATTCTTCAATAACTGTGGGTGGATCCCTCTGCACCCCTCGTCCTCCTACCGCTCCTTCTTCCGGGTCAGTTTCGACTTCAGAGCTTAGTTCTGAGCTTGTTTCCGTTATTACTGACTGTCCACGACTCACATGACCTAATGATTTGTCAGTCACTTGTTGTCTTCTCAGGTTATCAAACCTTTTTGCAAATGTATATATCTGTCCCCTTTGATAATCAATTTTATCTCTCAAAAATTTCACTGATTTGCGTTCTTTTATTTTTTGTTCATACTTCTTCAGATTGATTTCTATTTCTTTCTCAAATTTCTTAATTTCGTCCTGATCCTCATGTTTGCTCAAATCATCTTGCAGGGATTTGATTTCTTCCTAAATCTTCTCTCGGTCCCGTGTCACATATTTGACTAGGATTTGCAACATTACTTTGGAAGACTGAGCACTGTTTTCAGCCCATTCTCGGAGCATCTGTGGGTTTGGGTTCTCATAAGTGGGTGTAATTAATATACGCAGACCTCTCAGGACTCTGCCTACCTCCAGATATTTCTGAAGCAACTTGTACTCCCACCATTTTGAAGTTTCGATTTTGTTTAAGTTTTCCAGTCTCCGCATTTTAGATCATAAATCTTCAGTCTGAGATGACAGGCTCTGTTGAAATGCCCCTTCATCTGTTGCAGTTCTTTTTTATATAAAACAAAGATTCCTTGCTCAAAATAAGAGGGGACTGGCACTCCTGGTCGAGAAGCTAGTAACTATCCTTCGTCACACTGCGAGATGCCATTTTGTGAGAGGTGTAAGAACTCTCAATGTGATTAGTGCAAAACAAACATAGACAAAATACTGTCTCTGTCACTGAGTTCTCCTGTCTGGCATATACGATGATCGAATATGACACTTTACCCCGCACGCGTTTACAACGCGTGCCATTACCCCGCATTTTTTACACCGCAAAATCTTTTACAACGCAGGGCTTTACAACGCAATCCATTACAGCGCATTCCCCATTACAACCCAATTTACTATTCTAACTCCACCGGGGCGTTACTTTGGGGAATGCGTTGTAATGGTTTGTGGTGTAAAGCCCTGCGTTGTAAAAGGTTTTGCGGTGTAAACAATGCGGTGTAATGGCATGCGTTGTAACGTACTCGTTGTAAAGGATGTTTACCACGATGATCACATTAGTGCCACAGACAAATATATTAAAATTTAAATGTAATACAAGAAAATACATGCACAGAATTAATGATGAATATACATTAAATTTCATGGGGTTTTAAAATGTACACTTAGTTCTCCCAGCTTCCCTGTTTAGCATAGTATCATTTGCCTGAAAACAAGTGTGAAGTGCAATAATATCCCATGTAATGCCCAAATGGGTAACTCTGAACACCTTATCAAAATATAAACCTAGAAATCGGTTTAAATGGACATTTCTGCTAGTAAAACATGACAGTATATAAAATCTACACCATTATTGGAAAGTAAATAAACTAGTTATAATACTTATACATAATTCTCACAATTATTATTGCCGAATAAAGCCCAATGGGCAAGAACTGGATATATTCGCTCCTTGGCTTAACTGTGAACTTCCAAATGACAGACCATAGAATTATTGATGAAAAGATATTTTCATCGCATTCACAACTAAGAGGAACTATGATAGAAAGTTATTTATGCGATCTTGCAAGATGCTGGACATATTGATGCTTAAAAGTATATATATATATATATATATATATATAAAGATGATAAAAAACGACTGTTCTTAACAGCCTGAACAGCCTAGCAAATACTGCAATCACTGGCCTAAAAATCGCCACTGCTTTTGAAGGATCGTTTCTGATGTCAATTTAAGAACCATCTTTAAGTAACAGACATGCATCTAATATAACTGATCTAGAAATAATTATTTGATGATGAATAATAAAGTGACTAACGTGTAAAAATCAAAAGTATAAGAATTCAGTAACTGTCTTCGTGTTATAAAACTTCATTGCAACTCAGAAAACTCATGGTTCATAAACGTGTGCTAAATTGCAAGAATAAATGTTATAGACGTGAAATTTACTCTGAACCTTCCTAATAGATGCAGAACCTTATTGCCAATCAAATGACAAAGGTTAAGAAATGTATGCACATATGTTACACATATGTATTTTCAAATGTAGTTCTCAGTCATACTATTGAGAAATTTGCTTATTCATTGTGTGCTAATGTAAGATGAACTAAAAGTTCTAAAGAAAAGTATATACATTTAAATTGTGCACACATATATTAAATGTGCATTCATGATTCATTACTTAACTTGACATTTAATCTTAAAGCCTGTATTCTAATCTACCATGCTAAATTTCATGAGATCTTTGTACCTATTCTGCTTACTCCACGTTTCTTGCAGACATTCTCTTGCATTGCTAGTTTAGACTAGATACATTTTGTATTAGGAATAGATACACTGCCTAAGAGACGGACCTTGATGACGAGCACACGGGAAGTGGCGTGCTAATGAAAGGACAATACATCTCCAATCAGGGTGTGTTTAAGGTCTGCCGTTACCATGTCTAGTGTGGGGCATTTTGAAACTGTTTCCATCTGCAATGTGTGAATCCCCCAGACAATGGATCCTTTGCCAGATGTTACAATGAAGGATTGTGGATTTTACGGATTATAGCTATCAACTTCCCTGGCTGGGGGCTCAGATGAGAAGTTCCCTCCCCCTATGACTGCAGATGAAGATCTCTCTTTCCCCAGATTCTTGTGGATTTCCTTGCTGAGCCCCTTTTGCAGCCCCATGCAGAATTCCCTTTGAACCCTTTACAGACCCCTGAAACCCTACTGCCCCTTGAATGGACTTTGAGAGGTTTAGACCTCAATGACTCCTGTGGACTTTACCTTAAGTGTGACTTAGCCTAACACTTATTTCCGACCCCCTGAAGACTCTTCACCGAGCTTCCGAGATGCACATTCTAATTCCTTCATGTTTGCGCTTGTTTCCCTTATGGAACTCTTTGATTTTTGAGACTTTTTAAATAACTGAACCATTCCTCCTTTTTGGACTGTGCTTGGGTACTTAGATTACTAATGTATAGACGAGATAATGCAAGATTGTTTTCAGAGCATCAAATATTGGTGTTGTTGGCCTGTATAGCACTGACAGAACTTTTAGTCTGTTTTATTTTGATGTGTCTAAATTTCTTTAAGAGATTTGGTCTCCCTGTTGCAATTTTGTATTTCTATAGCATGGTCTTGAGCGTGAGCTATTTAAATTTGTTTACTAATTTGTAATAAACACTGTTGAACTTGGCTACTGATTCCTGGTCCTCATTGTGTAGCCAAATGGGTTGCACTGTTAATGTAGAGGTTCACTACTAACTCCCTTTCCCCTCAGTGCGCACAAGCAAGATTAATCGAAGGACCAAGTAGTACAGTAAGTTATAATGTAAAAGGTGTGGGCCCATAAACGTTGGATGAAACCACCCCTTCTAAAGCACTAAACTAGCTTTCATACTGCTTTCTTTTTTACTGTGCTTCTAGAGCCCTACACAATGATGGGCCATACAGAGCATCTTTTGGTAGTAGTGTCCTTTACCAACAATAATAGTAATGGAAGACACATAGTTAGTTGGGACAAGGAGTATAAAGTGAAAACTAGACAAACGGCTCCGTACAAAATATGCAAATGACTTAAAGAACTTTTAGCATGTAGGCAATTTTCAGTCTTATGCAGTGTGTTTACACATTTAACAAGGCTGAATAAATAAATATGTATTTGGAAGTGCTTGGAAAAGAAGATGGATATTGAGCAATGACTATAATTCCTGAATGAGGAAAACTCACCCTAAAAGTCATAGAGAGCAAACAGTACAGCGTAACTAGAAGCAAGAACCCATCTCGAATAATAAAGGTGACGTAATCAAAACCGTAACTACAATAGGAAAGCTTCAGGAGTTAAAAGTAACCTTAAGGTACAGGAAAAGGAGCATTGGAGTTCAGGAAAAGAGACAAGAAAGAGGAAATGTAAGTAGGTGTGGAAAAGAGTAGGAAAATATGGGTATAGAATGTAAGACAGAAAAAGTGCTATCAAGCTTGCAGGTAAGAAAAGCAAGCAAACACTGGACAGTGTAGAGAAGGAAGCAGAAGATTATACACTCTGATGGAGATGCCTCTGTTAGAGGGATTTAAAGATTAGAAACGAAGAAGCATTCCTTATGTGAGTGAGGAGGAGCAGAGCATTCCAGATTCTGTGTGGACTATCCTACGAGGAATTGAAAAGTGTGGGGTTTTTTTCTTGAAAGAAATTATTAGCTTACAGAAGGGGCGCAATATCTGAGGTGGTTGCGTCTATGTGGATTAAGTCAGATGGGAGAAGGAAGTTGGGGTTAAATGGGGTCATTGAGCTCATAATAAAAGTGGAGTTTTTCCCAGTAGGTGACAGATAATGGCAAGTCTCTGGTGGTAAGGGAGAGTTCAACTAAGTGAAGCCCAAAAAAGGAGCAAGAAGAGGGCACAAGATAGAGAGCTTTTATGGATGATGGCAACACCAACCTCGTCTCTTGCCTTGACGATCCTGTCTGACGATCGTGTAGTTAGGGGGAACAAGAACATTGATGAGCGGGATAAGATGAGTTGTTTAACCACCTCTCAGTTAAGAGGATTTGACGCTCTGGCCCCTAAACATAGCTGGATTATGAGGACAACCAGAGGCCAGAGACCTGCAACTGAAGAGCATTCGGAGTCTCAGTTCTAGTGTGAGCATGTATTACAAGGAACAAAATCCCACCTTTCATACATAAAAAGAATTGAGGAAGTCCCCTCAGAGATCTATGACCTCATAAAGGAATTATGCCTTCAGTCTCCTTCCTCTAGTTCGTCACACAATTCCTCATGACATCAAGTGGCCTAGTAATGTAAGTAGGTGGCATTGTATCCCATATACATACATACGGTTATATTATAGATATATTATATATGTGCATATTATCTGTCCAGAGAATCTGACTATCGAACCCACAATATCAATGGAACAGAATATTGAGGACAAAATATCAACAACAACAAATATCAACAGGCAAGTAAGTCTACATTTTCTAATTCCACATATATACACCTAAGCTGTACATGTATCTTCAAGGGAAGTAGAAATGGAGTTAGGAATAGTAAATCCATACTTCCCTGTATATACTTATTATTGTGCCCCTCGTGATTCTGTTCTCGATATCCTTGTATCTCGGTATTTTTGGTGTCGATATACAGTAGTGCAGCCATCACCTTCTAACCTCTTGAAAGCTCTGTCCCAGAGTGGGAGTTAAAGTTTCCCCACTCGTGTAGCTGAAAGCTCAGATGGAGACCAAACTTTGGACATCGCTTTCAAGAAGCCTTAATTAAGCATTACCCAGCCATCTCTGCATGTAGCCGCATAATCTTATTGGGGGTTTCTAGTGCAGCTTCTTTCTGATGTATAGGCCTAATTCTTGCATGAGTGGAAAAGCCGAGAAGTCCTGTTGTCCGCCCATAAGCTAAATGTTTGCTTCTGTTGAAGCCTACGGTCATACCCAAATCGTATTCCAACTTCTATTTTTATGCCATGTGTCTTTTTTAGGTCTATCTTAGAGACAGCTTTAGCCTTGAATATAAAAAAAAAGCCCTATTAAAAATGCAAACATATATACATCTACTTAAAGGGGATTTAGGTCGGCCCTGTTCCTCCATTGGTCTGTTCAAGTGTCATTCACATTTTCTTCCACAGACTGCAGGGTACAGTATGAGGCAATGGGCTGGCCATATTCAATAAGTGGCTCTCTCAACTGTGAGTGATTGTATTTTACTTGTGCACATTTGCACATCTGCCTAAAAAGTAGTCCACTTCAGTGACTCTATCTGAGTTTTGAATGGATTATGGTGAGAACGAATAACAAACTGGCATGCTGTTCGTTAATAATACGCAGTTTTAAATCCACTTCAGAGGCACAACAATAAACAAGCATGCAGTTAAGGAGTTCTATGAAGCTTCTAGGGAGCAGTAGCCTCTTTCTACTGCCTTTCTTAGGGATGCGTCATATTCCCATCAGACCTGTGGCTGTTGGTGGCAGATGGGCGCCCAGTAAGATCAGGAGATAGTGTAGATGTCCAGTCAAGCTGGAGCAGAGTCAGTCAGTCAATCAGTCTGTCATGTGACTGACTGTGCTGCAGCCTTGTCGATTTTAAGAGGTATTGGCATGTCAAGAAACCTATAGATAACGTTTTAGGAGCTGCACAATACCAGTGGGCTGTGTTGCACAATAGTCACAGTCCACTCAGGAAATGTGCAAATGAGTCCACGCAAAGTTAGGTAGAATTACTAAAAAAGTAGAGCCTGGCTTTGCACAAAACCCTAACACCAAAAGCAACGAGACACAAACAAGGCGCAGGTGGTACACTGCGGGAATATTCCTATGAGTTATGTGTCATTTCTGCTTAGCCTTGGTGGCTTGCCACCTTGTGGAAATGTTTACTGGAGGGTGTGCTGGTGTACAGTTCTCACTTAGACACCGCCAGCTCCACTTTGGGTCATGGTAGGATGCTTCATATTGTGTCATGTTGTAATCAACCCTCTACACTTTCTAAACAATTATTGTGGTTGCAGAATGCTGCATATTTTCATGCAGCGCTCTACTGTTTGACTTATAGTAAGTTTGGACCCCAGTGCCTTAAAGCCTTTGTATAATTTGAACCAGTTGGTGCCAGTGCAGCACAACAGTACTTAATGAAGTGGAACAGGACACTTTTTGTTCCTCCCACAGGTAACAGTTCGATTAAAAACTTTTCTTGGACAACGCTGGCTGTCCTCATAGGCCGTTGGGCAACCCAAATCAGGCATTCGCTGGTGATGTCACTGCACCTGTGCAGCACTCCCGTCCCTCGCCCAGGCTGGCCTGACTCCCATTCTATACACCTGTGCTGCTGGGGCGGGCCTCTCAGGTGGAGCGGGAATTAATCATGTAAGGAAGGGTCATAGCGGGCTCCTCACCTACGTGATGTCACTTGGGTGATGACTGTGTTCTATCCAGCAGTTGGAGTTGAGGCTCGAGCCCATCCTCCTTGTTCCCCTCCATGACCTGCGTATGTTGCATTGGAAAATTGAGTTGGTCCACCGCATGGCCTTTCTCTAAAACAAAGCCTTGTCGCCTGCTGAGAGTCATCAAGATCAAGTTGGTACATGGCACAGAGGGCAATTTAACAAAACCATGAGAACCAGACCACAAGTCAGCTGGTACATGGAAGACCTCAAGATGACCAAGCCCCACTGCAAGCAACTTGAGCGTAGATGGAAACTAAACCAGGAGGACACAGGCAGGTACACCTACAAATCTGTCTCAGACTCTACCACCAGCAGATCCAAGCCACCAAATGCTCAGCACTCACAGACTGCATTGAAGGCAGCACTAAGAGCGCGAAAGAATTCTTTGCCATTATGAAAGATTTCACCTCCCCAGCAGCTAGCTCCACCAGCATAATCCTCTCCCAGGACCTCTGCACCAAGCTATCCCTTTTTTCAGCTACAACAGCATTAGCATCTGTAACAACTTCGACTCCCTAACTGGACCTTTCCCTCACAGCAGTCCTACCGGTCGTGTCCTACACCCAAGAAACTACACTTACCGCCTTACTAAGCACAGCACTTACTAAGCACAGCATCAGCACAGCACTCACCCCGATCCTGAACGCCTCCATACTTTTCCTATCATCCATTTGGACAGGAAGTGACTTCACTGTTTTCCAGCAAAAACAGTCTTCAAAAAAAAAAAGCCAAGTGAGAGGACTTCATTTCCCATTGCCCATCTGCACAGGAAGTGACATCACTGAACTTCCCATCATCCATCTGCACAAAAAGGGACATCACTGGATTTCTCATCAACCATATGCAAAGGAAGTGACATCACTCGGTTTCCCCTCATCCATCTGCACAAGAAGTGATATCACTGGTTTCCCACCTATGGTACCCTGTGCTCCTGTTTCCTCCAAGGACCTATTTAATGGTGGCTGCAGCACAGATGAGACGCTGATGCACCAAAGGAACACCAAAGGCAAGCCTATCTGCGCCAATCCACACCTAGATCGCGCCCAGCACCAGGAACTCTGGTTCTCCCCCTACCCGCCGATACCCTGCTGCACTCCTCCATGCTCTTAACCTTGGCTGCCACTCGAGGCACCACTGCCACACCACACCACATAACACAGAAGGAACTTTCATATGTGCCTCCTGCAAGTTCTCATGCGCTCTCCCACTCCCTACACTTACCACATACAACACATACACTAACAGCACCCAGCGCCCCACCTGCTAACACTCACACAAACCAGCCACCCACTCACACAGACCAAACATCACCCAAACAACACGCCACACTCGCATGCATGCTTCTCAACACCTACTCGCTCACCAAACACGCCATGTAGATATGAGACCTACTGCGTGACCATGCTTTGGACCTGCTCTTTTTCTCAGAACCATGGCTAAAACCAACCTCTGCATCGGACATCACTACAGCCATCCATGAAGGCTACAAGATCGTTAGGCAAGACTGTCAGCACAAGCCCAGAGGTGGAGTCACCATAATATTCAAAGATATCATCAGCTGAACTACCTATACGGACACTTCCACCAACTACATGGAATACCTCACGTTCAAGATACGCATCACAGTCAACCACTCCCTAGGTAGAACTCTTGTATACAGACCACCAGGACCCTGCACCGATTTCGCCAGCGACATTACGAACTTCGTTGCACCCCTCATCATCAATCCCAGCACCTTCATGCTCATCGGAGACCTTAACTTTCACTTAAAAGACTACACCAACCCAAACTCTACAGCCCTTCTAGTAAGCCATGGAAATCTTGGTCTCACCCAGCATGTTACTGAACCCACCCTCACCACCGGACACCTATTGGATCCAATTTCCTCCTCAATCAGCAACATCACAGTCGACAAGCCAGCAATTATGACCTGGACAGACAACATCCTCATCAGTTTTAACATACCCATCCCGCACCATCACAGACCTACCACTACCAGAACCGCCCACAGCAGCTGGAAAAACCTCTCAGAAGATGGGTGGGCTTCCGCCCTCTCTGAGCACCGGCCCGAGCACACTAGCAACTTGCTGAAAGCCAACAAAAACTTCAACAGCTGGATCACAGCATGCCCCAACATGCTGGCTCCTGTCAAGTGTAAAATAATGGTAGGATCCAGACCACAAGGCCAGCTGGTATACAGAGGAACTCAGGCTGACGAAACACCGCTGCAAGCAGCTGGAGCGCAAATGGAGAACTAGTTGTGATACTGCAGGTAAAGACATCGTCAAATTAGCCTTAAGACGTTACCACCAGCAGATTCCGAACACCAAGTGCACAGCTCTTGCAGATTGCATCAACGCCAGCACTAACAGCGTCAAGGAAATCTTCGCCATCATCAAAGATTTCACTGCACCTCCTGCAACCTCCAACATCACCCCCTCACAAGATAACCTCCATATACAGCAACTTTGACCCTCAACTTTACCCTGCCACCATCGCAACCCAACTTCCCATCAGAGCCGATGAACGAGCCCTGACCTTGTGGCCTGCCATCACCACCTTCGAAATCACTGTTACCATGAAGACCATTCATTTGGGGGCTCCATCTGACCCTTGTCCTTACCACACCTTCACCAAAGGACTTGTACTGATCAGCGAAGCACTAACACCCATCCTCAACCCCTCTATCAACTCAGCCACATTCACGGACACCTGGAAACATGCCATCTTCATGTCCCTGCCCAAGAAACCATCTGCTGACCCAGCCACATTTTCGAACTACAGACCCATCTCCCTCCTAACATACTACACAAAGGTGCTAGAAAAACGAATCAACTGACGCATCACAGACCACCTCAGCAATCACCAGCTCCTCGAAGCCTAGCAGTCTGGATTCAGGTCCAACCACAGTACAGAAACAGCACTCATCGCTGCCACAGGTGACATCTGCATGATCCTTGACAGAGGAGACACAGCAGTCCTCATTCTTCTGAACCCCTCTGCAGTATTTAGCATTGTCTCACATCCCATCCTCATTCGGGGCCTGCACGATATTGGCATCCAAGGACCCGCTCTTCACAGGGTCTGCTCCTTCTTAACAGATAGAACACAAGCTGTCAGCCTTGCACCCTACTCCTTGGAAGCTGTCAACCTTGCACCCTACTCCTGGGGAGCCCACAAACTCATCTGGGGAGTGCCTCATGGCTCATTTCTCAGCCCCACCCTCTTCAATGCATACATCATTCCTCTGCCCAAAATCATCCACGCACACAACATCAACATCCTCTCCTCCGTTGACGATGTGCAACTCATACTCTCCCTCTCAGACAAGACCCCCAACACAAGAAATAAGTTCACCACCTGCATGACTAAAGTTGCTAGATGGATGAAAGATAACTGTCTCAAGCTGAACAAGACAGAAGTAGTTATCTTCAGCAAGAACCCCTCACCATGGGACTCTAACTGGTGGCCGACCAAACTCGGACCCACAACCATTCATCGACTGCAAAGTGGGCATGACCGCATGAGTCAACGTCATCACTGCATCCTGCTTTCACACTCTAAAAATGCTGAGAAAGATCTTCAAATGGCTTTCAAGCAACACTAGAAAAACTGTAAATAATGCTGTTGTCACCAGCAAGTTGGATATGGAAACACCTTCTACGCCGAGATCACCAAGCAACTTACTAGAAGACTACAAACTATCCAGAACTCGGCAGCCCCACTCATCCTCAAACTCCCACACACAGGACTCACATCACACCACACCTCAGGGAACTACACAGGCTCCCTGTATACAAACGCACTCAATTCAAACTCCTCACACACACATTCCAGGAACTACACAACTCTACCTGAACATTCGCATCTCCTTCCACCAATCACCCAGACATCTCCATTCCACAGGACTCCAACTCGCACACATCCCATGCATATACAGAACCAGATCAGAATGACAGGCGTTCTCTTACATCATTCATATAGCGAGGAACAACCTTCCACCCCACATCAGAGCCTCCTCCTTTCTTCTTGAATACCGCAAGAAGCTGAAAACCTGGCTTTCAATTAACCAGCCTTCCGTAGGCAGGGCTAGATACACACACATGCTCAGCGCCAGAATACCCTTGTGGGTGATAGTGCGCTTTATGAATACACATGACATAATATCACCACAGCCATGTATAGGACAGCTGGGAACACTCCACAGTACTCTCCCTCCTCAAAAAACCCTCAGCATATCCCATGACGCTAACCAACTACAGGCCCACCTCGTTGCCACCCTACCTGACGAAAGTTCTAGAAGAGATGATCAACACATTAGTAGCCGCCCACCTCCCAGCACTTCAGAGCACCTCCTCACCAACACTCAATCCGGTTTCATGCCCACCCATAGCACAAAAACAGTTCTCATCGTCGCCACAGACGACATCCGAATGATTACAGACAGAGGATGCACCGCAGCCCTCATAATTCTGGACCTCTCCCTGCCCATCTCCATCTTACCATCTCCCACCTCATCCTCATCTAATGACTACACACAGAGCCGGCATCCAAGGACCTGCACTTCAATAGATCTGCTCCATCCTGACAGGTTGCACCTAATGGGTCAGCCTGACCCCTTTGTGCCTGAATGCCCTCAAACTCTTCTGTGGAGTCCCCCAAGGATCGTCGCTCAGCCCGACCCTTTTCAACATCTACATGACCTCTCTAGCCAACATCATTCGTGGACATGGAAATACTGTCTTATCTTACACCGAGCTCATAATCTCCCTTTCCGACAAAACACCAACAAAGCACCAAATTTGCCACCTGCATGACAGAAGTCGTCGAATGGATGAAAAACAACTGTCTCAAGCTATACATGGCCAAGATAGAAGTTGTGATCTTCTGCAAAATCACCCTGCCGTGTGACTCCACCTGGAGGCCACCAGCACTCAGACCCATACCCGTCCTGACAACCCACGCAAACAAACTCACTATGACCGGCCAAGTGAATACAGCCTCCATCTCCTGCTTCATCACACTAAAGATGCAAATAAAGCTTTTAAAGTAGCTCCCCACCAACACTTGCAGAACCATCACCCAGGCCCTCATGACCAGCACACTTAACTACAGAAATGCCCTCTGTGCCTGAATCAACACAAACCTCTCTAGATGACTCTAGACCATACAGAACTTTGCAGCAAGGCTCGCCCTCAAACTACTACCCTGCAGGTATATCACTCCTTAACTTAAAGAGCACCAATAGCTCCCCATCCACAAACGAGCATACTTCGAACTCATCATGCACACTTTTAAAGCCTTACAATACATAAGCCTAGCATATCTCAACAACCACATCAGCTTCCACCAACCCACCAGACACCTCCGCTCAGCCATACTCCTACGCATACACATCCCCTGCATATACAATACCCGAACAGGCATTTTTGCTTTCTCCAACCTCGCTCCTAAAGTCTGGAAGAACTCTGCCCTTGCAGAATAGAGCAGCCTCCTCAGTTCTTGAATTCTGCAAGAAGCTAAAGACATAACTCTTCAATCAGGCCTGACCAGGGCTTGACCCAGACTCCTCCTGCTTACGCACTCGGATACCCTCCCAGGTGATCGTGCATTCTACAACTATGCACACCTTTAACATAACATTCATCTGCCACACACACTGCCTGTCTCTGATCCCAGGACCAACACAAGTCTTCGGTTACGGAACTTCAGTGTGCACAGCAGGGGCATAGGAAGTGTGTGGGATGAGGAGGATATATCCCCCCAGATTTTGGAGTGGGGGGGACACGGAGGGACAAGCATAGAGAGGAGGAAGGGACAAAAGAATTTCCCCTCTCCCTTCTGTGATTCGCAGGGCCATTAGCATGCGAAAGCGCTACCTATAATGGCTCTGCACTCGACTTGTGACCTGCCTCCAGTTACCTGTGATTAGGCATGCAACACCCATAAGGCTTAAAGGGCTTTAGCCCCCTCCCTGGAGTGTCTGGAGTCTTATCTCCACCACACCAGAGTTTTTCACAGGTCTTTAAAGAACCATTTACATCCCTTTGGAACTGGTTAAGGAGGCTTTGTTTTGTTCAATGGTTCCAGTACCCCCTGAGTCCCCACTCTGCCTTTGCTATTCCTTACATTTGTATTTTATTTGTACTGCCACAGTTGGAGAATGCATTTAGTGAAAAGGCATCTCACGAGTAGGGATGCACCTTTTCCAAAAGAAAAATACAGGCCATTTGTTGTTGTTTAAAGAGTCTGCAAAAGCCTCGCCTTAAAACTAAATAGGGCTGTAAATAAAATGGTATGTATTCATTTGTAACATGACTTTCCTGTCTTTGTTTCCTTTTGTTTAATTAAACAAACTGTAATTATTAGTCAAGGATCATTAATGCAGCCCTCGAACACATTTAAAAGTGATTTTTATATTTTGAAGTATGCACAGATAAGTGCTAAAAATACCGGCTTTAGGTGATTTTGCTTATTTTTGTACTGGCTGGGACATCAAAATACCGGTGATGCCGTTAGAAATCCGATTAGCTGGAAACCCTAATCAGGGACTGAAAGTTTGTTGCAGGATCAGCACATTATTTATTTCCTCCACCCCTGATTGATGAATAGCAGTAGTTTAACATATCTGAAACCCTACGCAAGCTGTCAATACAATGCTAAGTTACTCCTGGTGTCTGGGTATACATCCTGCATTCAGACAACTCCCTCCTCATTCTCTTTACTCACCCTTCACTTTCATGCTCACCCTGCACTCACAGTGATCACACTGCTCGCCATGAACTCATGCCATTCACCCACCTCCTACTCTAAACTCACATGAGCACACCACTCACCCTGCACGCACATGACACTCCACTCACTTGTCACTTTCACCACTCACCCTACACTCACAGCGATCACACTGCACTTACGCTGTTACCCTACTCTCACACCGTTCATCCTCCTCTTACCCTGCGCTCACACGAGCACACCGCTCACCTTGCACTCACAGCGACCACACTGCACTCATGTCCTCGCCATGAACTCACACCATTCTCCCTCCACTTACCCTGCAGTCACATCAGCACACCGCTCACCCTGCATTCACAGTGATCACATTGCACTCACACCACTCACCATGCACTCACACTTTTCACCCTGCACTTAAACAAGCACACCACTCACCCTGCACTCATGTGACACTTCACTCACCTGTCACTCTCACTGCTTATTTTTCAATCTCATTCAAACAAGCACATTTCTCACCATGCATTCATTCCTCCCACTCTGCACTTTCACCCACACCCAAACTTGTATGTCACATCACTCACCCTGCACTCACTCCTCTCACCCTACTCTCACATTGTCCCATCACTCACTGTGCACTCTCATAAGCACTCCTGTCACTCACACAGCTCACCCTTCACTCATAACTGCACGCACATCTTTACTCACATGGGGAGAGCACTCACTCTGCACTCACACCACACAAACAAGAACAGCACTCACCCTGGAGTCCCACCACTCACCCTGCACTTCCTCCTCTCATCCTGCACTCACACGGACAAACCTCTCCTCTCACCCTGCATTCATACAGGTACTCTGTTCATCCTGTCTGCACACAGGGACAATAGTCTGCAGGAACTCATAGGGACACATGACTCACTCTGAACTAACTCCTCTCACCATGCACTCACCAGTCAATTTCACAGATCACCCTTCACTCTCGCCGCTCATCCTGCACCACACACAGGCACACCACTCACCCTGCATTTACACCACTCACACCACCCTGCACTCTCTCTTTTCACTCTGCACACACTCCTTTCACCCGACACTCACATCGGCCCTCCTCTCACATTGCATTCATGCAGCTCACCTGACACTCACATCTGCACATTTTTCACCCTACACTCGCACCACTTATGCTGCATTCACTTACACTATTCACCACCACCCATCACTTACATGAGCATACCTCTTACTCTGCACATATAAAGAGTACACACATTTCATAAATCTACACATATTTCTACAAAATCACCCACAGAATACCTGCTCGTTCCTTGCTACAAGATGCCTACTTAATTCCATCTTCAACAACAGTGCTGGTGCAAGAGGGGAGAGTGGACTGAGAATGTGGGATGGCACAAGGAGGGAGACTACGGCAGAGGCTTTGGGGTATGGTGTTGGGTTGAGGATCGTGTGACTCCATCAGGCATTCCTGGCTTTCCATTCACCACAATGCTTTATGCCGGGACACCTCGTTTTTTTATTACATTGCAAGTTGGGTCTCAAAAACCCAAAAATGTAAAGTGTTACTGGATGAAATCCATGGTTGCCGAAGAAGTCAAGCATTTCATAAGGTCAGTTGGATGCTGTGATATTACATGTTAAATGTGGATTAGTTCATTTCCAATACTGTAACTGCTTGATCCACACGTGAAACCAAATATAAGCCCCCCACAGCTATTTTAAAGAAGTGCACTTTTCATTCACATCATACTTGTAACAAACATTGACAAGGCAATATATTATTTTTTGAATAGCGTACAGAGAATATGTTTTTATTAAGTTTCACTAAAAGGCAAGGCAGGTATAGCAGAAGCAGCAGGGCAAGCTTTTTTAACTCAATAAAAGCAAATTGACTAATGGGAATGTGAGTGGCAGTGTGTCTGTGTGTGAGTGTGACAGAGTACAAAGGTACGAAAGAGTGCAAGAGATATAGTGTGATTGTGTGTGTGTGAGAATTTGTGTGTGTGAGTGTATGTTTGTTATGCATTCAAGTGTGATGCTGGTTGGGCATACTGGAGGTTATTCTTGCCTTATGGACAAGGACACTAACAGCATATGGATGGGAGGTGTTACCTATGGCAGACTGCTGGCCCTGACATGCTTCTATGAAGACACCTATAAACACAGAACAAGGGAACCCTTATAGTCAGAAGGGACCAAGGGTAGTAGTGAGTTATTAGAGACAGCGATCCCTTTCAAGCGAGATACATAATCATAGCCACAAAACTTCAATCAGGATTGGGTCTATTCCTATCCAATTGGACAGTATTAGGATTTATTTAACTAACAAAATAAAACATGGAAACAATACATAAACATAAAGTGAGCAGGAAGTGACGGGGTTTCTGGAAATCAAAAGATTTCCTTACCTCAGGCATGTAACTTAAGAGTGACTTTTTAGTAAGATAAACAATAACAATAGTCACAATGAAATGAACATCTTGTACTCCGCATAAATCATAAATAACGGTTAGAGTTAAGATGTGGTTGTTGACGACGTTTCGAGCCCCAACAACGGTTATGGGATCATCATCAGGACTAGTGAATTAAGATGCCTGAGAAGTTGCAGAAGTGGAACTATTGGAAAGGAACGGTGTCCCATCCAGGGCTGATAGTCCGACGAGCCTCTTTTGACGAAAGCCAACTCGTTTCCTTGCCAGCTGTCCATCAATTGTGTGTCTTTTGCTTTCTCGCCCTATTTGCGCCAGGTATGCCCAGACGTGGGTCCTGGGCTCACTGTGCCACTGGAATCAAGCTATTCTGGCTGAAGAGGGGTGAAACCCCGAAACCGGTCCTAGGATGCTTGTTTCCGGTCCAGGGAGGACCTGGCTTGGCAGTTCGGGCTGGACTGTTCCCATGAGGCACAGGGTCAAGACTGATTTGCATATGGCCAGGTCTAAACTGGGGTGGCATGGTGAGCAAAAGAATGATGGATTTAACCCAGATCTCTTGACTGGGGGAGAATGTTTTGATTTGTTCTACATTCCGTCTATCAATTGTGTGTCTTTGGCTTTGGTCATTTACATCCAATAGGCGGTGACAGTGGAGGAACTGGGCTGCCGCCTTCTCTGAAAAGTTTTTATGCACCTGTACTACTTTTTTGTTTACAAAATAAGCACTGCTTAAAGCTATGTTTGCACAGTGCGAAGTAAGGGTGTCCAACATCATAGGGTGGACTGCGCTCCACCGACATTTGGAGATTTCTTTGAAAATGTATCCGGATTTCTCTAAAGGCAGCACATCCCCATGTCAGTCATCGGTGTTCCTGCAGTCCCTAAGACTATCTCAGGTGCACGTCCGCCTCTGAACATATCCGGACCGGTGCCCAGAACTGAAAAAACATAACCCCAAATCAGAAATCCTGAGCTCAGCACACATCCGCTAAAGCCCACTCCTGCCTGTGACTGGGCCGCCATAGTATCAGACTTCCGCCCAGACTTCTAAGGCACAGGTGAGGGGAGGAGGGGCCTTTAATCCCGACAGCTGCTGCGGCGTCTGCGAGAGGGCACCTGCTTCAGGTGGGAGCTGCTGGGAGGCGGGCGGGCGGGCGAGGTCCCTGGCGCCAGGAACCAGAAGGTAACGGGAAAAGCGCCAAGAAAGATACTGTGGGTGCCAGTCACGTCTATAGGTGCCACCGAGCGATGGAGGCCTAGACGTCTTATTTTAATTAATTAATTTAATTATTTCAGTTTTTGTATAGCGCAGACGTAATCCCAAAGGATTTTAGAGCCGTTTGCACAGAGTGGAAGAAAAGACACTTTTGTGATTCAACAGCGCCAGCTATCGGTGAGCAGTGTAAATCAAAATGAATGCGTATGCGCATTAAATATGGAGAAAATAAGTAACGTAGGTAGGATGGTGGTAGTGAGTCGAAAGAGAGGAAGGATAAGTGAGGCAAAGGTGAAGGGAGGGTAAATAACCACTGCAAGTAGAGTAACTCATTTTTTTCAGAGGAACAGTTGAAGTGTACATAGGTCCATAACTCATGGGCCGGGGTTGTGGAATATGCGTTCCTCTGGCCACGGTGTTTTCCGCATAATTGTGGGTTTCAAAAAGTATCGCGCATGGTTTCCCTTTCCAGTGGTTAACAGATCACCATTACCATTGTTGAAGGCTGTGTTCAGGTGGTAACCTAGCACTGAAGCAGTGGTCTTCAAACTTCTTAATGCTGCCCCCCCTCCCCCCCCTGTTAAAAAAGAAAAATCCTCGGGACACCCCCTTCAATTTTTTCAAAATTATTCTTCTAAATTGGCAGTGTTTAAATATGTCTAAACATATTCAAACATTGCAGTTAAGCTCTGCTACCCTTTTTTACACATAATCCCGGTCCACATATAAATGATAAAAGTTGTTAGTGAGGGCGCATTACAAGGTGGCTTACTGCCGCTCATGTTCTTAACACTTAAAACAAGGCATGATGCTTCTGTTAACCAGAGACTGCCCCCCCCGACCACATTAGGCCTCCCCCCAGGGGGACTGCCCCCCAGTTTGAAGACATCTGCACTAAAGAGATGCAACTTTGCCCATACAGTACTAATTGATGTTAAAATCTCAAAATAACCAAATTATACAGCTACAGCTTGTTCTGCCCTATGCCGCATAATTTGCTTTTTCTTGCCACATAACTTTGTCAATCCTGCCCCGTAATTTGGTCCCACGCCCAATATTCAGGGAGGCTCCCAAGAGTGTGAGCAGTGCTTCTGGATTCAATAATCTGTTTCAGATATTCTGTTGACAAAACACGTACATTTTCAGGCAAGTTTGGCAGATGTAAAAGATGGATTCCTGATAGCAGTGGGTGTGTTATTTCAAATCGTATCAAGAAAACATGTAAGGAGCGATACCTGGAGACCTTGCTACAGAGCGGGGTTTCTGTGACTGTGCTACGAAGAAGACCACGTCTGCTTGAAATGATACATGAGTTCCAGATAATCGGTGGGTTTCCAAGGAGATTCAACTTATTTTTTTATATTTAGTCTATTTTTATGTAGTGCGTTTACCAAAACGCCGTGTCATTGTGTTGTAAAGCATGAGAGGGCACCAGAGCTATAGGTACCGCAAGGACCAAGTGCCTAACATCAGCCCCCCTAAACATTCCAGCCATCCGCTGCCCGAAGAACATTTTTTGGGGAGGGGGGCCACACTGTCGAGCCCCCTCTTTCTGGAACTCTCTGCTGCTGCAGCCTGCATGTGCTGCTCTACCCATTGATACTCACACCTTGGATCTGGTAATGCAGTGAGTCAGTCACTACAACAGAAAGGGCATCGCCGGTAATACCATTCTGCCAGCCCTTTGTGTCATGTTTCTATCTCAGGTCCATCATTTTTTTTTTTTTGCAGTTTTATATAGTGCGAACTCGACCCGTAAGTATTGGAGCGCTTTACATGAGCACCGGTTACACAAGGACACATTCGTGTTTTTGGGAAATAAACACTGGGAATATTTTTTTCTGACGTGTATTCAGCAAACTTTAGCTGGCGACAGCAAGTAGCAATTTCTTATAATTACCAGGACATTGGTGGTATTACCAGGCCATCTCCGGGTATTACCGCTGCATCTTCCAGACATTGTTCATGGTTTGGAGTGCAAAAAATGCACAGCAGGCCGATTGCCGGGTTTTCGTTTTTTACTCTGCTCACTTATTACATACTTGTTAACAAGGGTTGTAGTCTCCACCTTTCTCTGCACTACTCTCAAACCACAACCATCATCCATACCTTCCCCCGCACCACAGGCTTCCCTTAAATCACTCTGTACCTCCCCCGTACCTCTCTTCCATGAGCACTCCCGAGCCTCTCTACTCTTTACCTATCCATGCCATCCCTGCAGCTCTTTACTCCCTGACCCGCCCATACCTTCTAGGCGCCTCTCTACTCCCAGGCCTGTCCATACCTTCCAGCCTGGAAGTTCCAGGCGCCTCTCTACTCCCTGACCCGTCCATACCTTCCAGGCGCCTCTCTACTCCCTGACCCGTCCATACCTTCTAGGCATCTCTCTACTCCCTGACCCGTCCATACCTTCCAGGCGCCTCTCTACTCCCTGACCCGCCCATACCTTCTAGGCACCTCTCTACTCCCAGGCCTGTCCATACCTTCCAGCCTGGAAGTTCCAGGCGCCTCTCTTCTCCGTTACCCGTCCATACCTTACAGGCGCCTCTCCAGTCCCTGACCCGTCCATACCTTCTAGGCATCTCTCTACTCCCTGACCCGTCCATACCTTCCTGGCGCCTCTCTACTCCCTGACCCATCCATACCTTCCAGGCTCCTTTCTACTCCCTGGCCTGTCCATACCTTCTAGGCGCCTCTCTACTCACTGATCCGTTCATACCTTCTAGGCGCCTCTCTACTCCCAGGCCTGTCGATACCTTCCAGCCTGGAAGTTCCAGGTGCCTCTCTACTCCCTGACCCGTCCATACCTTCCAGGCTCCTTTTTACTCCCTGACCCGTCCATACCTTCCAGGCGCCTCTCTACTCCCTGACCCGTCCATACCTTCTAGGCATCTCTCTACTCCCTGACCCGTCCATACCTTCCAGGCGCCTCTCCAGTCCCTGACCCGTCCATACCTTCCAGACGCCTCTCTACTCCCTGACCCGTCCATACCTTCTAGGCATCTCTCTACTCCCTGACCCGTCCATACCTTCCAGGCGCCTCTCCAGTCCCTGACCCGTCCATACCTTCCAGGCGCCTCTCCAGTCCCTGATCCGTCCATACCTTCCAGGCGCCTCTCTACTCCCTGACCCGTCCATACCTTCTAGGCATCTCTCTACTCCCTGACCCGTCCATACCTTCCAGGCGCCTCTCCAGTCCCTGACCCGTCCATACCTTCCAGGAGCCTCTCTACTCACTGACCGGTCCATACCTTCCTGGCGCCTCTCTACTCCCTGTACCTTCCAGGCGCCTCTCTACTCCCTGACCCGTCCATACCTTCCAGGCTCCTCTCTACTCCCTGACACGTCCATACCTTCCAGGCGCCTCTCTACTCCCTGGCCCGTCCATACCTTCCAGGCGCCTCTCTACTCCCTGACCTGTCCATACCTTCCAGGCGCCTCTCTACTCCCTGACCTGTCCATACCTTCCAGGCACCTCTCTTCTTCCTGACCCGTCCATACCTTCCAGGTGCCTCTTCTCCCTGCCCCGTCCATACCTTCCAGGAGCCTCTCTACTCCCTGACCCGTCCATACCATCCAGGAGTTTCTCTACTCCCTGACCCATCCATACTTTCCAGGAGCCTCTGTACTCTGACCCGTCCATACCTTCCATGAGCCTCTCTTCTTCCTGACCCGTCCATACCTTCCAGGCTCCTTTTTACTCCCTGACCCGTCCATACCTTCCAGGTGCCTCTCTTCTCCCTGACCTGTCCATACTTTCCAGGCGCCTCTCTTCTTCCTGACCCGTCCATACCTTCCAGGCTCCTTTCTACTCCCTGGCCTGTCCATACCTTCTAGGCGCCTCTCTACTCACTGATCCGTTCATACCTTCTAGGCATCTCTCTACTCCATGACCCGTCCATACCTTCCAGGAGCCTCTCTACTCACTGACCCGTCCATACCTTCCAGGCGCCTCTCTACTCCCTGACCCGTCCATACCTTCCAGGCTCCTCTCTACTCCCTGACACGTCCATACCTTCCAGGCGCCTCTCTACTCCCTGGCCCGTCCATACCTTCCAGGCGCCTCTCTACTCCCTGACCTGTTGATCCAGCGCTTACAATAAAAATATTTTCTCCTACTATGTTTTTGGGTCATCCAGGTGCAATTATTTCTCTAACACACACACACTATATCCATATGACGGTGGGGCCCATAACACCGCATATACATTCACTTACTCATTTATTTCCCTGGATTTTCCTCCGACATGAAACATAGGAGAAAACGATTTGCTGGAAGGAGACGGGATACCTCTTTTATAAAGACACAATAATTCTCATTTGCTTTTAAGGTATTCCGCTCATTGGTCGATGGACCAACTAGTTGGAATCACTTGATGGTGATTAAGACCAGCTCAATCACAATGAACTCTTTTACCAAAACATTATTAATCATTATGCTAAAGAAAATCACTGAGTCATTTGTTTAAGGAATAATAAAGTTTATATAAAGTTTTAAATGCAGGAAATTCGAGATTAATTTATTATTCAGATCATTGCGTTTATCATCATTATAAGAATAATTGTAAATTGCATGACACTTTTATTAGACCAAAAATGAGGTTATCATACTAAGGACTCTATAGATCAACCTATCTATCTCTCGGGGAAATCCTAATAATTCTAATATAAATCTTGTCAAATGCTAGTTCTCCTAAAGCGGCATTTCATACTCAACTGGAAAAGGAAAATAACAGCAGCAGCATCAGCTCGTCAGCATCAGCAACCGCAAACTCTCCCATCTACAGCATCTAACTTCTTCAGCATCTCCCGCAGCATCCCGCAGCATTCTAACCCCCTCCCACCAAGAGTAGGTCTTCTTATACCCTAATTCTAGCTTACAGCATAAAATGTTTCTTCTTACATGGCGCGATTCATTCTCATTGGTCCAAAACTCAGGTCCCTATACATTTTAATCAAACTTCCTGGTCTTAACTAGTTCCGTGAGGAATGTCCATGCAAGCATCGTTTCCCACAGTTCATGCACTTGCTCATCCGTTTCGATCAGTCCAAATTTTTCTTTTTCTGCAACAATTTATATAATAGAGTTCTTTCTATTGATTCAACCAGGCTTCTCACGCTTCTTGCTGATCATCTTGGCACACATCTGCTCAGAAGGGTCACAGCAGCCTTGACCATACTTTCATCTTAGCCTCTCGGCATCAGCACGTGATCATCCCTTTGCAACAGCCTCTCTCCTCTATCACATGGTCGCATCCGCTCCTGCGCACTCTAGTAACTCGCGGCCATTTTATATTACTGCTCGGCAGGCCTAAGCGCACTATTTCTAAAGAAAACAAAATATTATTAAAACAATGAAATATAAACCCTTTCGTTTCCCTCCCGTCTTTCTACGTACCCCAATTAGGTATTACCTAGCAGAAGCAACATATAAAGCTGTCCCTTACTTACCATCGCTTTATTTTGCAACCACACGTTTTATTCAAAGCACAAATCATGCATTTTATTATTATTTTAGTACGCAAAATATTATGTTATGTTAGAAACGTAAACAATTATTAGTTCATTATTTTGCACATTAAACTGCGTGTTAAATTTAACCCTTTACATACATTGTTGGTTATTTACTCGAAGGAACATGTTTATTAATTTTATACGAAAATATTAGGAGGTTAAAATTTTTATATTTACCCTGCTCCATCAACTCCCCCTTTGGTGATTTTTAACATCACCACACAAACCCAAGTTATACAATTTTCTCAGACAGCATATATCTTTTATCCATTTGCTTTTGTTAGTTTTATACTTCTGTATCGCTTTCAACTTGTCTCTTTGTTTTCTTGTACATGTTCTCTTTTATTTCTTCTAACTCTATTTCACCTATTTCTCTCTTTGTTTATCATGTTTTCTTTTTCTATCTTATTCTGTTTTCTTCTTCTCTTTAAACATGTTACTGCAAGCTTCAATACTAATATTATTATTATTATCATGGTTGCTATTATTATAACTTTCCCTATTATTAATCCACTCATTCTTGTTAACCAATTCGTTACAGACGAAAACCCTTTACCAAGTTTTCCTCAAACACTTTCAACCTCCAGTGGTACTAGTTCTTTGTGCAAATTTGTAATATTTGTTATATACTTCTGTATATTTTCGCTTTTATCAGGAATGTAAGTGCAACAATGTTGGACTTTCAGCATTCCACAGACTCCACCCTCTTTTGCCAAAAGAATGTCAAGGGCAAGACGATTTTGCATCACCATAGCTCTCATGGCAACCATCTCGGTATTTACCATTAAGAACCCTCCAGCAGTATTTGTAGATAAACGATCTACTACTGTGGATAATTTCCGAATTCTGAATGCATTCAAAGATATTCCCACTGCTGGTATCAATGCACCAAAAATATCACCTACTATTTCTGAAAAACTTTCCTTTTTCTACGTGTAAAGGTATTTATCATTTTGTGTGTTCCTTTTTCTTTTCTATCCACATGAAAAATCTTTGGAAAGACCAGGCCTAAATAACATGATCCATACCAATGGTCCGGCAACCTATAATAAGCCCTATTCCCACAAACGTAATAAATCCCTGGAAATATTGGATCTTTTCCCCCTTTGAATCCCCATCCACCTATAATTTGGTAATTGTCATGGCAATTACTGGAACCCACAAAATAATTGTCATATCTTGTCTTATTTCTTCTAATGCACAACCTTCCCTGTTGGGGCCAATCCAGAGTCATAGCTGCATTTATCTTTTTCTTGTCATGATGGTCTTCCTCAAACGCCCAAAGAGGTGTTTTTGTCTCTTCTATTACTTTTCTTTCAAATTTCACTCTTCTCTCCTCAACCATTTCTAGAAATACCTTTTCTTCCTTCTTTAACTCACAGGTAAGGTTGTACCTAAATATATTATCTAATGTTAAAATCTTATCTTCTAAGAAATATTCACCAAATGTCTTTCCCTCTTTTATTTTATTAAGCTCGGGAACTACAGAAACCTTTGCAAAAATCCTATCTACATCAGTGTAATAATATTCTAATCTGCCTGTTTTATAAAATAAGCTTGCTAATACACTACATGTTATTCCATACGTCAAAGGGAGGTGATGATAAGTCACACCCTCTGCTACAGATGCAGGCAACTGCATACAAACATAACAATCCCTTACATCCATTGTTTCTACGTACTCATACAGTAATTTAGTAAACACATTCTTTGAAAAATCTGTTATTGATTTGTCCTTATGTAATTCTGCACTACTCCTTAAAATAACTGGCTCTTGAGTGTTAGCTCCTTTTTCTTTCTCAGTGTTATTAGACTTTTCCACTACAGCTAAACTAATTGGAATAGTTATTGCTAAAACTACCCATACTGTTATTAATAATCCTGTACAAAAACAGCACATTTTGCACCATCTACTTAAAAACTCACATCTACATTTTCTATCTCTAATATTCTCCATTTTGTACTTGTTTTCTAGAAAATTGTGTCACTACACCTCAGAAATGACTTGCTTGCCACTCTGTACTTTCAAAATTTTGCATGGTTCTTTCTTTTAATTCTTTCTCAGAATTCTTTCTTTGTCACATCCGGTGAATTCGTCAGTTCAGTGTTTTGTCAAATCCGGTAAACTATCTACAGAAACCACTTCAGGTTTGTTGCTTCAGGTTTGTTGCACTTCACTTTCTCCCATCAGGTTTCTTTGTTCTGGGTTTTCGTGAGTGTTCAATTCTTCTTTGTAACTAGTCAGAGCACGATACAACCATTCAGGTGATCTGTACTTCTGATTCACTTTCTTTATTCTTTTTGTTTTCTGCAAGTGTTTACCACCTTGTTTTCCTTGCTCCTTTTGACTTGTTATTTCATTCACTTGTTCAGCACTTTTTCCATCCAATTTTACGATTCTGTATCTTAATTTTCTTACTTCGTTGGGCCAATTGTCTCCTTTTCTGGCCTTTTTGCTTCACTTCCTTTTTCCTCTCTTTCTGTTTTCCAATTTCTTTTTCTTGTCTCTAGTTTTTAATTTCTTTCTTCTCCACTTTCTTCTGATTCTGTTTCAATCTTTTCGTTATTTCCTCTTATTTTGAAACTAATTATTTCGCTTTCGGCTACTTGTGGTTCTTTTCTTATCTTCCTTCGTTCACCTACTTCTGTCCCTCCTCGAGTTTCTTCCGGTTTTGTGTTAGTTTCTCTATCTGCTTCTAAATTTCCCTGTTCTTGTGTTTGACTATCTGTCCCTACTGCTCCTCGGGGTTTTTCCGATTTTTCTAACTTTTGGTCTGAAACTCTCCCTTCTTCATCTATTAATATTATCTTCGAAGGAATTTTACCACAACTTGTACTTGGTTATTCACTGTCACTGTTTTCTGGCTCAGTTTCTTCTCTTATGCTTTCAAAATTCCACTTTGTTTTTGAGATTTCTTCTTCTTCTGAATGTTCTGTATCAGATTCTGAACTAGTATCAGATATTTCCAGATGTCGACTTACAGGTCGATCTTCAAATTCTGGAACTTCAGCTAATTCCTCTATTTCCTCTTCTTCTTCTATCGTTTCACTTGTAATTGGGTCTTCCAGATGTCGACTTACAGGTCGATCTTCAAGTTCTGGCACCCTGTTTGTCTCCTCTTCTCTTTCTGATGCTGAACTGTTGTCTGTTATTTCCAGATGCCGACTCACAGGTCGATCTTTAGGTTCTGGAACTCTGATGGTGTGGCTGGCATGTACCCAGTGTTTCACTCCTGCACACTTAACTGCGGTGGTCGTCACTAGGATCACTTGTCGTGGTTCGTCCCAGCGAGGAACCAAACAGTTTCTTCTCCGGTGGACTTTTATTCGAACCCAATCTCCTGGATTCAAGTCGTGAGCTGGTTTTCTTTCAAGAGTGGTCGCATCCGGTCCAACCTGATGAAACACAGAACGCACCACATCAGCCAATCCTTTGCAATAATCCAGTACTAGATCATCAGTTATAGTCAGTAGCTTGTTGACAGGTACCTGTGCTTGTCTCATTGCTCGTCCCATGATTATCTCATGTGGACTGAGTCCAGTCTTCCTTTCTGGAATACTTCTGATTGTCATCAGAACCAATGGCAAAGCATCTGGCCATTTCAGTCCTGTAGCTTGACACATTTTTCCTAACCTATTTTTGATTGTTCCATTCACTTGCTCTACTATTCCAGAAGCCTCTGGTCTGTATGCACAATGCAGTTTCTGTTTAATACTAAGGGCTTCACAAATCAGTTTAACTAATTCGTTTTGGAAATGTGTTCCTCTATCTGTTTCAATCGTGACTGGAAACCCATACCTCGGAATGAATTCTTGCAGCAAAAGTTTTGCTACTGTGATACTGTCATTCCTTCTTGTTGGATATGCCTCCACCCAACGGGAAAACAAACAGACGACCACTAAAACATACCTCAATCTGCTGCAAGGTGGCATTTCTATGAAATCCATCTGCATTCTGGTAAAAGGACCCCCTTCTCGTCCTATTCTCCCTAGACTCACTACTGTCTTCCTTCCTGGATTTAACTGTTGACAAGTCAGACATCTTTGACAAAGACTCTCAGCTATGGCTCTGAATTTTGGATTGTACCATGTCTGTCTAAAAAGTCTGATCATTGAATCTCTCCCAATATGGGCTTGCCCATGGTACATCCGTGCCATGTCAGAAATCATGCTATCAGGCATAACTGGTCTCTCATCCCTGTAAACCCATACATCAGTTTCTTCATGTTTCCTGCATCCTGCTTTTAGCCAAGTATCTTTTTCTTCATCTTCTGCAGCCTCTTGTAACTGTCTTACCTCATCCCATGTTTCAATTGAGTTAGTAAAAAGCAATGGACAAGAAATATGCTCTCTCTCGCGGCATTTATTCAAAGAAACCACATTCTTTGCACAGTACTGTGCCATTTCGTCAGCATATTTGTTGCCAACAGTAATGTAGTCTTCCCCATTTTTATGTGCATTGCACTTCACTACAGCGATCTCTTTAGGCAGCTGTATCGCCTCAAGCAACTTTTTCACAAAATCTCCATTCCTTATGGGTGTCCCTGCAGACGTCAAGAAACCCCTTTGTGACCAAATCTGACCAAAATCGTGCACGACCCCAAAGCCGTACTGGCTGTCAGTCATAATCGTAACCCGTACATTTCTTCCCAACTTACATGCTTGAATCAGAGCTACTAATTCTGCAACTTGGGCAGACCGTACACCTTTCAAACAAGATGCTTCCAATACAGTTGCTACTGTGCAAACTGCATATGCTGCACTTAGAACTCCATCACTCGTTCTTAAACATGAGCCATCCACAAACAGAATGTAATCTGATTCTTTCAAAGGCTCATCTCGTATATCAGCTCTTGGTTTAGTACAGTATTCGAGCACATTCAGACAATCGTGATCTACTTCATCCATTTCAATCACATTCTCTTCATCTGGCAATGATGTTGAAGGATTTACATTCATACATCTGTCAATGGTCACATTATCTGCACTTAAAATTACCTTTTCATACCTAGTCAGCCGACTATGTGTCATGTATTGTGTTTTTGTTCTTGTTAAAAGAATTTCCACAGAATGGGGAACGTACACTCTTAATGGATACCCCATCACTATGCCTTCACTCTGTTCCAGACTCACACATGTAGCAGCAACTGCTTTCAAACATCCAGGCAACGCTTTTGCCACAGGGTCTAAAACAGCTGAAAAATATGCAATTGGTCTTTTCATAGTTCCATGTCTCTGCACCAAAACTGAAAATGCACATCCATCTCTTTCACTGCAAAACAGCTCAAAATCTTTCTCATAGTCAGGCATTCCTAATGCTGGAGCCTCACACAATTTCTTTTTCAGCTCTCTGAATGCTTTCATTTCTTCATCATTCATTTCAAAAGGATCTTTAACATCTTTCTTTGTCAGTTTCTGCAATGGTTTAGCAATTAGTGAAAAACCGCTTATCCATTGTCGACAATATCCAACCATTCCCAAAAACATTCTTACCTCTCTTTGTGTCATTGGAGCTCTCATTCCTTGAATCATTTTTATTCTCTCTGTCGTTACCTTTCGTACTCCTTTCTCAATTTTATGCCCTTAATACTGGACTTCTTGTTTACAAAACTGCAATTTTGAAGGGGACACTTTATGTCCTCTTTTTGCTAAATGATTCAGCAAAGCAATCGTGTCATTAACACATGCTTCCTTTGTTTTTGATGCCACCAGTAGGTCATCAATATACTGAACCATTACTGACTTTTCTGGCATTTTTAAATCTTCCAATGATTTCTTTAGGATCTGATTAAAGATTGAGGGACTTTCTGTATACCCTTGAGGAATTCGGCACCATGCCAAAATACGCTCTCCAAACCTAAACGCAAATATTGGCTGGCTATCTGGATGTAATGGAATAGAGAAAAATGCATGACATAAATCGATCACAGTGTACCACTCTGTTTCGCGTGGAATCTGGTATAGAATCACGGCAGGGTTCGGTACTATTGGGCAACAAGGTACAACAATTTTGTTTACCTTTCTTAAATCCTGTACGATTCTATATGTTCCATTTGGCTTTTTCAGTCCCATTATTGGCGAATTACATGGACTGCTCATGATTTCTTTTAGAATCCCTTGTTCAATCATTTTATTTATTACTGGCGTTATTCCTTCAATTATTTCTGGAGTCAATTTATACTGGGGCGTATTTGGGTAACTCGTTCCTTCTTTTACTGAAATTTTTACGGGATCTACTCCTTTCATTAATCCTACATCTTCTCCTGTCAAGTCCCACACTTCTTCTTTCACTGTCCCTTTCAACTCAATTGGGATTTTCTCTGCATCAAATACAGGAAACAAACGATTTACTTCTGGTTCTAAATTTACCATTGTCATTTTGTACAGTACATCCTCATCTGGAGTCTGAAATGCAATTCCGTCTGGAGTACAATAAATTGTGCAATTCATCTTACACAATAAATTGCGTCCTAAAAGGTTAACGGGACTACAATCACACACCACAAATCGGTGCATTTCACTAAATGGACCAATTCTTACCTTTACTAATATAGTAAGAGGCGTTTCAATTTGCTGATTGGAAACTCCAACCACTTGTATATGTTCACCTGAGAGAGGAAGATTTGGAATTTCCACTGACCTAACAGTAGAACGGGTAGCTCCAGTGTCAACAAGGAAGGTTATATTTGCACCATTCACTTCTCCATCCACAAATGGACCTGACTGGTCTACCTCTAGAGTTGCGCCAAGCACGCACTCTTCCCTCTCTTTCAGACACCGTCATAAGCTTTCATACGACTCATCCTCACTCTGTCGTAACCAATATTGTGAGATTTCAGCTGCACGTGACAACTGTTTTACCTGTTCTCCTCCGTAGAATCCTGTTTCTGCACTGTATTTCTGTTGATTAGCACTCTTGGGAAGTGGTGGTTGCGGCACCTGACCTTGTTGAGTAACTACCTCACTCTGCACCTGTGAATTTAATGTTTGATTTTCTACATTAAGTTTAGGAGGAAATTTACACTCGTTTCTCCAATGCCCTAGCTTTCCGCAGTTGTGGCATGGCCACTTTTTCTTCGCCTCGTCTATGCTCATTTGTCCTTTTCCTTTACCTATATTAGGTCGGGATTTAAACTGTCCTGTTTCACTGCTAGTATTATTCAATTGAGCTTCTTGCTTCTCTGCAACTTTCACCTGTGCCCACATGGCTTTTTCTTTCAATTTACGCTGTTTACTCTCAATTTCATCACTGCAATACTTAGCATATCTCAAAACATCATCCACTGTGCTATTCTGCCACCCTATCAAATGCTGCTTAATCCTTTCACTTATCTCCAGTGTTAATCCATACACAAACCTATATACAAAATGACTCATGTCCTTCTCACTTAGGGGCCGATTCCGATCTCGGTCGGAGGCGCACCCAATACCATTCGGTCGGGAAAAAAGCCATGCGAAAGCCTGTTACCCGACCGAACCGTACGCGTGGTCCGGCCGAGCGAGTACGATGCGAGTCGCCGACCGACTCGTCCGGGCGACCCGACCGCTCCGACCGACTCGTACCCGGACCGTACCGCTCCGACCGACTCGGTCGGACCCGATTCGCACCGCGCAATGGAGACGTTTACCGGCCGGGTAAGTACGATGCGCACCTCGACCGCTCCGACCGACTCGCGCCGTCCGACTCGAACTCGCTGTCGGAGCCGTACTTTGGGGGTCCGTGTCGGACCCCCTGTACGCGTACCCGTGCGAGGCGCACACAGGGGGACCCAAGGGTCCCCCCTACCTGTGCGTGTACGCCGCGAGGCGCTCGCGGCGTACTCGCTGTAGGGGCGCCCTTGTCCGCCTCGCACCCATTGAGGCAATGGGAGCCCGCGTACGCGTTGTACGACCGGCTCCCATTGAGTTCAATGGGAGTCCGACCGACTCGTGTCCGATAACATACGGACGCATCGGACTCGTTCGGTCGGACTGCACGGGTCCGATTCGGTCGGAAATCTCTCCGGGTCCGGCTCGGTCGGGGAAATTTCCGGCCCGAATCGGAATCGACCCCTTAGCGTCTCATAACCACTATACTGTTTGAAAACCAACAACAATCTCTCATAGTACGCATGCACTGATTCTTTGCTTTCCTGTGTTGTTCTGTCTATTTTCACCCAATCTGTTTCTTTTGGTGGAATTTTATTCTTCAAAAAGGTAACTACCTGATCATATTTCCGCATCACTTCTGGACCTGGCGCTCCTGTTTTGGCATCCCTTGGATATTCCACAGTTGGCCAATCAATTGTAATCTTACATTCCGTCCATAAATCAGCAGGCACTACTATGTCAAACAATCCATCTAGATCTATCCACAACACTTTTGACACCTTAACAAATCTCTCCACTTGTCTGTACCATTCTACTGGTTTCTCTCTCAATTTTGGGAAGTCATTTGTAAATGACAGTATATCCTGTCTGGTCCACGGAACATGCACATAACTACCACCTGGTGTTTCTCTCATTGGGTACTCTCTGGTAACTGGTTCCTTATCTGTCATTGCAAAAGCCAAAGATGCTTTATCTGTTGTTTTCTCATTCCTCTTTGTCCATCTATTTCTCCATCTATCCACATCACCCCACTTTCTCAATAAAACAATCAGTTCTTTTATCTGGGTCAATCTTCCTGATGTGTTCAAATTTTCTATGTCTTTCTCACAAAAATCTACTCTGTACGGTTTCTGCAATGTCCTCACTTTCACAAATTCCACTCCTAGTTCCCCTGCAATCTCTTCCAATTTGTCATGTAAATTTCTAGCTCTCCATGTAAGACTCTTACCCAAAAACATAATCTCGTCATCCTGATAGTTCTTTAGTTTTTCCGTTCCAATTGTTCCCAAAATCAACTCTTCCATGTCTATTTTTTACCTAATTACATCTAATGGTTTTTCTTCTGGTTCTTTTGCTTTTAGTGCTTTCATCCATTCATTTAACTCTTCTGGAGTCGGACCTACAGGTGTACTATTTAACTCAATCCAATCACTGGTTCTTTCTGGTGTTCCTGATGCGGACTCTGTCACCATAGGTATTCTTCTAACCTCACTCTCATTTATCGTCAAATTTGTAGGTGGACTTGGTCTACACGTACTCGCTCGAATTGTGTGCACCTTCATTATTCAGTTCCATCCCTTCTCTTTTTCTTTGCACATGTGAATTCATGGGAATCACCAAAGAATGTTCATTTATTTTCTGATTTTCAAAAATTGGCATTACTGGACCTATCGTTACTGGTACAGTTACAGCTTCCATATTCTTTGTCAATTCTCTTATTTTCTCTGTCAATTCTTTTGTCGTCTTTGCTAGTTCAGTTGCATTGTCACTTTCTGTCTCATCATTTTGTGAAATTTTAAATGTTTCTTGTGACCTATTTATTTCATTTTTTCGTTCGGGTTTTTTATTCCTCCCAGTTTCCATTTGCGGTGCGTTAGGTGTCACCACTACAGAAGTCTGTTGATATGGAGGTGGGTTTCTTTTTAAAATATCTTCCAGCAATTCGTCATCCGTTTCACTACCACCATACACATACTTTTCTACCACTACATGTTTCTTTTTCTCAGTACACTTTCTCTTTGCTTCTTCCTCAACTGCAAAAGCTGGAAACAAACCTCCTGCCATGTTAGCGTATCTCCAACGCTTTACTCTGTCCTCATGATTTATTCCCCACAACCTTCCAGGTATAAACTCATGATTCTTCATATTGGCGCGTTGAAAAATATGCATGCTTTTCCCGATGTGGGCAGAGAGTTATGTTTCAACGGCCAACGATAGATTTGATGTTACATTCAGCATGGAACCTTTTGGCAACTGGACAGCGAGGTAGCAGGTGCAGTGCTTTTGTTACCCTGTTATGATGCAACACTTCTGTTAGCTCAGACAGTGCTGTTTAGCTACTTATGTCTTTTCGGGCAATAAATGAGGGAGGATGTCGGGTCAGTGTTTCCTGGATCAATTAATATATCTATTTGGGGGCTTAGGCTGTGCTGCCTCACGTCACTAGCCCTATAATATATAACCTTTTGTACAGCAGACTGATATACTGCAATAGGTTAATTTTGAATCTTTGATGATACGCGTTTCTGAGCCAGATATATATTTTTTAGTTATGAAGTAGGGAGTGAGCCTTTATCTTGTGCAGTGATAGTTCATTTACCTCATTACCCATGTATACTTTCCGGGACAATTTGAGCAGAGTGATGTGCTATATTATAGGTTAATAAAGATACGTTACCGCAAAACACTCTGCAATGGTAATTTGAGACCGTATGGTGTCACGAGTCAGGTAACTTCCGGTTAAGAACTAGTGGGTTGTCAGTCTAGTGTTCTTTTGAATCCATGAACTACTGAATACTTCCGGGTGTTATCGAGCAGAGCAGACAAGGTAGATTTTGAGGGTAAGACGTATGCAGCTGTTTTTAATCGACAATGATTGTGTGGAACCAATCAAACACAAGGATACATGGTATTTAAAAAGGGCGAAGCGTGCTTAGTAGTGTTTATGAAACGCTGAGGTGAGGAGTTATCCCGTGTTACGTTGACGAGATGAAGTTCCAGCAGTCCCTTGAATATTGAACATCACAAGGTAAGTGACAAGGGTGGGTAAGCTCAACGCTAGTGTTGTTTACTGGGGCTATGTGTCCTTTGAGGCAGTAATATACCTCTTATGAGTGATAAAAACCGCTTTGGTTCTTTTACAGTGGAGTTTAAGGCATAGGAGTCTCCAGATCTATGGTGCCCACAGCTTTTAAGGAGACAAACTAAAAGTATCAAATGGATTCCAGGCAGGCATTATAAAAACAAGAGACAGGTAGGAAATAATGTTGGAAAATATTATCCGCATGATAGTGCCTGAGCCAAGTTTATGTGCTGATAGTAAATAATAAATCTCTCTATTTTTAGATTGCAACGACAGTAAATTAAAAAAGAACAAACATTTTTAAAGAAAAAAAGAATTTTAAAGCGGAACAATCTTCTGAGTTTTGTCAGGTAATATTTAGATGAGGTTTCTGCGCAAAGTAATAAGGCTTAGATGTCAGTTGGGCAGTGTAATAATATTCTGATACATGTTTTCTCTTCCATAATAGATTTGTGACATTGAGGCTTATATTATGCCTTATAGTCATATATAGAAGACACAATTGGAATGGAATAAGGTAAAAATCATGAATACCGGCATATATACCGACCTGGGTTTTCTTCTTTTTGATGCGTGAGGGAGTTCTGAGTATAATTCGACTCTATGCTTTTGGTGAATTAGTTTCTCCCTTTTGAGGGTGGGAGGTACCCAAAGATCAGCCCATATGATAGGTACGCAAGCAGATGTATCTTTTGGTTAGGCTTACAAGGATACTTTGTTTAATAGTATTTCAGAATTATTTTTTATGAGGTTTGCATGGGCATGCTAAAAATGTTAGAGGGTTTATGCCATACAATCGGTTGTGGATGTAGTAATAAAATGTTGTGTACAATTCAGCTGTAATGAAATAATAATTTTTATAAGAAATAGGACCATATACCCTTGATTAAAGGTGAATATTATTTGTATTATGTGATGCAATTCCCGTTATGTTGAAGTAATACCGTATAGTGGAGTTTAATTCAATGGAGTGTGTTTGAAATTGTGGTACCCTAGTAAGGTTTAGAATTTTATATACCAATATATGTTTTTGTTTTAAACAGGACAGTTTTATGGCAACCAGGCAGTGCCGATAAAGAGAGAGATAAAAGTTTGTCTTGATAAAGATGGAAAAATAAATTAAGCCATCGAAACGCGTCGACGCTGTTTTGCACAATCTTTGGAACCAGCTTATCTTGTAGATCGAATATAATACAGTGTATCCAGGATAAGCGAGAGAGTTGTTTCTCTTAGATGTGCTGTTTGATGACAAATTGTATTGTCTTTGTGTTTCTCTCCTGTGTGTTTCTCGTCATTTATGTTTTTTTGTATATGAATTTTACTGTGTACCCTTGTGAAATGTATGGGGTTGTTTTATGATATAGTGACTCATGAGATGTTTTAAAATTAATAAAATGTGATTTTACTTTGAATATATTTATGGTGTTCATGTAATTACTTGGATCTACCATATGGGTTGTAATAGTTGAGGATTTTGGTGCAACGTATGGGTGACCTGAAAAAACACTTTTTGTGTACAAACTATTTTTGTACGCAGTAATCCCTTTTTATCCTTGGCCAAGGGTTTATTTTCTCTACCACTCATGATTTATTCCCCACAACCTTCCAGGTATAAACTCATGATTCTTCAATCCTCTGGATCTCTCTCATTCATACATCTCATCTTCCCATTCCGCTAAAGCTTCAAACTGTGTTGGTCTAGGTCTAGGTTCTAATATTACCATCTTTTCTCTCAAATTCCGTAATACAGCTACATTAAATGAACCATTTTCAGGAAAAGCCAATGCTCCATCGTTCTTTGTGTATTTTGTCCAATTTTCTAACCAAATGCATGTATGATATCCATATTTCAGCATCATATGTGAAGCTGGTGATTTCGGCGGAGGAATTATTTGTCCCTCTCTAGTCACTACCTTTTTGTCCTTCTTAAAGAAGTTCTTAACTTTCGACATCCAAGACGTTTTCTCTTTTCCATACTCATAGTACGACATGATTCACAACCTTTCTCTCCTACAACAATCGGCAAAATCAACTCTGTTCCCTATGCGTTTATTTCAACCAATGCTAGCGCGACTTACACCAACGCTCCAATCACAACGATTTCTGTCTACGGCGCACTGTCCAATCCCAGCGCGGCTATTGTCTACGTCACTTCTGCTCTTGACCCCTCCTTTACAAAATTTATCGGCAATTTCTTTTTCAACAATTCTTGTTAGTTACAACATTTTATCCACATTTCCATTGTCTGATTCACTAAACCGAAAAGATAGCTTCGACCATTCACACAAGAATTCTGTATTTTCCAGTAGGCAACGCTTACCTCTACCCTACCACAGAACTTTCAGTTTCGTCGATAAAGTAGCACTTCCCTCTACCTTACCCTTCTTTCAAGCAAACGGTAAACCCGTTTCTCTGGGGATAAAACACATGTGGAGACTATACTGCTCCTGAGAATTAAGGCCAGAGTTTCACAAGAAAACCGATCACTATTTCACTTACACACCTTTTATACGCAAAATGTCCCTAAATAACACAACCTGTGTTATTACCAAATTGAACTCAGACAGTGTAAAATTCCATGTGAATTCTCTTGCCACACGTGTTCCACTTCCTACTTCCCGGAAGCGTGAAAACTTACATATAACATAACGCGACTCAACAAAAAGTGTTAGACATAAACTTATCAATAATCTATAATCAAAAATCAATAATCACCAAACTAATCTATAGTAACCATAACTCTGCTACCAAGAAATCTGATCCAGCGCTTACAATAAAAATATTTTCTCCTACTATGTTTTTGGGTCATCCAGGTGCAATTATTTCTCTAACACACACACACTATATCCATATGATGGTGGGGCCCATAACACCGCATATACATTCACTTACTCATTTATTTCCCTGGATTTTCCTCCGACATGAAACATAGGAGAAAACGATTTGCTGGAAGGAGACGGGATACCTCTTTTATAAAGACACAATAATTCTCATTTGCTTTTAAGGTATTCCGCTCATTGGTCGATGGACCAACTAGTAGGAATCAGTTGATGGTGATTAAGACCAGCTCAATCACAATGAACTCTTTTACCAAAACATTATTAATCATTATGCTAAAGAAAATCACTGAGTCATTTGTTTAAGGAATAATAAAGTTTATATAAAGTTTTAAATGCAGGAAATTCGAGATTAATTTATTATTCAGATCATTGCGTTTATCATCATTATAAGAATAATTGTAAATTGCATGACACTCTTATTAGACCAAAAATGAGGTTATCATACTAAGGACTCTATAGATCAACCTATCTATCTCTCGGGAAATCCTAATAATTCTAATATAAATCTTGTCAAATGCTAGTTCTCCTAAAGCGGCATTTCATACTCAACTGGAAAAGGAAAATAACAGCAGCAGCATCAGCTCGTCAGCATCAGCAACCGCAAACTCTCCCATCTACAGCATCTAACTTCTTCAGCATCTCCCGCAGCATCCCGCAGCATTCTAACCCCTCCCACCAAGAGTAGGTCTTCTTATACCCTAATTCTAGCTTACAGCATAAAATGTTTCTTCTTACATGGCGCGATTCATTCTCATTGGTCCAAAACTCAGGTCCCTATACATTTTAATCAAACTTCCTGGTCTTAACTAGTTCCGTGAGGAATGTCCATGCAAGCATCGTTTCCCACAGTTCATGCACTTGCTCATCCGTTTCGATCAGTCCAAATTTTTCTTTTTCTGCAACAATTTATATAATAGAGTTCTTTCTATTGATTCAACCAGGCTTCTCACGCTTCTTGCTGATCATCTTGGCACACATCTGCTCAAAAGGGTCACAGCAGCCTTGACCATACTTTCATCTTAGCCTCTCGGCATCAGCACGTGATCATCCCTTTGCAACAGCCTCTCTCCTCTATCACATGGTCGCATCCGCTCCTGCGCACTCTAGTAACTCGCGGCCATTTTATATTACTGCTCGGCAGGCCTAAGCGCACTATTTCTAAAGAAAACAAAATATTATTAAAACAATGAAATATAAACCCTTTTGTTTCCCTCCCGTCTTTCTACGTACCCCAATTAGGTATTACCTAGCAGAAGCAACATATAAAGCTGTCCCTTACTTACCATCGCTTTATTTTGCAACCACACGTTTTATTCAAAGCACAAATCATGCATTTTATTATTATTTTAGTACGCAAAATATTATGTTATGTTAGAAACGTAAACAATTATTAGTTCATTATTTTGCACATTAAACTGCGTGTTAAATTTAACCCTTTACATACATTGTTGGTTATTTACTTGAAGGAACATGTTTATTAATTTTATACGAAAATATTAGGAGGTTAAAATTTTTATATTTACCCTGCTCCATCACTGTCCATACCTTCCAGGCACCTCTCTTCTTCCTGACCCTTCCATACCTTCCAGGCGCCTCTCTACTCCCTGACCCGTCCATACCTTCTAGGCATCTCTCTACTCCCTGACCGGTCCATACCTTCCTGGCGCCTCTCTACTCCCTGACCCGTCCATACCTTCCAGGCTCCTTTCTACTCCCTGGCCTGTCCATACCTTCTAGGCGCCTCTCTACTCACTGATCCGTTCATACCTTCTAGGCATCTCTCTACTCCCTGACCCGTCCATACCTTCCAGGATCCTCTCTACTCACTGACCCGTCCATACCTTCCAGGCGCCTCTCTACTCCCTGACCCGTCCATACCTTCCAGGCGCCTCTGTACTCCCTGGCCCGTCCATACCTTCCAGGCGCCTCTCTACTCCCTGACCTGTCCATACCTTCCAGGCACCTCTCTTCTTCCTGACCCGTTCATACCTTCCAGGCGCCTCTCTTCTCCCTGACCCGTCCATACCTTCCAGGAGCCTCTCTACTCCCTGACCCGTCCATACCTTCCAGGAGCTTCTCTACTCCCTGACCCGTCCATACCCTCCAGGAGCCTCTCTACTCTGACCCGTCCATACCTTCCATGAGCCTCTCTTCTTCCTGACCCGTCCATACCTTCCAGGCTCCTTTTTACTCCCTGACCCGTCCATACCTTCCAGGTGCCTCTCTTCTCCCTGACCTGTCCATACTTTCCAGGTGCCTCTCTTCTTCCTGACCCGTCCATACCTTCCAGGAGCCTCTCTACTCCCTGACCCATCCATACCTTCCAGGAACCTCTCTACTCCCTGACCCGTCCGTACCTTCCAGGAGCCTCTACTCCCTGACCCGTCCATACCTTCCAGGCGCCTCTCTTCTCCCTGGCCTGTCCATATCTTCCCGGCGCCTCTCTTCTCCCTGACTCGTCCATACCTTCCAGGCGCCTCTCTTCTACCTGACCCGTCCATACCTTCCAGGTGCCTCTCTTCTCCCTGACCCGTCCATAACTTCCAGGCTCCTCTCTTCTACCCGACCCGTCCATACCTTCCAGGCGCCTCTCTACTCTCTGACTTGTCTGTACCTTTCAGGAGCTGCTCTACTCCCTGACCCATCCATACCTTCCAGGTGCCTCTCTACTCCCTGATCCGTCCATACCTTCCAGGCGCCTCTCTTCTCCCTGACCCGTCCATACCTTCCAGGCTCCTTTTTACTCCCTGACCCGTCCATACCTTCCAGGCGCCTCTCTTCTCCCTGACCCGTCCATACCTTCCAGGCACCTCAATTCTCCATGACCCGTCTATACCTTCCAGGAGCCTCTCTTCTCCCTGACCCATCCATACCTTCCAGGCTCCTTTTCACTCCCTGATCCGTCCATAACTTCCAGGCGCCTCTCTTCTCCCTGACCCGTCCATACCTTCCAGGCCTTTTTACTCCCTGACCCGTCCATACCTTCCAGGTGCCTCTCTTCTCCCTGACCCGTCCATACCTTCCAGGCGTCTCTCTTCTCCCTTACTCGTCCATACCTTCCAGGAGCCTCTCTTCTCCCTGACTTCTCCATACCTTCCAGGCACCTCTCTTCTCCCTGACTTGTTCGTACCTTCCAGGTGCCTCTCTTCTCCCTGACTCGTCCATACATTCCAGGCGCCTCTCTTCTCCCTGACGCGTCCATACCTTCCAGGCACCTCTCTTCTCCCTGACTCGTCCATACCTTCCAGGCGCCTCTCTTCTCCGTTACCCGTCCATACCTTACAGGCGCCTCTCCAGTCCCTGATCCATCCATACCTTCCAGGCACCTCTCTACTCCCTGACCTGTCCATACTTTCCTCACCTCTGTTCTCTCAGATTGGTCCATACTTTCCCAGCGTCTCTCTAATCCTGACTTGTCCATACCTTCCAGGCACCTCTCTTCTCCCTGACCAGCCCATACATTTCAGGCACCTCTCTTCTCCCTGACCCGTCCATACCTTCCAGGTGCCTCTCTACTCCCTGATCCGTCCATACCTTCCAGGAGTCTCTCTACCCCCTGACCCGTCCATACCTTCCAGGAGCCTCTCTTTTCCCTGATCCGTCCAGACCTTCCAGGCACCTCTCTTCTCCCTGACCAGCCCATACATTTCAGGCACCTCTCTTCTCCCTGACCCGTCCATACCTTCCAGGCCTCTTTTTACTCCCTGACCCAGCCATACCTTCGAGGCGCCTCTCTTCTCCCTGACCTGTACATACCTTCGAGGCGCCTCTCTTCTTCCTGACCCGTCCATACCTTCCAGGAGCCTCTCTACTCCCTGACCCATCCATACCTTCCAGGAGCCTCTCTACTCCCTGACTCGTCCATACCTTCCAGGAGCATCTCTACTCCCTGACCCGTCCATTCCTTCCAGGAGCCTCTTTTCTCCCTGACCCGTCCATACTTTCCATGCTCCTTTTTACTGCCTGACACATCCATACCTTCCAGGTGCCTCTCTTCTCCCTGACCCATCCATACCTTCCAGGCGCCTCTCTTCTCCCTGACTCGTCCATATCTTCCAGGCGCCTCTCTTCTCCCTGACCGGTCCATACCTTCCAGGTGCCTCTCTTCTCCCTGACCCGTCCATACCTTCCAGGCGCCTCTCTTCTCCCTGACCCGTCCATACCTTCCAGGCTCCTTTTACTCCCTGACCCGTCCATACCTTCCAGGCGCCTCTCTTCTCCCTGACCCGTCCATACCTTCCAGGCACCTCAATTCTCCATGACCCGTCTATACCTTCCAGGAGCTCTCTTCTCCCTGACCCATCCATACCTTCCAGGCTCCTTTTCACTCCCTGATCCGTCCATAACTTCCAGGCGCCTCTCTTCTCCCTGACCCGTCCATACCTTCCAGGCCTTTTTACTCCCTGACCCGTCCATACCTTCCAGGTGCCTCTCTTCTCCCTGACCCGTCCATACCTTCCAGGCGTCTCTCTTCTCCCTTACTCGTCCATACCTTCCAGGAGCCTCTCTTCTCCCTGACTTCTCCATACCTTCCAGGCACCTCTCTTCTCCCTGACTTGTTCGTACCTTCCAGGTGCCTCTCTTCTCCCTGACCTCGTCCATACATTCCAGGCGCCTCTCTTCTCCCTGACGCGTCCATACCTTCCAGGCACCTCTCTTCTCCCTGACTCGTCCATACCTTCCAGGCGCCTCTCTTCTCCGTTACCCGTCCATACCTTACAGGCGCCTCTCCAGTCCCTGATCCATCCATACCTTCCAGGCACCTCTCTACTCCCTGACCTGTCCATACTTTCCTCACCTCTGTTCTCTCAGATTGGTCCATACTTTCCCAGCGTCTCTCTAATCCTGACTTGTCCATACCTTCCCTGCACCTCTCTTAGGAAGGTGGCAGATGTTCTTATCTCCATAAAGTTATGTTGTGTTATGTTATTTGTATGGTGCAGCTTATCACCTTTGAGGGTATCGAGGCGCTAGAACAGGAGCAGAGACCCAGCGGTGCTCCTAGTTGAACAGATAGGTCTTCAGTTTCTTACGGAAGTTGAGAAGTGGAGTAGCAGTCCTCATGTGTAGAGGAAGTTTGTTCCATGTTTTGGCGGCGTTGAAGGAGAATGCGCATACATCTGTCTTGCCTCTGCGGATATGGGAGATTAGTGCGAGGGAGAGAGAGGTGGAGCATAGCTGTCTGGAGGGTTGGTATAGTTGGAGTTGGTTGTTGGTAGGCTGGTCCTGTGTGTGGAGGGCTTTATGGGGGTGGATGAACAGCTTGAATTCGCAGCGTTTCTGTATGGGTAGCCAGTGTCAATCCGTGAGATAGGGAGTGATGTGAGCTCTTTTGGGTACGTCTAGGATGAGTCAGGCACAGAGACGTTTTAAGGCATGGCCAAAGTGGGCTCTGGCCCAGGACCCCAGCTTTTCAGGGGGACCCTCTGGTAGAGCCAGCTCGGTTCTGCAGAGAGTCTTGCCCTGATGACCTTGAATAATTCTTAAACAGATTGTAATTCACTCTCACACATCGCCCATATTCAAAATAAATAAATGAAAGGAAAACAGTATTTGAAACAGACATTTTGCAGAGAAATGTTGCGTTTGTTTAATTCTTTCAGATCAAAGCAGGACCTCACATATTCATATGTCACAAAGATTATTTGCAGTAATATTAGTGAGCTGCTGCTATGTTACAGTATTGAAAACACACCTCGCTATTCCTAAATATTAGAGGTAAACACATTTAGAATATGGACGAGTGTGCTTGTCCACAGTCAGTGACCTGGCCAAAGAGGGCATGAAAGAGTTAAAAATGGATCATAAATTCAAAGCTGTTCTGAATAGGGGTCCCCAAAATACGTTTGGCCCAGAGCCCCCAAAATCCTTAAGATGCCCCTGGTTGGGCTTGGTGTTTTGGATGGTTTGGAGTTTTAGCATGAGTTGGTCTGAGATTCCAATGTAAAGTGCGTTGCAGTAGTCGAGTCTGCTGGTGATAGGACATGGGTCTTGTGTGCATGGGGAGTCATTTGTAAATCATGTGAAGCATTCTGAGGATGTGGCAGCAGGATGCGATCACAGCGTTGTCCTGTCTGTTCATTGAGAGTTTGTCAACAAGGATGCTGGTGAGGTTTCTGGCGTGGTATCCGGGGGTGGGTGTGGGACTCAGGTTGGGTGGCCACCAGTAGGAGTCCCAGGGGAAGCTCTCATTTCTAAAGATCAGGATCTCTATTTTGTCTGTGTCCAGTTTGAGGCAGTTTTCTTGCATCCAGTTAGCTATGTCGGACATTCAGGTGGTGAAGTTGGTCCTGGTGGTGTTGTTCGTGTCAGTGAGGGAGAGGATGACCTGAATGTCATTGCCGTAGGAGATAATGTTGATGTCTTGAGTTCATATGATGCAGGCGAGAGGTGCCATGTAAACGTTGAACAGGGTTGGATTGAGGGAGGAGCCCTGGGGAACTCCACAGATGAGATTCTTGTATTCGGAGGTGAAAGTGGAGAGACTGACTCGTTGTGTCCTGTTGGAGAGGAAGGAGGTCATCCAAATTAGGGTGGGCCCTTGGTTTCTTGATTCCTGAAGTCAGGTGATGAGGGTGCCATGGTAGACGGTGTCGAACGCCGTTGAGAGGTCAAGCAGGATGAGTGCGGCAGTGTCTCCTCTGTCCATGATTGAACGGATGTCGCCTGTTGCTGCCAGGAGGGTGGTTTTTGTGCTGTGGGTGCTGCAGAACCCTGACTGGGTGTAGTCCAGGAAGTGGTGCTGTTCTAGAGGGGCGGAGAGCTGCTTGATTGATCTGATTCTCCAGGACCTTGGCCGGGAAGGGTGGGAGAGAGATGGGCCTGTAGTTGCTGCGATTGTTGGGTTGTCACTAGTTTCTTCAGCATAGCAGTGACCTCCAAGTGTTTCCAGCTTTCTGGGAAGTTTCTGCTAAGGATGGAGGAGTTGATGATGGTGGTGAGATGGTGCTGATCAGTGTGCTTCCCAGGTTGTTCATGTGGTGAGGGCAGGAGTCTGAGGGGGACCCTGAGTGGATGGTCTGCATGATTTTGGCAGTGTCATCTGTGGTGAGGGGGCTCCAGTTCCTTAGGAGATGGGTGCTCCTGGTGGTGGTGAGGGGTTGTGTGATGATGTCCTCTGAGGTGGGTTGGGGTGCAAAGTTGGAGTAGATCTTGAGAATTTTGTTGTGAAAAAAGTCCGAAAGGTCGTCGCAGAGGATCTGTGAGGGGATGATGGTGTTGGCGGCTGCTGTTGGGTTGTTGAAATTTTTGACGATGTTAAAGAGCCCATTGACAGAGTTGGAGCAGGATTCGAGTTTGAGCACGAGGGCCACTTTCCTGGCTTCTTTGATCTGTGTGTGGTACCCATGGCCAGCTTCAGAGCTGGTGTCGCCCGGTGCGACAATGTTTGTTGGCGCCCCCAATGACCACCTCCAACACGGATTCCCTCACCACCACTCTTTAACAGTGCCCAAGACTCCATAACCACTCTCTCTTAGATGCATATATAGCACTTTCTCTCAGATGCATATATAGCGCCACTCATACCAGTGTAGGGTGTCAGAGCACTTTGCATCACACACACATTACACAGAGACAATCAATCATACGTGTGTAACTCAGCGTATAGGAAATGTTACATAAGACAGAGGACTACAAGGTATAGGAGTCACATGTCATTAATACTGGTAGGCAGTATAGTTTAAGAGTGCTTGGTCTAGAGAAGCACAAACTCAGAATTTTAAAAGGAACACCATAGTTGGGGGTTCTCTTTAATAATGAGAATAGATTTCTGCCCAAATTAATACTTTTTGCAACATTAATCTTTGCTAAAATCTATACTTTGCAGCATGCATGCAGTTCTATGAAAAAAGTTAATAGTTCAGTACAATTACAAAGTGCATAGAATGTAAATAGGTCAGTGGCTTACTTCTTTTAAAGAGACATAATTTTGTTACTTGCAATTTATAATTTCAAATCCTATATTAGGATTTTAACTTATAAATTGTAAGTAACAAAATGATGTCTCTTTTAAAAGGAGTAACCCACTGACCTATTTACATTCTATGCACTTTGTAATCTGCTCCGTACTTGTTTTCTGCAACAGGCGTATTAACCCTCTGCGCTACTTTATAGTGAGTCAAAACTCCAATTAAACAAAACTCCGATCTTTCTTCAGGAAGAACATTATTCACACTATTTATCCAGACATTTTTTTGCTGCCTGGAAATTGCTGGAGGAAACGAACGTGGCAGCAGGTGCTTTAAAATAATAATAAACTTGCAAACACGGCGACCCCTGGAAGCCAGCATCCGGTCGCACCGCCCTAGAGCTGGCCCTGGCGGTACCTTCTGAGTGCGGATTTGTAGGTGGCTCTGGAGGTGTTGTCTCAGCTGGTCCTCCATCTTTTTCCGGTTGTTTGCAAAAGTGCTTGGAGTCTCTTAGATCTTCCATGTACCAGCATGCTTGAGCACGATTTCTTGTGTGTCTGATCTTTTTCATGGGGGCCAAGGTGTTGGTGCAGTCAGAGAGCCAATTATTGAAGGTAGATAGGTCATTCTGTATGATGCCTGTGAGCAACAGCTGGTTGGATCCAGGGCCGGACTGGGAACAGAAACCGGCCCTGGCAAACTGCTCAGCCGACCCCCCCTGGGTTGAGGGGGAGTGCAGCCGAGCAGTTTGCGAGGGCCGGTTTTGGCCGATTTTGTTACAGGGGGCCAATATTGCCCACCCCCAGTAACAAAAACGGGCCCCCAGGGGCCCAAAACCGGCCCCCACCCTAGCGGCCTCTTGGGGAAACGCCCGGTGCCCGCTATTGCCAGTCCGGCCTTGGTTGGATCTCAGGGTGTGGGTCCAGTATACTTCTGCTATATTTTTCCAAATGCAGCTGAGGTTGATTGCTGGTTTAGGTTTGTTGGGGTGGGGAGCGCTGATGTAGAAGTGTACGATGGAGTGGTCTGTCCATGTGAGCGGGGAGAAGTGGCAGAAGGTAATCTTGTTACTGGCTGAGAAGACTGGGTCGAGTGTGTGTCCGGCGATGTGAGTCAGGCCTTGTACAAGCTGCATGAGTTCGAGGTTGTCGAAGAACTCTAGGTGGTCAGTGGTGTTGCTGTACGTAGGTTCATCAAAATGATTTGAGGTCGCTGAGCAGGAGGAAGTCATTGGATCTGATGGTGATGGGAGTGATGAAGTAATTGAGGAGGTTGCTGAACGTGGTGCGGTACGTTTTAGTGCTTACAAAAGCTCCTTTTCGGACCTAGTCACTTGGTTAGTAATTACAAAAGCTTCTTTAAGGACTTGAGGCCTAATTTATATATGGGTGGGCAGCCCGTTTCTCCATCAGGGAGACAGAGTAAAGTACTCCGTCACCCAGGCGGAGGAGCTGCCCACCTAATTTAGAAGTTTGCACCAAGCTGGCAGTCATTTCAAAAGCATTGGCAGGAATCGCTGTGTCAATGCTGTTTACAGTTTGGCGCAGGGCTCCATCAAATGACATAGCCCTGCAACAAACTGTTTCCTTTTTAATTTTCAAAAAGAAAACCCAAAGTAGGATTCTCTTTTTGAAGATAAAAAATAAAATGCTTCCCTCACCATGTGAATTCTGTGCCATGGCAATGGGAGCATGTAGCAGTTTTCACTGCCCCTTACCACCAGGGTTTTCCTGGCAATGACGGGCAGCGAAAACTGACCTCTAATTCCACCCATCAAAATTAGGTGGGTGGAATTAGAGGTCTGCCTCTGACGGCTCTTATTCCACAGGGCCGTCGGAGGGGATTATTCATGGCAGAGACGGAGTAGCCTTTGCCGTGATTAAACCTAAGCTTTTAAATTTGGCAGGCAGACCTTTATCTTGGCAGTATCTTGGCCACAAGGTTAGTACTTACAAAAGCTTAAGTACTTGGTTGCTTGATTAGTTTTCATTAGCACTTTTAAGGATTTGGCCACTTGGTTAGTACTCACATAAGCTTCTTTAAGGATTTGGCTGTGTGATTAGTACTTACAAAAGCTTCTTTAAGGAACTAGTCGCTTGGTTAGTACTTAAAAAAGCTTCTTTAAGGACGTGGCTACTTTTTTAGTCCTTATAGTACTTACAAAAGCTTCTTTATGGATTTGGCCACTTGGTTAGTACACACAAAAGCTTTTTTAAGTACTTGGTCACTTGGTTAGTACATACAAAACCTTATTTATGGATTTGGTCACTTGGTTAGTACTCACAAAAGATTCTTTAAGTACTTAAGTACATGATTACTTGGGTAGTGCTTAAATAAGCTTCTTTAAGGATTTGTCCACTTGTTAAGTACTTGCAAAAGCTTCTTTAAGGACTTGGTTACTTGGTTAGTACTTGCAAAAGTTTCTTTAGCTTAAGCACTCTTCATAAAAACAATTAAGCTGTTCTGTCCTGTAATGCCGGAAGCCTCCAGACAGCACCGGACTGGTACATTTACCACTCTGGCATTACCATGGTGGGCTGCAATGTAGGGAGTTGCTTTCAAGGCCGGGTGGGCTGACATGATCCTGCCCTGAAACTGCCATGCTTATGCATTTGAAAAAGTGTATTTCTATTGGCATTGTTAGGACCCCTTTGTTCGTTAGGACCCCTTTGTTCGAAAGAAATTTTTATGGTAGAAACCCCTGACATGCAATCAATAGATAGGCTTCTTGCTACGCTCATTCACACAGAGCAATTTGGGACTGGCTTGAACATTTTTGCCAGGGCTTATAGAATCAAAACTGGAGCTCGGCAGCCAGAAGGCCCTGACTTGTTGAGCGCTTGGATCTGACGCAGGACTGACTTGCATCAGACTCGAATGGCCATGGCGCTCCATGAAGGACTGGTTTTGCTCCTTCCTTCACCTTCTCACTGGTTAGGTACCAAACCCTTTGTCATGTCCCAGAAGATCTTGCCACTGTTGCAGTTTAATCTATTTCAGGAGCGGCAAACAGATCTATTTGCAGTCTTAGGATGAGAACTAGCTGCCCAAAATTGAGAATGTCGGATCGATGAAGCTATCAATTTAGGAGATTGAAAGTCAGATAGACAACCATTTCTTAAAATCATATACCTCCAAGACCAAGCTTTAATTCCTGTCTGACCGTCACTCAAGGCTTTCTTTTAATCGTGGATGTAAGAGCTAGTCTCATGGTTTAATCCCTCTCCTGCTGTTTCTGCTAAGTGTTTGGCTTTCTGATCTGATTATTTTCTCAGTGTGCACACTGTAAAACCTTTCTTTAAAAACATGCCCCGTCCCAAACATGCACCCACTGGTTCAAGCACTGGCCATTTCAGGAGTTGCCTAGGGTTACTAACTATTGGTGGGGTGGTCTACATCCAATATGCTCCCCTGAAGTTGATGCAGTTGTGAAGGTAGTTTCAAGGTCTAAGAGATATAACTACTTAAATGCCATTTTACTAGAACTCTATTTAACTTTTGATGGTACATCGGTCAAACGCTTCACAGTAATTTTTATGTGAGAGGTTCAATCTGTATCTACAGCCTACACTATCTGATATCTACAGCCTACAAAGAGGTGACATGAAGGATCAATTAAAAACTCTCCAGACCACATCAGTTAAAAAATATTCACTCACATCAGTCTGGGAGCACAATAAATCTGTTTTGTCCTGAGGAGTATCCAGAGGGGGCGCTGGGTTGAGATACCTGAGCTGTGCTGCATTGCCAACATATGATGTTGGCCTCTACAATAACGGCTTGCATTTTTAGTGCAAGTTCAAGAAGGCCATATTTTGTTACACCTGCTCACAGTATCTCCCATTATTGTAGATAACTTTACATGGCATATATTGATCATAGTTTAGACCACCACATCGAATTGGTGGGTGAGGAGGTAGTTTCCTGGTGTGTGCAGTAGTAAGCCTCGCAGCAAGTAACATGTGGGTCAAGAGAGTACCCGTAATGTAGTAAGGGAGTAGCCATATTTGTCTCCAGTGTTGTCAAATCATAAAATTAAGGGGGTGTATTTTCATTTAAATTCTTGTTCTGTCTTTATTCGGGGATAGGATCAAATTTCTCTCCAGAATATTTTGATTGTGTTACAAGCACACCTTATATGTGTCTTCATGCCCCATTCACCACATCCGCTCCAACATACTTCTGAGATCCCAAACATCGCATTCAGGCATACAGCAGTTAGGTCTCATTTCATAAGAATCTGGTATCCATTTTATTTGTTTTAGGAACATATCAATGTAGTGGCAGCTCTAGACCAAATGTTCAGCCAGCAGTCTGGAAATTTCAATATCCAATTCAGCTTCCCAAGTGATCATGTGAGTGGTTGTAAAGGTTATATGCAAGTTTCCGAAGAATCTATACACATTAGATACAACTGTCTTCGAACAGCGTTCTTTCATCAGATTCCTAATTGGAGTTGAATCCCAACACCACCTGCCTTCGGTTCCCCCTGTTGAGCCCAATGCAACAATAGTACAATGCTATGAGGGTCAAAACTTTGCATGTGCCAAGCCTGACAACTAGGCTGAGATCTTCTAACTTTTCCTTTCTCCTAAACGTCCCCTTGAGCAACCTACAATCCAATTTTGGAAATCTTTGTCATGTACACCTTGTGGGAAATCTGGATTATAAAGGATAGGAGTCATGGGAAAGGGGGGAGAAGTCACCCCCCTCCTCCTGACCACGGTATTCCAGTGCTTTATGATAACACTGGATTGCAACAAAGTCTTCCATCATTTAACCCGCCAAAGGAGCCATGGTAGAACAGGTATGGGTCTCAAAGAAAATTCTCACAATTTGTACCCAAATATTTCAACTTTGAGGATTAGCTAGATAGAGGAGGGGTTTCAAATGACCTGCATAAATATCGTATTCAACCTATAGGAAGACTAAACCACTGTTATAAATACATTTAAAGAGTGTAGTCTTAGATGTAGAAAGACCGTATTTCTCCACATAAAACATACAAGTTTAGATTGGATCCCTTTAATGACTTCAATTGTAAAACGCCAGGGTAATGTTTGAATTAGATATTTAACAAGTGAGGAATAAAATTAAGTTTTAAACAGGTTATTCTTCTAAACAAGAAGACTTCTAATCTGCCTGATATATATATACATCTTTGAATAAAGCATTTAAGAGGGGATGAACATTACAATCCCAAAGCTGTTCCAGTTGGACTTGAAGTTTCACCAGCAGGTAATCTATTTGGTCAGAAGAGGAAAGAAAATTGGAACACATAACCTTCACATGATTTGGGCAACACAATGGACCTCCTAGGTCTGTCGATTTGAAGTAATTGATCTTTAAGCCTGATGCCCTAGCAAAGTCCTGCAACTCTTTCTCAAGCGCCAGTATCAACCTCTCTGGGCTTGTCAAAAATATAAAACATTAATGGTAAATAGAGCAAGTTAATATGAGTGTGGATCCATAATTACCCCAAGGAATGCCAGGATTGTTGTTTTGTTTCTTTAGTATGATGGGCTCCATTATCAGAACAAATAAGAGTGGAGATAAAGGGAAGTCCTGCCTTGCAATTCTGGAATGATAGATCAGCAAAGTTATGAGATTGTTAACCTTGATTTCAGTTGAAGGATGTACGAAATTTGCCAAGATGTGCTTCAAAATGTGGTTCCCAATCCTGTTATTTCTAGAACCACATGCAAGTATCAACTCTATCTAATGCCTTCTACGTATCTAGTGAGAGTATGAGTATGTGGGATTATTCGAGAGAAAATACATTGGATAGGTTAAACAGCAGTCATACATTGTGTAAGGACTTGTCTATTTTTTTATAAAACCCGACTGGGCTGGGTGTATAATTACGGGACACACATTTTCAAGTCACATAGTTAAAAGGGGTATCTACCTGTAAGAGCCAAATGAATCATGATTGTTTTGGGGGGCTTAAGAATCAGGTCATCACTGATTTCATCATGGACTCACTTACAGATTCAGAAACTAGAAAGTGAATAAACACCTTTGCTAAAGGTTCCATCTGCAAGTCTCTGAATGCCTTCTAAAAACAGGCTGTATAAGAACAAGAGTGTTGTTTTCTGGGAAATTTCTTGATGGCCTCCAAAACCTCTGCTGGACTAATGGGTTCTTTTAGCTGCTCTAATATCTCAGTATCTAAGTCTGGGAAAGAACCTTCAGTTAAATAGCTCTTCTGTTCATATCCATCTGTATTATTAGCACTATAAGGATGGGGTAGAATTCAAAGAATGTTCTCCCAATAGCTTCCGTGGTGAACATCACATCCCCATCGGATTTAGTAATTCGACTCAAGGCATGTTTGGACCAGCAGTCTATTGATCTTTTCCTAATTTGCATATTAGTTGATTTGCCTGGAACATTTTGCGAGCTGTTTCTCCAAATATTAGCTCTTCTATTTCCCTCCAGCCTCTGCAGTTCCTTACATATTTAATTAGAAAATATCTCTTTATACTGTAATTTCAATTGCTCTATTTACATCTCCTAGCCCACCGCTCTTGGGTGTATTTAGTCTAAAAATTGTAGAAGTATGTTGTATACTTTCACCTCTAATAACGTTTTTTGCGGCATCCCTTATCATCGACTGAGATGCATCATCAGTTCCATTCTTCTGAAAGTAATGTTCTAAGAGTTTCCCTAGTCGAGCTTCTCAGCACAAGGTCATGAAACACCTGTTTATTATCATTTGTGCTATATACAACAAACAAGTTATCAATCTCACTCCAAACCAACACCCCAAACCCAAAATGCAGCCCTCTTTATCTTTGTGGATGATATTTACTGAAAAGCATATTTCCTTTAGGAAGAGTATTGCCATCCCTTTAATTTTAGTAGACGCTGAAGAGTGATATTGGAGTGGATAAAGCGGAGATCTCAGTCTAAAGGCATCTATCCCTAACAAAGGAGTTTCTTATATCATTTCAATGGCAACTTCAAGTTAACCAATTTTAAAAGGGCACTTCTTTTCAGTGAAGAGTGCAACTTCTGCATGTTAAGAGTAAGAATATTCATTAAATATATATATACGGGCGGACATTTATAAGTTCATAAGGAAACTTAAGCTAAGGAAATTTCACCAGCTAAAAGACAAGCAAGTTGATGTGAGTGTCGCAACTCAGTCTAACAGTGATATAAGCACCCCTGGCTTACTAGTCTCGGACTTGGAGCTAATGCAAGATCTGCAAGAGTTGGAAAGAGGAGTGGCAGAGATCACAAGCCCTGAGGGGATTCCTCGGGATATGTCAAGGATAATGTTACATCAACAAGAAGAACTGGAGACATGTGCCAGACCTGCCACTCCATTCAAGTTGAAATCTAGGTTTGTACCGATCATGGCTAGAGATTCCATTGACGTGTTCAATGAACAGATTGTGGCTCAAGTAAAAAAACTCAATATTATTATCAATCAAAAACAAAGAAAGATCTCTATTCAAGAAAGACAGTACCATCAGCTTATTGCAAAATTAAGAAAAGAAAAAAACATAGTAATCCGAAATTCCGACAAAGGCGGGAACATTGTTTTATGGCCGCTAAAAGAATATTTAGAGGAAGCACATAGTCAATTGAATGACAAAGATTGCTACAGGAAGAGCTCCCCATTGAAATTTAAAAATATCCAGGATCTTTTTTATTCGCAGTTACTTGCATGGAAAAGCTTAGGCCTCCTGAGTTGGGAAGAATTTAAATATCTTAAAAAAGGGCATCCGACCATCCCGACGTTATATTTTATTCCAAAAATCCATAAGAACGTCGACAAACCACCAGGAAGGCCAATAATAGCAGCCTGTGATGGCCCATTGGAGAATGCTACGATATATATTGACTTTTTCCTGCAAGAATATGTACAGAAATTTAAATCTTATGTACAAGATACAGGGGACTTTTTAAATAAGACTAGAAATTTACAATGGAGGTCAGAATATCTACTTATTACTCTGGATGTATCATCTTTGTATACGTGCATCAGGAATAGAGATGGAATGCGAGCTGTAGAGTATTTTTTATTCAATAGGCCTATTAAGTACGCTCAGCATACAAAAATGCTCCTTACCATGTTGCTGTTTTGTTTAGAAAACAATTTGTTTTTATTCAACAATCAAATGTATCAGCAAATACAAGGAGTAGCAATGGGGGCCAGCTTCTCTCCCAGCTATGCATGCTTGTTCATGGGCTGGTGGGAGGAGCTGGTCCTCATGCAAAAATTTGAGGAAATTTATGCTGCAAATACAGTTACTTGGTTGCGCTTTATAGACGACCTATTTATTGTATGGAATGGAGATGAACAGAGTGCCATAAATTTCATTGAACAAATTAACGAAAATGACATCAATTTACATTTTACCTCAACTCTTAGCAGCAACATGGTGACATTCTTAGATGTACAGAACGAGGTGATTGATAATTGTCTGACAACCACATTATTTAGAAAACCAACAGCAGGGAATACACTGCTTCACGCTACAAGTGCACATCCCCCACATTTAATCAAGAGTATTCCGTATGGGGAGATGCTGCGCATTAGACGCATGCAATGACCAAGAAACCCATAAAAAGCAAGATGAGAGTCGAGATCGATTTCTAGCAAGAGGTTACCGGTCAGAAATAGTGGATACAGCAATAAGAAAGTCTAGGGAACAGGCAAGAGAAGACCTTCTATTGAGATATAAGAATGCAGGGTCAGACATAAAACGTAAAAAATGTGACGGAACTCAAGAACAAACACGACTCATTTTATCCTTTTCCAGGCAGGAAAAGCAAATAAGGTCGATAGTTAGGCGTAATTGGCCCATAGTAAGGGATGACCCAGTGATAGGCAAGTCATTACCAACTAATCCCATGATTACATTTCGAAAAACAAAAAGTATGGGAGATATGCTGGTGAAGAGCAGCCCGGAAGATCAGAGCAGGGGCATATGGTTAACTGCACGAAAAGGTTTTTATAAGTGCTCCACATGCAAGGCTTGCCAGTATGGTGTTAATACTTCTACATACATAACAGCTTTTAATAACAAAGTACAGGAAAGCAATCAACATCTGAACTGCAAAACTGAGTATGCAGTTTATATTTTAGAGTGCAGTTGCCATTTGAAGTATATAGGAATCACTAAGTTACCTGTACATAAGAGAATTCTTCAGCATATCAGGGCCATATCTAATAATGACGCCAACTATCCTGTTGCAAGACATTTTAAATCCTGCCATGATAGTAATCTAAAACATTTGAAATATTATGTCGTAGACTCAATACCACCACAGAAAAGAGGAGGAGATCGTGAGTCGAAGTTGAGCCGCTTAGAAACTAATTATATATTACAGTTCGATTGCAAACATCCTGGAGGTCTCAACACGAGCGAGGACCTATATACCTTTTTATGAGATAGAGTTATATTGCACAAAATATTTGATACGGTTTTGTCAAGGTTAAGACATATATGGGTAGGATGTCAAAAGCAGTGCACTGTTTTAGTGAGAATGAAAAATCTAGAAAGCAATATATATTAGTTTTAAGTATGTTCCCATCAATCACCAAGAAGGTCTAAATCAATAATGTATATGGCATCTATAGAGCACAATTTGTGAAATATTTTAAATGTTCCTCGTGTCAATTTATTGCTTGAATCAGTTTTATTGATTTTAGGATATTTTATTGATATTTATTGCTATTTAACAGTTGTTTTATGGATCATATTTAATTGCTGTTATATATTGTATTTTATAATGTATATGAATTATTTATGAATCTATTATGGGATCAGCTGTGGATTAGACAATAATGTATAATATGTCCTTCATCAATTTGCACTTGTTAATCATTGGCACCTTATTTTCTTTACCCTAGATGAATTCTGTAAATTAAATGGTCAGATACTTGAGGGTTAAGGAATGTTTGAGTATAATGTTATCAACAATAGATAACTTTTAAAATTTTCTATAAGAACTTGCTGCTATATCTACTATTATGTTCACAATAGCGAGCAACCGATAGAATAATATCATTTTAGCACATGCACTTTAATATTCACTTCAGGCACTTTGGTAAGCACACTGTCACTTTAGGAAAAATATACATGCGTTTTTTGCACAATACTATTACAGATGAGATGGTATGATATGTGGTATCAACATAGGGGTAGCATAGTCACCCATGTATTGACCAATCCAGTTGCAGCATTTTAAGCTGTGACAACTAAATTTGAAAGTGACGGAACACACAGTCAATATGGTGGTTCACGATAGGGATATTTTGGGGTAGTTACAATGTTATTTCATTATTCATAGACATGATGAACAAGGATGTTTTTATTTTAGAATCATGGTCTAATATGATATGATTTTATAGAATCGTTATTATATGAATTTGGATTTAACCAAGGATATTATTATAAATATGGTCTTAAGAAGTTATAAGTATGGTCTTATGAATGTACAAGTGTTAATCAGCATTTATGCTTTAAATTTTTGGATATAAAATGTCTTCTATGTCTATGATATAATTGATTGCACTAGCACTTTAAAAGCGGTAGCACTGTCTGAGGACGGGTCATGTGATCAAGGCCGTTTTCCGGCCGAAACGCGTCATGGCGGGCAAGTTGGTGGCAATAAAGTAAAAAGAATTTGCACTTATCGCTGGGTCCACGCTCGTTTTTTCAGGTCGAAAGCGGAAGCGAATTCGAGTTTTCCTCATATATATATATATATATGAAAGCTCCAAGTTTACCACACAGGATAAAGATACACTCGACATCTGAAAGCTAGTAGTGGAGTTTGTGTCGGAGGACACAGAAAACACAAGCGGGAGCCCCGAGGAAGGAAAACGCCCAAAATAATCTGGTGAGAGGTGTGCACGAGCGAAAGACTGTTCAGTTTTGCAGGATTATCGCGTGTGATATATTGAGTGCAATAATGGCCGCTGACGTGCTACGAGGAAGGGAGGAGGCAGCGGAGGAAATGTTCTCTGAAACAGCAAGTGCCCCGATTCAATTGCAGCCCTGTAGAGATGGGAACAGTGGGGGCAGTGGAAACATCAAAGAACTGTATAAAAAACTAGAAAAACTAATGCGGTCCGAACAGGCGAAATGGTGGGAGCACAGGTCCCTCTCCAAGTATTTGGAGGTAGGTAGGATCCCCCGAGGGTTACGAATCATGCTTGCTCCAAGCTACGATAATCCTAACCCACAAATGTTACATGAGTGGGGGGAATGCAATTTGGAGTCGTCTAAAAGACTGGTTGAAATTCTGATAAAGTATGCAGACATCGATAGGCATGATTTGCAAAAGCAAATTGATGAAATTAACCAACAAATTGAACAGCAGGAGGGAAGAGATACGATGTCTAAAATGAGATAAGAGATGTTGTCACGATTGAAAAAAGAGGAAGAAACTATTAAAAAACGAAAAACATACAAATTTCAACGTGACAAAAATGACTATGAGCAAGGACAAATCTTTACCTTCTCTCGCAAATATAACGCGGCGAAATCAGCACAGAAGGGAGTTGTAACAAGAATAGACGCAGGTTCAGCAGCTGGTCCGAGTAGGGAATTACATATGGCGTCCTCATACTCTGAATTAAGTTCCTCTGTAGAAACAGAGTCGGAATCGGAGTTCAGCACGAATGCGACAGGAGGCACAAATCAGCAGCAAAGAAAACGTACAATAGGTGAAGAGCTGAATTTTTTAAGGGAAGAAAGACGACAGACCCTTCGCCCCAGGAACGTAAAGTTCAACACAAACAAAGGAGAAATGCAAAGCGACGCGAGAGAAGGAGAAGAAGGCGCGAAAACACAAACAAACAAAAAATCGAACAACAGAGGGTGGCGCCGCAAGTAGCCCAAGCAACATCAAATGTAAATACTATCATTAATTTGTCAGATATCAATCTAGATGAAGCGGAAAAACAATTATTGGAGTTAGGACTAACATTTTGTCCGGAAAGTAATTTTGATTACCCCCAAACACGAGCAGACATCTATAAATTCATCCGTAAGTTAAAACTGCAGAAATATCACCAATTGAAACAGGATAAGGCTACTACTACAGTACAACCAAGGGTACAGCAGGATATTATGACCTCATTGGTAGCCTCTGATGTCAGCTTGTTGCAAGATCTTCATGCGCTCGAGAGAAATGATGAATATGGGCTATCGAATATAGAATCTACACAATCTCTCATGCAACAGCAAGGAATCAATACGAATGTTGCACCAAATACCAACTTTAAACTCAAGTCAAAATTTGTGCCGGTAATGACTAGAGACTCCATAGATACATTCAATGAGATAATTTCTGCAGAAATAAGAAAATTAAATTTTAAAATACATACTAATCAGAGGAATCGTAGCATTAATCAGATCAAATATCAGCAAATGATAAAAAAATTGCGTGATAACGACTCAGTGGTAGTGCGAAACTCAGACAAAGGGGGTAACGTGGTCATCTGGCCGAAGGATCAATATATGGAGGAAGCTTTGAGGCAGTTGGGAGACCGAAACTGCTATAAATTAAGCTCAAGACAGGTCACAAAAACAGCACAAAGCGAATTATTTACTAAATTACTAGCTTGGAAAAGTATGGGATTAATTAATCAAGATGAACTGAAGTTTTTGAAAAATGATTATCCAGTATTACCTGTGATTTATTTTATCCCAAAAATTCACAAGGACAAACTACGACCCCCAGGAAGACCTATTATTTCGGCAATACAAAGCCTAAATGAGAATGTTGCTGTGTACATTGATTCGTTTTTACAAGAACTTGTAAAGGGTTTACCATCATATTTACAGGACACCACAGATTTTTTAAAACAGATGAAAGGTGTCGAGTGGCAAAAAGATTATTTATTAATATCAATGGATGTGTGTAACTTATATACATCGATACATCATCAAGATGGTATAAGAGCACTTGAACATTTCTTAGGCATGAGACCGATAGAATTCCACTCCCATAACAAAATGTTAATAGATCTAACAAAATTTGTTTTGAATAATAATTATTTTTTATTCCAGCAACAGATTTACCATCAAGTGAGAGGCGTAGCTATGGGTGCGAGTTTTTCACCTAGCTACGCCGGTCTTCACATGGGATGGTGGGAGGAGATGGTCGTAAAATCAAAATATGCAGATGTATTGGCAAAAAATGTGGTAAAGTGGGTTCGTTTTATAGACGACCTATTTGTGATATGGCAAGGTGATAAACGAAGTGCAGAGGAATTTATTAATATGTTAAACAACAATGACATAAATGTTCAACTCACATATGAAATCAGTGACACATCTATTTGCTTCCTAGATGTAGAGGTATATGTATTTGAAAACAAGGTGGAAACAAAACTGCACCGAAAAATTACGGCTGGCAATACCATCTTGCATTCTAACAGCTTTCACCCCAAACATACAATCCATAGTATACCATACGGCGAAATGTTGAGAATACGGCGTATCTGCAGTAGGGAAGTAGATCTAGTAAAAGCACAGGAAGAATGTAAATCTCGCTTTCCTAGCCAGAGGTTACTCAGAACGTATTGTGGATGAGGCCATTCGTAAAACTAGAGCCCAACCACTTGAGGACTTATTATCCAAACCATCGGCAGGTAAAAGCAGGCAAACATCAAGTTCAATAACCACTGTAAGTAGCCCCAGACTAATTCTCACCTATAATAAGCAAAGAGACAGCATAAGAAAGATGGTAAAAAGAATTGGCATTTAGTACAAAGTGATCCTATTATAGGGATGAAAATGCCATCAACCCCCTCTATAACATATAGAAGAGCGTTAAGCACAGGAGATTGCTTAGTAAGCAGCAGTCCGGAAATAAAAAAGAATACCAATTGGCTGTCTAACCGCAAAGGTTTCGTGAGATGCCTGTCATGTAAAGCATGTAAATATGGGGAAAGCAAAACCTCTTATCAAACAGCATTCAAGGATAGTCCCACTACAATAGAAAAGTTTCTAACATGTAAGACTGAGTTCGCCGTATATGTGCTGGAGTGCTCTTGTGGACTGCGATATGTGGGAAGCACAAAATTGCAGGTCCACAAGAGAATACTCCAGCACATACGGGCCATTACTAGCAATGATACTACGTAACCAGTGGCCCGCCATTTCAGAGAGGTCCATGCAAACAATCTAGACCACCTGAAATATTATGTGATAAATGGCGTTCCCCCACTGAGACGAGGAGGGAACAGAGAGGCTATACTAAGGCGACTAGAAACGAGGCATATCCTAGAAATAGACAGCAAAAGCCCACATGGGTTAAATACTACAGAGGACTTGCATACATGGCTCTAATGATAGGTTTATAATTATTCTAGTGGTAAATATACAAAATAAACAGAGAACTAGTATCACATGGTTTTAATAAGCTGAAACTCTTATCCCTATCAACTTTTTTTCTTGTTTTATTGATTTTGGTGACATGGGCTCACGTCACAATAAAAATATTTTGCATTAGCACTTTATAGGTGTGACTCATACTCTGACAGTATGAGACAAATGGAATATTGTTTACAAATTGCACTTCGTAATGAATAATGGACATGTTGACATCTACTGAGAGCATTTTTAAAGGCTGATTAGGTTGGGTTAAAATGATGCGAATGATAAAACCAAGTGAGGTAACAACTGAGACATGATAATAAGAAATGCTTTGTTTAGGTGCTAATGAATGAAATGTATTTATACAGCCATGAAAGTACTGCGAATTTTGCACATAATTTAAATGTCATGATCTTAACAAAAAAATTGTTTTATATATGTATATATATCAAAAAAGTTGTTTTAGATAAGTATTTATACAGAAATAAAAGTAATTATGCACATGGTTTTAAATAATAAGCATCAGACCCAAGAGTAAAATCAAAAAGGAAAACTATGACCTCTGTGCCTTTTTCAATTAAATGTATTAAGACAGTGAAATGATGTAGGGCCATACAGAGGTCTTGTTTCTTTCTTTTTAAATATTCATGGATATTTATAAACATTTTAAATATTTACGAATCGGTCACAGAGTTAATAAGCTATTGTGGAATTATTCAATGTAATGATGGAATGTAGACGGGTAGTCTTTTGTCCATATTCATGAATTAACTATGCACCTATCACTTTAAAAATGGGGAGAAAAAAATGTAGCATGTCATGTGATCAAGGCCCCTGGTGGGTTGAAACGCGTCATGGCGGCACAGCACGAAAAATAAATAATTGCACTGAATAAGAGGAGTCCGTGCCTTTTTGATTCCTGGTTGTGGAGAATCGAGCGAAAAAGGAGTATTGGATATATATGTATGTGTATATATATATATATATATATATATATATATATATGAAAGCTCAAGTTTACCACACAGGATAAAGATACACTCGACATCTGAAAGCTAGTAGCCTTTTAATCGGTAAGAACAAGAGCTGCATGCCGATGTGAAAATACAGCAATCGTATCAATTTTGCCTGACGCGTTTCAGTGCAGATCCCACTTTCTTCAGAGGCTCAACAGATTAGTGCTGGCGCTGACACGCGCTCAATTTAAATAGTCACCGCCCTCCAATTGGGCTGCTCAAATGAGCACACTTTGAACGTTCGTAACAGCAGACATTGTGGCACCCATTGGGGGGGTGAAATCTGGCTGATCCTCACTACGAGTCCCACAAATCTAAGTGTGCTCATTTGAGCAGCCCAATTGGAGGGCGGTGACTATTTAAATTGATGGCGTGTCAGCGCCAGCACTAATCTGTCGAGCCTCTGAAGAAAGTGCGATCTGCAGTGAAACGCGTCAGGCAAAATTGACACGATTGCTGTATTTTCACATCGGCATGCAGCTCTTGTTCTTACCGATTAAAAGGCTTCTATCTTCCAGATGTCGAGTGCATCTTTATCCTGTGTGGTAAACTTGGAGCTTTCATTTTTCACGCGGCATCCACGCAGCGAAAGATGCACCACCACACGAATTTTTGTGGGCCATGGAGTTTTGTATCCAACGGAGCTGTAAAGTGGGACATTTGGGTAAGGATTTATGAACTATCCTGCATGCTGAGGCCCATGGAGGGCTTTGAACTTTTGTAACAGCAGACATTGTGGCACCCATTGGGGGGTGGAATCTGGCTGATCCTCACTACGAGTCCCACAAATCTAAGTGTGCTCATTTGAGCAGCCCAATTGGAGGGCGGTGACTATTTAAATTGAGGGCGTGTCAGCGCCAGCACTAATCTATCGAGCCTCTAAAGAAAGTGCGATCTGCACTGAAACGCGTCAGGCAAAATTGACACGATTGCTGTATTTTCACATCGGCATGCAGCTCTTGTTCTTACCGATTAAAAGGCTTCTAGCTTCCAGATGTCGAGTGCATCTTTATCCTGTGTGGTAAACTTGGAGCTTATATATATATATATATATATATATATATATATATATATATATATATATAATATTTGACCGTCATTAAGTAGTGAGACTGCCTATAATAAGAGCAAATCTGCAGATTGAACACAAACCCATGTCCTTCAAAGAGGAGAGAAGGTCCACAAAATGTTGCAGCATTTACTCATGTTATATGAGTTTCATTCTGACTGTGAACTTTACCTCTACCAAAAAGAAAAGAAACAACATAGTAGGCAGAATCCTGCCTCAGATAATCAGCAATAACAAGCCTTAACATAGAAGAGTGAAAAGGTAAAGGTGAGGTCCACAAACAGGGTCTCTGCTGAGACTTGAGGGGCCCTAATAATATATATAAAACTAAGAGGTCCCTAAACACATTAAAAAGTCAATACACAAAAAATAACAATCTTGACTAATGCTAGTGGTTATAAGGCTAACAGTTTTAGGAAGACATTACAATTGTACCATGGAGTCAAAATATATCCCGACCCGGAAGCTGTATACTGGTTGCAGGGAGGCCGTGTTACTTTTATCAGGTGGTATATCAGAGGCCAGGACTATTGGTTGTGAACCTACCCACCAGTGGGACTACGTATTCATAAAGTGGCATATCAGCCCAAATCGTAGAATCTTAATCATCCTACAACGGTTGGCGTTATTCAGCTCCTTTTTATCCGTACCCTGACCCTAGTCAAATAACGGTGGCACCAGTATACATATCCACAAAAAGAACTTCTTGCATCATAAGGTTCTCGACTGAAGAGGAGAACATCATTTTCCTCCCTTTCCAAGATTTTTAATTCAGACTGATTTTAACCATCAGATGTGTTAGTATTAATTATAACACTAACATCGTTTCCAGTGTGGTTAGAAAACTGTCCTGAAGAAGGTGTTTATTTCACATATCCACCGAAACGCTGCGTCGACAACTGTTTTCTCAAGATTATGTATTTGAAATGAAATGTTTTTATGATTACTATTTGCCTAATATCATGTATTTTTAATGTTTTTATGGTGATATTTTTTTTAAATGTATTGAATAAATATCTTATGCAAACTTTCTGTTTTTTACGATATATTTTGACTCCATGGTACAATTGTAATGTCTTCCTAAAACTGTTAGCCTTATAACCACTAGCATTATTCAAGATTGTTATTTTTTGTGTATTGACTTTTTAATGTGTTTAGGGACCTCTTAGTTTTACAGATGATCCCCCTGTCCCTGACTGGATTTTAAGGGGACCTCCCTTGTGGGTTTTTTCTTGCCCTAATAATATAGAAAGCATGTCATAAAAATGTTGACAAGTATATTGAGGATAGCCTAACCACTTGGAATTTTTGAGTATGTGAATAATGTGGCAACCAAGATCAACACAGGTTAACAAGGACCTAAACAATAATGTCTCCAACAGTCTGGATCTTAGAAATATCGCTGTAGAAAGGATACTTAACTACACAACATAATCGTTGACATTCTTATTTCTTTTTAATGCAATCAGAAGCTGTTATCCACATGTGTCCTGTATCACAGACCAGTGCTTTCTAATGATCCGTTTGACCTCGTAACTCACAGGCGAGAATTTGCTTATCATCACAACTTTGTTATCAGATTCCTGTCTTTGTCTCAAGGTCAAAAACCTTTCTCTAGGCAAAACCATACCCTCTTTATGGCCCTAGAAAGGATTTTTTTAAGGTAACCTTTTTCTAGAAGTTTAGATTTAAGTATTTCTGCTTCTTTAAAGAAATCTTCCTTAAGATGGCAACTCCGGCGAAAGCACAATAATTGACCAGATGGTAAATTATCTCTCAAGGCACGAGGGTGATGACTATTGTATCTCAACAGAGAGTTAGTATGTGCTGATTTTTTGTACAGTCTGGTATACAGTCTGCCATCCTTCTGTTTTATCAGAAGATCTAGATAATCTCTGTGGTACTAGCATTAGCGATAAAATGTCAATCCTGGCTTAGATTGTTCAGCCATCTTTTGGAAGTCCTCCAGGTCATTCATGTTCCCATGCCAAAGAAGTTACACGTCATCAATATAACATTTCCACATACTAATGTTGGTCAGATAAGGATTATTCGAATCCTTGAGTGTGAATGAGATTATTGGAGTGATGTTTCTATTATGATGGGCTAAACGGTTTTATATCCATATATGAACTACGGAAACATCTTGCTACCAAAAGATCAAGGACTACACAGCCTCATGTACAAAGATTTAGAGTAAGAAATTATAAATTGCTACTAATAACGATTTGCAATTTGCGATTTCTTATTTGGAATGTACTAAAATGGATTTGGTAGAAGTGGTTACAATGTGTGCACCGGCTTCTACCAAATGCATTGGTATTTAGCAAACCGACCGAAATACTAATATGTCGGTTCTCAAAGTAGTGAATCATAGTGGGTTGCATTCGACCTACCTCATTAATATGAATGACTCACCACAATCACAGGGAAGGTGGCCCCCTGGGGTCAGCAAACCACCATGTCTGTGGTTGCTTTTAAATAAAGCAAACTTTTTTCTTTTAATGCACCCTTTTTTCCTTAAAGAAAAATGGGATGCGTGTAAAAAAAAAATGAAAATTACTCACTTTTTTAGGAGAAGGAGTTTTTAAGTGTAGCCAGTGGTCCCTTGGAATCTGAGGGTTTCTAACCATTAAAACACATTGTACATGTGGCTGAACATATCAAGTAGGTTAGTGCATATGGGTAAGTATAGATTTACTATTCTTAACTCCACTTCTGCATACCTTGAAGATATATATCTTGTCAAGGTACATATATGTGGATTAAAGTAATCCAAACCTATACTTACCCATATATACTCACCTTATTGATATTTTGGCCCTCTATGTTTTGTGTGTGATATTCTGGTATCACGATATTGTTGTTTTGATATTATGGTGGAATACCACGTTCAACAAATCTGAACTATATCTATAAAATCCTGGGGCCATATCATGAATACAGTGCACAGGCGCAGAAGAGCTGTGCACTTGTTTGTAAGGAAATCACCAGTGCATGCACAAACTTGGAAAAAACGAATGAATGCCTGAGTTGCAGACAACACAGCTCGCAAACAGCACTAGTTGCCAGTGGCGGCCGGCACAGTTACAGTGGTGCGGCGGTGGGGTGAGGCGGGGTCGCGGGGGGTCGACAGACGATGGGGTAAGTAACTAAATAAATAAATAAAACCACTTACCTTGCGCTCTCCGTATCGCGCAAGGCAAGTGGTTTTATTAATTTTTTTATTTAATTTTACCTACCCCGTTGTCTGTCGACTTCCCCCCACAACCCACCCCACCGCTTTTACCTGTGCCGGCCACCACTGCTAGTTGCTTCTCCATGTTTCCAAGCTCTGACATCCTGAGCTCATGCACTAGGTCAGGAAATGAAGGAGTTTCTGCATGAGCGTCCTGGTCTGCAGGCAGCCTCATGATTGTGAAAGCAGGCGCACAGCTCCATTCTGCTGCTGTAAGCATCATTCAGGAGATGGCTCTGGCTTCAGTCTGGTACTCGCTCACAGCAAATGCACAGTGATGTTTTCTGTGTAGACAATAACTGACATTATAGGGAGGCAAGATCAGTTTCTGAAAGTTAACACTTTGTGATGCTGAAAAGAAATCAACTAAAGCCACAGCTGGCATTATATATGTATTTATATAGTGCTTCCTACACCCTTTGCGAGGCATAATGCGCTTTTCTGGATGCGTTATTTAGGTAAACGGCACTGTATCTGTAAAATGTATGCCAAATATATACATATGTACATTAACAACATGAATAACATAGCTCCACCCACCCGTTGCTTTAAATTCCACACAAGTACAGCACAAAGCAGAGAACAATCCAGGTGATCAAAATAAGTCCACATTCTAAATGGCTAAAATATGAGACGTCACATTTGTGATGTAAGTGAAGTTAAACGTCTCAACAGAACACTTGAATTAAAACAAATGCAACATGTAATTGAAAAAGCCTAACACAGTATAACCACACATTGCGATCTGCAAACACTAGTACGTTTGTCTCACGTTCCATTTTCTATTGATGTGTAATCATAAAACATAATTAAGATGCAATTAATGATTCAAAAATTAATCTGGTGGAAATTACAATGTGCGAAGTGAGTTTAACCATTATAACACTTTCAGCGGTGATCACTTTAATGATACCGCAGCCAAAAACAAGCAGTGAAGCTGTCACTTGTGAATGCTTTCATGCACGGTGAGCATTTTAATGTTTGGAGTAATGACACGTGGTGACGTCTGCAATTTAACACAAGAAATATTAAATGCAATATACAAAGGATGGACTATGGGGGCTCGTCACAGTCTTTGCTCAGGAATGGTTTGTACATCTTATACACCCAAAGTAATTTCTGTTATTTTCATTGGTGGCCCACTGGAGCTTGTAGGAATATAGTGTGTTTTGCAGACAGCACTTCCATTGCGGCACTTCATTAGCTAACTTCATGCATGGGTGGCTAATGAGAACACGTTTTCAAAGCAGAGCCTGTCGCAGTGACTGATTACGCCATTATCAGAAAACAAAATAAGCGTGCCCAGAGCTAGGCCTCATCAAATATTAAAAGTGTTAGCGGCAAAAATATTTAACTTGTGAAAGCAGAGATACTAAAATGAGATATTATGAACATGTTATGTTTAGCACAGGATAAAACCCTCAAGTGCGCAGTATTTTCTTGCACTGGTTGGCCTTGTGAATTGTCGCTCACCAGGAATTGTCCCTCACTTTGAAATCAGACACACCTGATGATAAGTAACTATTTATCTAGCTTGCTACCTGCTTGCTGGAACCCACCTTCTTGGTCTAAGCTCTCATTTATCCAATCCGTGAATTCTGGGAGTTGTAGTCGTCATTACACATTCACATTTGCTTCGGGTGCAAGCCCGGGAAGACTGGATCCGTGCTACATATGTGCACGTGCACTGAACCTGCTTAGTAAATAGTTATCCAGAATCCCTGGAATGGACCGACTCCCCTGTATCCATGTTTGGTGTCACCGATGCTGAAATTCTGATGTTTTCCAATCAGGTGGTAATAGATTTACCCAATATTCTGTCAACTATAGTTCGCGAGTTCTAGAAATACAGGATGTTTTCATTTAATTCCATGATGTAATGCAGAGTGGCTGCAGCACATTTTTCTAGGAAGCTTCTCTTCTTGCTTGTAGTCAACCACAGAGACTGTAAGTCCCCCCTGAGTGCTGAGCACATCCCCCATCTCGTTCAAGTTGCAGGCCTGTGCAGGAAGTTATTGCTCCGGCCCTATTCAGATACCTGTTTGGAATGTAAATTCACCTTTCCAACCCTGTCACTCCATCCCTTTAGCGTCTACACCTAGGTTTAACAGCCTCTGGTCTATTAGTGAGTGTGTGGATGAATCTTTGACCTAGATACAATACTCCATGCGAGGCCTCAAGAACTAGACACAAAGCACTGTATGTGGTTCCCAAAACTGACCACATTATCCAGATAAGAACTCCACAAATAGTCACAATACTCTAGACCCTGGGTCTGAACCTGGACACAATATTCTAGATCAGGCCTTCGGAACTCGACACAATTCTTATGATGTGCTTCAAAACTGGGCACAAAGCTCCAGATGATGCATCCAAAACTGGTCAGACACTCCAGGGAAGGCCTGTAGACTCCAGATACGGAAATCAGAACGGGTTTAATTGCTCAGATTTAATCAGTAGCTCAAACACGGTATCCAAAACTGAGCATAACACTCCAGAGGAGACCTCACTACCTTCCATACAACTCCCTTCGCGCCCCATCCTTCCTGCTGCCTGTCCCACAACCTTGCCACATTTATTAATCATTTTGAGACCATCATATATGGCAGCCCCATAATGCACCTCGTGTCTGATTACCTGAAAAGTCTTTGTGTCTCGCACCGTTGCTCCTCAAGATTTCTGTGTCCCATGCACGACTACCCACCAAGGCGCTGTAGGCTCACCTTCCTTACAGGCGTGAGGGTGCATGCAGAGAGCTGTGTGATGTAGACAGGTGCACTCTTCAGCTGATTAAAAGCCGAGCCATGTGTTTGGTGACATTAGAGAAAATTGACATTGTATCTCTTTCAGCAAGGGAGGATGGTGGGAAACTGTAAAAAGATCCAGATGGGTGACAAGAGCTGCTTTGCCTGATAGGTTTCTTGTGTGTCTACCAGAAGATATGACTGCATGAACCTTCCCAGGTTTTAAGAGCTGTCCTCTGAAGAGAGAGATGTGGCGCATGTAGACAAGCGGCTCCTCCACTAGGGTGGAGGAGCATTGCCCCACTGCTTTCTCGCAGTGTGAGAAGCAGAAAAATAAAATGGTAATAACTACCATTTTATGTTTCTGCTTCTCGCACTGCGAGAAAGCAGAAGGGTTTGGTTGCAGGCGGGTGGGCGGGGCTGCTCTGCAACCAGGGGAGGAGTGGTGTGCCCACTCCTGAGGGTGCAATGACTGTTTGGTCGGCCCTCTGGGGCCGCCCAAACTAGTCATGCGCACTCTGCCCTTTCTCCATGCAGGCTGCAATGCAGCCTACATGGAGAAAATGGCCTCCCTGTAAGCCACTGGCTGGGCGGCGGCCCCACCAATCAAAACGCTGCCATTGCAGTGTTGTGATTGGCCTCGGGGAGGGAAGCTGCCTACTTCCTGTTCCTGCCAGAGGCAGGAGAGCAGGCGTCGAGAAAACACAGGAGCCGGCTTGCTGAAAGGTAAGGTTTTGTTTTAATTATTAAATTACCCCCTCCTCCTCCCGCGACCCTCCTCGGGCTACCCCCGCCACCCTATCTGCGATTAATGCCAGCCGCGACTGCTCTGGAAGCATTGCAGGGCCACCACCCTGTCGTTTTCGACACAAATGTCAGGAATAACTGCTCGAGGGGCTTCAACCTAGAGGAAGAGCCAGGCCAAGGCACCCAGTGCCTGGACAGCAAGCCTCTACGCCTCAGCCATCTCAAGCGAGCAGGTTGCCCAACGCTCACTTGGTGTGCTGCGGCACAGATACGGAGAGGAGTTACCAGACCTGGACCTGTAGTAACCCCAAGCAGGCAATAATTGGGTGGTATACCACACTAAGGTTTACCAGACATGTGGGTGTGGGCACCAGAGAGGGCCTTAGACTTCTTGAATGGATAATAAGACATTGCCACAGACTGTATACTTGACCTGCACTTTCCTGACAGTAATTTTAGACACAGAGGTATAGTATGAGTGATTATGTTTCCTCCATGTGACTATTTTTCTACCTGGCTCTTTGGAAAGCTGTGGTTGCCTTGCTGCACAGAGTGCAGCACCTAGGTAGCTTTACGTATGTGAGTCTTTCTCATCCAAAATACATGTAGTCGGATTTCCTGGACCCACAGGCAGGGTAGAGGCACTACCAGGGTTACCAGATGGCTCCCTGTCACCCAGACACCACTTTCCCATTCCTGGACTTTGCCTTACATGGAATTGTTGTTAGGTGTGTTGGTCTAATTAGTGCAATAAAAATGAACCAAAACTACAACTCCCAGAATGCACTATGTTAAATGAAATCTGATAACTGTAAAAGTCGTGTCTGAGTTACACAGAGTCATCTGGTCACCATGGCACTAGGATAGTTTTCCATGATAATGCACTATATCATGGTAGGAGATGCTACACATGCAAACCAGGAAGTGTTAGAGGTAGGCGAGCCACTGAAAGCTCGAGCTAGGTGCCTGGCTCTGGTTCAGCTCGCGGTCCTCTTGGATCCTCGAGCCCAAAACGAGCCGAGGTTTCATGTGGCTTCTGCCTGCTACCCACAGTGTAATGTCCTGCACCAGGAATGTATGACAAAACATTGATCTGTGATTCAAACCAGGAAAACATGGTAGCCATCTAGTGTCTGAATTGCACAATGTGAATCTAGAATAACCAGGATCATTCCTGGCTTCCCTGCTTGACCAAATTGTGTGATCCCAGGCAAATAGTTTTGTCGTGTAGCCCCCTTTTTCATTATCACATAAAAGAGCCCTTTCAAATACGTGAGTTCAGGGTGCGTGCTGTACAAAAACTTCTTACATTTGATTTAATACACTATAATGTTACCATATCTGTGCTGAGAGTTAACAAATATAGAAACAATATATGCTTATGTTATTAATGATTTTAACTTAATTTTCTAAAGACAAAATGTTCTTGTATAATCAACAGTTTCTTTGTTATAAGATAGTAACTGTGATCGATATTGGAATAGCCGCCTGTATAGAGATTGTAGATGAGATGGAATGGCTGTATGTAAGAAAAATTCTTTTTAGTAATCTTTTTTTTTTAATTAGAATGCTTTTATGGTTGTATATTATGCACCGAATAAAGCTTGATTGATTTTGATTTGAGAAACAATATAGAGTAACATATTCATACACGCTGATAATCCTTGTGTTTTTCACTTAAATAGGTTATAATGTATGGCAAATGGGGAGTTTTCTTTCTCTTGCATTTTTACTCACTAATAGCATTGTCGTCAGTGAGGGGAAGGGACCTTCATGTTTCTATGTTAATTTTTAAAACTCGCTTTTAGTAAATAGCCCTCAATACAGTGCTATCTAAACAGTGGCGTAGCCATCAGTGGTGCAGCCGGTGCAATACACCGGGGCCCACAGGGTGGGGGGCCCAGTCTGCCCTGCAGTTAGATTTATTGCTTTATGTGCGAGCCCTCTGCCTGGGGCCTGTCTTAACGTTCACTCTTCCTGAGTACGGAGGGAAATCGAGTACTTGGGAGGCTCAGGCAAGCAGAGACAGGCCTGCTTTCTTATGACAGCATTGGGTCATGGCATCCAATCATAAAGTGCCCTCCATTGGAGCATACGTTATCGTAAATAAAACATGGCGGAGCACGTGCTGTTGTGTTGACGTTGTTGTTTGCAGGATGACCACCTCCTGCGCCTGTCCTGGGCCTCCCAATTGATGCTATCCTTACCGAATACCTCTCAGTTATGCCACAAGTGAGGCTTTTAGGCTGTGGGTATACAGCAGACAGGGAGGTTGAATACGTTATGGCTAAGAACAGGGCCACTGAAATTATGCGGCAGAGGAGGACTGAATTATGCGGCAAGACTGACTAAATTATGCGTCAAGAAAGGCCAAATTATACATTTTGTGATAGTATTACCTCATCATTTTGACATTTTTACACCGGGTAACAGTGTCTGAGAAAAGAGTTCACCTTAATTAGTACCAATTTAACAACCAAATATAACAATTAGCAAATGAAAGATGACCAGTCAATCTCTGCAAAAAGTCTTCCGGGTGCGCAGGAACGTGAGTCACCATATTTTTTGTAACTTTTCATCCGTTTGAGCTAGAAACAATTTTTTGGGGTTGAAATCTGCAGATTATGTGGCAGATGATGGGTTATGTGGAAAATGCAGCAAATCCATAATTATGTGAAAATCGCTGCAGCCATAGAATCGCATAGTTCCTGTGGCCCTGGCTAAGAAGCGCAGACAGTATTTAGCCCATGTCATCACTTGCCACAGGAGTGACACATTTTCAGGATACTCGCATTACATAGTTATGTAGTCAGTGAGTCTAAATGGAACTTATTTAAAAAGTAATTGTTGTCCAGAAAAACCTGTATGGTTTGAGCCCCGTGGACCTCTGTTGGACATCCCTTACTTACTGACATACTGGACTAAGGCCAAGATCTATCCACAGTGCTCTTTTCTAAGCCCTTTTCATAAGCAAATGAACCCATCTATGTTACAATGAGGCCCCATTCACTATTTTGGGCCTGGATTCAGATAATATAAGAATTCAGAGTTTCATAGCAAATACCTCACCCCCCACGCAAAACAAAAAACAGGTACATTTTGGCCAAGAAAATCTGCCAACACTTACTCAGGGAAAACATGTAAGGTACATTTTGTAACTTGGGGAATTTGGTGCTCCGCACACCAGTTTCTCCCAGGCAACCACCAGCTCAAATTAAGCACTAGACGTAGCTATCAGTATTGCTTTAGGTATAGTGGCGATGGGGCCCAGATGCCTGAGAGGCCCACTGAACCTGATTATTTCTGTATTGTACTACCTAACAGTTTGCAGGGGCCAACCGACCAAACTTCGGGGAGGGCTAGCACTTCGACCAGTACCAAAGGCGATGACTTCAGAGTGCAAGCCAAAAGTATTTGTGCGCACTCTCTTCAGTGTTTTGCTACATTGTTTTTAAATAGTGTGTCATTGTTCTGGACAATATGTGAGGTACATTGAATTTTAAAGCACATAGTTCTCAGCATAAGAGAATTGACAACCACTACAGTGGGTTTGGCGTTCTTGCTCAAGACACTTTAGCGGAAGAAATTACAAATGTTGCAGTCTAAGACACATTGAGTCTGTAGACCTAACCAGATGTGGGATTTTAAATTTTAGTTTCTTGGGCAAGCAGTGGCAAATGGTGCATTCCAAATCACACTGAAACTATTGCATAGGCTTTGCCCTAATAGGACCTCATAAAAAAACAACTTTAAAAAGATATTTAGGTGCCTATTCTCCAAGTCAAGTTTTGGAAAAATGGCAATAAATGAAGCGAGCTGATTACACTTCTTTGGTTATTCTGTTCAAACAGAAGTACACAAGAACGTACAGCATATGCGTGAACACTGGCAGCATCAGAATACCAAAAAGTAACACCATTTTTGAACATATTTGGCAACAGTGAAAGAAGAAAAACTCAGCTATAAATAGTCTGTAGAATTTATGAGGATGGTATAATGAGTGAGACAAAATAATAGCATAACAAACAAAAAACGGTAAATCATGAGTCTGGCTACTAGCAGGAGTGGTGGGCCGAACAGAAACACAAGGCTTTATACGTTTTTGACAAACAGGATTAATTGCAATTTGAGGAACTGCATGATTTGGAATAATCCAGGGTCTTGTGTTTTGTAGCTGATAGGAAGGAAGGCATTTTAAATGTATAGCCTTGGAAATCTTAATCTCAAACGTATTTGATTTTCAGAGATAGAGTCCTTGAACTTCTGACAAGAAGTGGATACTCCAAGAGAGCTAAACCTGAATTTGATATTTCAGTTTGCATGCACTGCCATTCCTGCTAACACTTAAACCAGGGTTTAAGATCGGATATTTCTTAACCTAAAGGTGTCTGTCCTCCAAGAGGTCCTCTCTCAATCCCTCTCCATCTGCAGTTGTGAGTACACATCTAAATACCAGTCAGAGGCTCATGTAAGGTCAAACTGTAGACAACATAGAGTGAGTGGGCAGTGTGCTGCCCCCTACGGCCCCTCTAGAGCCAGCTCTGTGGCAGTGTGTATTTTACAAGTAGAACTTTATGAGTACATCTATGGGCACTATTCATGAGCCACAGGGCAAAAAAAGTCCACTGTGCTCTAGTTGTATTAATTGGGTCCATTTACCTCTGTTGTCCTTGAGTCTTCCTATTGTTGCTTCCAAAACTGAACACCAATCATATCCCTTTGGCACTTAACCCCGAGAATAGCAAGACAGAGCAGTGCAAGGCTTAATCAGAAAGGTGATGAGAGTTAGACCATCAGAACACGATTGACAAAATAGCATTAAATAAATTAATCTCCACTCGTGCTTTATCTTAGCTAAAAAAAAGTACTCTCTTCTACACACAAAACATAATACTAAACAAGGAAATATGGCAGTGCTAACCACTACCTTTAGATATACAGGAAAATAGCAAGCATGGACTTACAATAACAAGGTGTTAAATACCATTAACCCAGGGTAAGATATTCATTGTGTGCTGTAAATACCTCCTATTCTGAGTTTTCAATAAGAAAATGAGGCATACAATGTGGAGGTGGTTTTAACACACCAAATTCTACATGTCTTTGCCTTTCTTCTCTGCCTTTTCCCCCAATAGATTTCATCAGGTTTGACTTGCCAGAATTTAACAGGGGAAAACTTCAAGGGAGTCACAGTTATCACACATCTCGTAGTTCCGTTTGCACAGTGGACAGAACTTAGTCTATAGCTCCTAATGAGGACCTAAGTGTAATTGTGCCTTCAATGCCTTACACCATCAGGTTAATGAGGGTTGAAATTAGGGTCTTACTAATCCAACATGTGCTCAAGTCTCTGGGATGCATTTACCTTGGACCGGTGCGCTGAATTTTGGACTTCCATGGGGCTCCTACTAATTTCTTTAATAGGGCATTTGGTCATAGAGATTTTAATTTTTTAATTTTATTAAGTTCATATGTGGCACAGCTTAACCCAGGGCAGGGTGGTAATGTGCTTCACAGAGAGCAAAACAAACAAGAGGTATACTACACAATATCATATTAAGAGCAGAGGTGAGACATACAGCAGGGATGGAGGAACAAATATGTCACAACAAAAGCAGACGCTAAGCAAAGATGTGGTAGTCAGTTAGGGGTATCCAGGAATGGTGAGGGCCTAAAGGTGCCAGGATAAGCGGGATATGACTCTCGCCAGTACCCATTAGCAGTGCTTTCTTTGAGATGGGGTTTTTGGGTGCTCGGCACCGGCACTTAGTTGTCAACACCGGCAATTATGACAGTGTGCCACATGGTAGCGATGTTTGTCTAATTTAGAAATGAGCACAAAAACTGTTGTTTATTAATTCAATGTGCATTAAAAATGTCTATTACCTGCCACCCAACCCATTCTCATAGCTGTGGGGGCCGGGAATAGTCTGAATTATCACACTTGTAGGAGTCTGATGATTGGTAGTTGTGTTGCTACTGTCATTGGCAGTGTTGGCAGGGACAATGGGTGGTGCAAGCTGCAGTGGCCCCCTGTCGAGGGCTTGGGCATGTATTTTTGTACAAACAGTGTGAAGGAGGACAAAGTGTGTAGATCCAAAGGGTTCCAGGTTTTAGATGTTTTACTAGAAAAGCTTTAATCATGGCAGGCCATTTTTTTATTCTTCTAAAGTTGAGGTGAAGGATTGCTTGCCATGTTAAATAGCTTTGTTCCAATGCAAAGAGTCAGTTTGCAGGCTGAATAAGAAGTGGATTCTGAGTGCAAAGCTGTGTGCATAATACAGGCAGTTTTGAAGGTGCTGCGTGCCTCCAGGGGTAGCCAGTGTAGAGATCTCGGAATGGAAGAGATGTGATCAAATTTCTTCTTTCCAGCAATAAGACGGGCCGCAAAGTGAAGGACCGATTTTAAAGGAGCGAGGCTATATTCATGGAGGCCCTTGAAGAGTGTGTTGCAATATTTGATTCTAGATATGACCAGTGCTTGAACAAAGTGGGTTAGGTCTGATCTGAGAAGGAAATGCCTGATGTTTCTTAAAGTGCACAGATAATGGGATGATTTAGCAGCAGGTCCAGTTCTAGCAGGGGGGCCAGGTGGGCCAGGCCCTACCAAGGTAGACTTCCCAATACACATTTACAAGTAGAAAAACATGTTTGTGTTTTTCTTAATGATTCACGTGGGCTTGCAGCTATGCTTTCTGAGCCTATTTGTTTAACTTCCATGGCGAACCCCAATGTGTTGGGCTACTTGAAGTGCCTTGGGACAGGTGTGAAGTCTGTGGGGATGGTGGCTGTTAACACGCACACGTGAAAAGCAGGTGCACCTGTGACAAAAGAACCCGCAAGCTCCCATGACACACAACTCAAGAAATTATATATGGCCAGAGTCGCTGGGATTTTGTGAGTCTACGGATGGCGTGGTTTCCACATAATTATGGATTGGCCTCACTTGCCACATAGTCTATCGTCTTCTGCATAATTTGCATATTTTAACAATAAAACTTTTCTAACACTGTGAGAAGTTGGCCTGGCATATGCTGTCCACTAATTATAGTGGGCACCTTGCACCAGTCCAAATCGACTCTTATGGTAGATAGGTTAAAGACAACCTTATTGAAAGCTATCCTTGTGGTAGCTATGGAGAGCAGCCTTCAGGCTAAGTCTTGAAGGAATGTAAAGCAGCTTGTTTTACCAGTCTATAATCTCTTGAGTGACCAAATGAAATATATGTATTTATTACTAAACACACCCCTCTAGTCTCTTTATGAGGCTAGAGTTCGAAGTACATAGGTTATAAGATCTTAAATCACAGCAATAGCACAAATACACGTTTGGGCCCTAGGGGCGTACCAAACCATATACCAATAAAGTGGTATGCGAACCACGACTGAACTAGACACTAGGCCTAGAGCCTCTAGAAGTGCTTGGACCACAAGGAACCACCCAAGGTAGTGACACAGGGGACCCACGGGAGACGCGTGCAGTGTAAATACACAACCGCGATACGCCGTTAACTTCTATGGAGAAAGTCGGGATCGGGAAAATAGAGGAAAGGGACACTTAAAAGAGGACTAGGACAAAACCCTTTGAGATCTAGGACTTTGAAGAGTCTCTACCCACGGGAGCACCGGAGTACTCGTGTTACCTCACCCAGGGAAGCCGGGTGCATAGGTGCCTTTCGGGGTCGGGTTTCGTCGTCGTTTCGTATTGCGATCTGCTGCAAAGTGCTGCTGGCGACCAGGAGAAAAGTGTCCGGGTGGATCCAAGAGTGGATCGGAGTTCTGAAGAACCTGAAAGCAGAGGGGACAGAGTCTGGGTCACTAGCCAGTGACCAGGAAGGCGATGGACAGATGCCCACCGATGTCGAGTGCTTCAGGTGCGGTGACGGTCGTCTTGACTCTTCAGCCACGAGGTCCGGGAGGCGTTGTCGGCGACCAGGAGCAGGATTCGGGCTGGTGCTCGATGTCTGTCGAGTGCTGAGGTCGTCGGCGACCGGATTGGACCCAACAAGCCTTGGCAACGGCAAGTCTCGAGTAAGATGTAGATCGTCGATGATGCAGACCAGCAAGGTCTGGGGAACTCACCCAGCGAGGGTAAGTGAGGGCAGGCCTGGAGCAACCAGGATGCCAAGTAAAGAAAAGATTGGCCTTCGTTAAGGGCTACTAGCCAACGGGCTAGCGACCGCGAAGGAGCCTCGTGACGCCGCACGTGGAGCTGGCTTACAGGACACTCGTGGAGTGGGGGCCAGTGATCTTCGGTGCAGGTGGTGCTGGAGGCTAGGGCTACTCGGAGCCCAAAGCACGACTTCTTGGGCGACCCAGAAGATGGTGCACTTGCAAGTGTGCTCGGTGTCCAGGGGTCACGGTCTCAAGTCACCCACGATAGCCACGGGCCTCAGCTTTGCTGGGGACTCAGGGTAGCCTCGGGGAAGTCTGAGAATCCACCTCTGGTGATGCGATGACTTCGGCGTCCGACGGGAGCTTCAGTGATGCGAACCGGACAGATGCTTCTTTGGTGCCTGCCAAGCAGGGGAGTCACTCCTTGACCCCAAGGGAGATTCTTCAGTCCTCTAATCGTGAGTAGAGCGTCGAAGGTCCAGGATTCAGTTTCAGAGTTTCGTCCAGGTATAATCTGAAGTCCTAAGGACTGGGTTCCTACCTTTATTCTAAAAATAGGGGATGGACTACTCTGTGGCCCCACCTATGGGTGGGTCAGGGCAGAGGGGTGGCTACACCCCTTTCCCTTTGTCCAGTTCACGCCAAAGCAGGGGCTGCGAGCCCCTGATCCGGTTTGAACTGGGGTATGCACAGGGACACCAAATGTGCCCCCAGTGCAGGACTTCAAAGCACCCGAAAGTGCTCCCGCCCAGCCCCAATACACATTGTCCTGTCTGGGGAGGTGGTCACACCTCCCTGGGACAGGAAACCTATTGTCCAGGCCTCCCCTGCCGGAGTTTCGTCCAGCAGCAGGAGGCCAGACTCCGTGTCTGTGGCAGCAGCATCCATTTTGTGATGCCAGGGCTCTGGAAAGAAGTTACCGGACTCGTCAGAGTTAACATGCCTTTCCCTCTAGAAGGGTGGAATGCTACCCCGCCGCCAGGATTGGCGGGGGGTAGTATTCCAAGATGTTTGACACCAAACACGACATGTTTAGGTGCAGCCATTCCAAAGTTAGCATTTTACCGCGAGGATATAATGCGCTTAAGTGTATATGGTCAGGCTGCACTACAAACAGCATCAGAGATGGTCTCCGAACGCTGCAGAGGGGCCCTGCTCATGCAGGGGCACCCTCTCACATGGGAACCATGCACTCTGCCTTTAGGATTGATAAGGCCTGCTTTAGGAGTGACTTATAGGTTTATATGTGTGTATGCTTTTAGTGATATAGGTAACCTATACCACAGTAAGGGGTGCCTGCACCACCTTACCCAGGCTGCAGTAGCAGACCTGTGGTGTCAGTTTGGATGGCCTTCCAGGGGTGGCATAATATATGCTGCAGCCCCTGGCAGGCCTCTGAGGTACCTATGCCCTTGGTACATAGTATACCATATACTAGGGACTTATAAGGGCACTCCAGATCCCAATCAGTGATGTGCCTAAGGCACATGGAGACCCTTTTAAAGCGGAAACAGCTAGGCTGGGGTTCTGAATAGCAGGGCCCCAGCCAGACTAATGTCGAAAACCAGTGAAGCATCAGCAAAAAGTGGGGGTACCCATGTGAAGCAGATCCTACTCTCCTACACAACCCCCCCCCCAAACGTAGGGACATTAAACTAACCTTGCCCAGTTAAGTCTTCATGTTCTAAGTGGAAATACCTAGAGAGTCCATCTGCATTCGCATGGTTACTCCCAGGCCTATGTTCCACTGTAAAGTCCATCCCCTGTAGGGAAATGGACCACCTAAGCAGTTTGGGGTTTTCACCCTTCATTTGTTTTAGCCATAAGAGGGGCTTATGGTCTGTCTGAACCAGGAAGTGTGTACCAAACAAGTATGGCCTCAACTTCTTCAGAGCCCAGACCACAGCAAAGGCCTCCCTCTCTATGGCTGACCAACGTTTCTCTCTAGGGGTCAGCCTTCTGCTAATAAAAGCTACTGGCTGATCCTGACCTTCTTCATTCAATTGTGACAGTACAGCCCCTACCCCCAATTCAGATGCATCTGTTTGAACAATGAACTTCTTGGAGTAATCAGGACTCTGCAGAATTGGAGCAGTGCACATGGCCTGCTTGAGGTCATCAAATGCCTTTTGACAGCTAACTGTCCACTGAACCTTTTTGGGCATTTTCTTAGAAGTTAAGTCATTCAAGGGTGTCACTATTGATCCATACCCCTTGACAAATCTCCTATAGTACCCAGTCAGGCCTAAGAAGGCTCTCACCTGAGTCTGGGTAGTGGGAGCAGTCCAGTCCATGATGGTCTGGATCTTGCTCTGCAAAGGTTGAACCTGGCCTCCACCCACAAGGTGGCCCAGGTACACAACCTGACTCTGCCCTATCTGGCACTTAGTGGCCTTGATAGTCAGGCCTGCCTTTTGCAGGGCCTGTAAAACATTCCTGAGGTGGACCAGGTGATCCTCCCAGGTGGAGCTAAAGACAGCAATATCATCTAGATAAGCTGCACTATAGGCTTCCAGTCCTGTGAGAACTGTGTTCACCAACCTCTGGAAAGTGGCAGGTGCATTTTTCAGACCAAAGGGCATTACCACAAATTGATAATGCCCACTAGGGGTTGAAAATGCTGTTTTGGGCTTTGCAGTATCAGCTAGTCTGATCTGCCAGTAGCCAGCTGTTAGGTCAAATGTGCTGAGATATTTGGCAGAGGCCAAAGTATCTATGAGCTCATCTGCCCTGGGTATGGGATGGGCATCAGTCCTAGTGACTGCATTGAGACCCCTGTAGTCTACACAAAACCTCATCTCTCTTTTCCCACCACTGGTGTGAGGTTTCGGTACCAGGACTACTGGACTAGCCCAAGGGCTATCTGAGGGTTCAATTACTCCCAACTCCAACATTTTCTGGACTTCAGTCCTGATACAGTCCCTGACATGGTCAGGTTGCCTATAAATCTTGTTTTTAATAGGCAGACTGTCCCCAGTGTCCACTTCATGAGTGCACCAGGTGGTCTGACTGGGTGTCAGTGAAAACATATGTCTAAACTGATTGAGGACTTGCCTGCAATCAGTTTGTTGCTGGGTAGTGAGGCTGCCTGCCAAGGCTACACCATCAACTGACCCATCGTCAGGGTTCTGTGAGAGCAGGTCAGGGAGTGGGTCACTCTCTTCCTCCTGCCCTTCATCAGTAGCCATGAGCAAGCCCATGTCTGCCCTGTCCACATATGGCTTTAGTCTGTTGACATGGAGAACCCTTTGGGGACTCCTGGGTGTTCCCAGGTCCACTAAGTAAGTGACCTCACCCTTCTGCTCAACAATAGTGTGGGGTCCACTCCATTTGTCTTGGAGAGCTGCTGGGGCCACTGGCTCCAACACCCACACCTTCTGTCCTGGCTGGTACACAGTCAGAACAGCCTTTTGGTCATGCCAGGCCTTCTGAAGTTCCTGGCTAGCCTCAAGGTTTTTGGTTGCCTTTTTCATGTACTCAGCCATCCTGGAGCGGAGACCAAGTACATAGTCCACTATATCTTGCTTTGGGGGCTTGAGAGGTAACTCCCATCCTTCCTTCACCAAGCACAGTGGACCCCTCACAGGGTGGCCAAACAGAAGTTCAAAAGGGCTGTAACCAACCCCCTTCTGAGGCACCTCCCTATATGCGAATAAAAGGCAGGGCAAGAGTATGTCCCATCTACGCCTAAGCTTTTCTGGGAGCCCTTTAATCATGCCCTTCAAGGTTTTGTTGAATCTCTCAACTAAACCATTGCATTGTGGGTGATAGGGTGTGGTGAACTTATAAGTCACTCCACACTCCTTCCACATTGCTTTTAAGTACCCAGACATGAAGTTAGCACCCCTGTCTGATACTACCTCCTTAGGAAAGCCCACTCTTGAGAAGATTCCCAGGAGGGCCCTTGCCACCACAGGTGCTGTAGTGGTCCTGAGGGGAATAGCTTCTGGGTACCTGGTGGCATGATCCACTACCACCAGGATAAACCTGTGCCCAGAGGCTGTTTGGGGATCCATGGGACCAACAATGTCAATCCCTACCCTCTCAAAGGGCACCCCCACCACAGGTAGTGGTATCAGGGGGGCCTTTGTAGTGCCACCTGCTTTGCCACTGGCTTGGCAGGTTACACAGGAGCGACAAAACTCCTTACTGTCTTCAGACATGTGGGGCCAGTGAAAGTGAGGGACAATTCTGTCCCAAGTCTTGTTCTGGCCCAGGTGTCCTGCTAAGGGAATATCATGGGCTAGGGTCAATAGGAAGCCCCTGAACTTCAAAGGTATTACCAACCTCCTGGTAGCACCAGGCTTGGGGTCTCTACTCTCTGAGTACAGGAGTCCATCATCCCAATACACTGTATGGGGACCACTAGCTTTCCCAGCAGCCTCAGCAGCAGCTTGCTGTCTGAGGGGTTCAAGGGAGGGGCAGCTCTGCTGCTCCTGGCTCAGATCTGCCCTAGAAGGTCCCCCTGTCCCCAAGAACTCAACCTGGTCAGGTTCAAGTTCCTCTGGGACAGTTCCTTCTTCAGGGCTGAGATCATCCCCTCAAGGGACTGATCTTCCTCCTGAGCCAAGGGGGAAGGCACTGCCTTAACCCTACTACTCCTCCTCTTGGAAGGCACTTGGTCCATTCTTCCAGAATCCAAGGCCTGTTCAGTGCTAGACATTTTGGCTTGTGACCTGGTCACAGCAAACACATCTGCAGGGATCCCCAGCATTTCTGCATGGGTCCTGAGCTCCACTTCTGCCCAAGCAGAAGTCTCTAAGTCATTGCCAAGCAAGCATTCGACTGGTAGGTTTGCACTTACCACAACCTTCTTAAGGCCAGTTACCCCTCCCCAGGAGAAGTTAACAACTGCCAGAGTATGGTCTGTTCTGACATTGCTAGCATTGGTCACTTGGTACATCTCACCAAGCATAACTTGCCCAGGTAGCACAAGGCCTTGTGTCACCATTGTGACACTTGCCCCTGTGTCCCTAAATGCCAAAGCCTCTCGTCCATTGATTAAAGGCTGTTGTCTGTACTTGCCCAGATTACTGGGACTCATAGAGGAGGGCACATCCATGCCTCCATCACAGACTAACACAGCCTGAGTCAGTTCTCTAACTAGGTCAGAGCCCAACTCAGTTCCCAGGGTGAACCCTACTAAACCCTTTGCTGGAGCACTTCCACCAACTGTACTAGGGGGAACAGGTGCCTTAGGGGCATTGGTGGGTGCTGGACTGGAGTCTTTGGACTTGGTGCAATCACTGGTCCAGTGGGTCTTTTGCTTACAGACCTTGCACCATGGTTTTCTTTGGCCTTTACCCTTGGTAGACTGGGAATCCCCACCAGAAGAAGATTTTTGGGGGCCTGATGAAGACTTTTGATCTTTACCCTTCTCCCCACCCTTGTCAGAGTTCTTAGCATCTTGCTTCTTGGTTTCCCCACCTTGGTTCTGTACCTTCTGCTTCACCCTGGTTCTGACCCATTTGTCTGCCTTCTTTCCCAATTCTTGGGGAGAGGTCAGATCAGAGTCAACCAGGTACTGATGCAACAGCTGATTTTGACAGTTATTAAGAATCTGCTCCCTCATTATCAGATTATACAATCCTGAGAAGTCACACACCTTACTGCCCATCAACCAGCCTTCCAGAGCCTTGGCAGAACAATCCACATAGTCTACCCAGTCTTGAGTCTGTGCTTTTTGGGTGTCTCTGAACTTCAACCTGTACTGTTCAGTGGTTAGGCCAAACCCATCAATAAGAGCACTCTTCAAGACCTTGTAATTGTCAGCATCCTCCTCTCTAACAGTGAGGAGCTTGTCTCTACCTTTGTCAGCAAAGGAGAGCCACAAGATTGCTGCCCACTGCTCCTGAGGGACCTTCTGTACTTTACAGGCCCTCTCTAAAGCAGTTATCCATTTGTGGATATCATCCCCACTCTGGTAGGGAGGGACAATCTTGCTCAGGTTCCTATGGTCATAGGACCTTTCCCTATCTCTAGGGACATGGCTGCCACCATGGGACTATAGTCCCAACTTTCTTCTCTCTCTAAGGAGATCTAGGGATTCTCTATCTAAAGCCAATTGCTTCTTCCTGATCTCTAGTTGAGTTTCCTCATACTGGACCAGTCTCTTTCTTCTCTCATGAGAGGATTCCCTCCTGTGAGAAGAAACAGAGCTCCCTATGGAGGTGCCAGAGTGGTTAGACTCCTGAGAAGGAGACCTAGACTTTCTGAGCACACTCATAATCCTTCCTGGGGGGACAAAGGTGTGGTTCTCTAGATCCTCATCTTCATCTTCCCCAGAAGGGATTGGGTTTTCCAGGTCAGGGTCATTGTCACCCTCCTGGTCAGTTTCAGAGGGGGGCTGGGGGTAGTGGTACCCCTGGCCCCTTCCTCATCTGCTGGCCCACCCTCTGCTCCTACCCCTTCAGTCTCTGAGGACTTACTAAGATCATAAGCCACCAACAACTCCTTGAGGTGTTGGGTGGTGGGACTTTGGCCTGTCCTTAATTTCCTCACGTTACATAAAGCTCTCAATTCCAAGAATTGGAGTGTATCATACTTGGAGGGTGGAAGCTCAATGGCTTCCTGCAAGGAATCTTTGGATCCTGCTTTTAAAGACATTACTAGTGTGGTGTGGTGTATGCACTACCTACTCTAGTGTGGCCTACTAAACTCTCTTGAGTTGTAGAAAGGGTTGTGCTATCCCTTAACACACAACTCTAAGTTCAGTAGAACTTACTGTTATTCTAAGCTTAAATTATATGTACCTTAGGTACCTTTAGTGGTTTTCAGTTGATCAATTCAATTGAGATTATCTGGTAAAACAATAGCAAGCTGGAATCCCACACGCTGCACACCAATGTGAGAAGTTGGCCTGGCATATGCTGTCCACTAATTATAGTGGGCACCTTGCACCAGTCCAAATCGACTCTTATGGTAGATAGGTTAAAGACAACCTTATTGAAAGCTATCCTAGTGGTAGCTATGGAGAGCAGCCTTCAGGCTAAGTCTTGAAGGAATGTAAAGAAGCTTGTTTTACCAGTCTATAATCTCTTGAGTGACCAAATGAAAGAGCACCACACCAGGTATATATTCAAAATATATGTATTTATTACTAAACACACCCCTCTAGTCTCTTTATGAGGCTAGAGTTCGAAGTACATAGGTTATAAGATCTTAAATCACAATAATAGCACAAATACACGTTTGGGCCCTAGGGGCGTACCAAACCATATACCAATAAAGTGGTATGCGAACCACGACTGAACTAGACACTAGGCCTAGAGCCTCTAGAAGTGCTTGGACCACAAGGAACCACCCAAGGTAGTGACACAGGGGCCCCACGGGAGACGCGTGCAGTGTAAATACACAACCGCGATACGCCGTTAACTTCTATGGAGAAAGTCGGGATCGGGAAAATAGAGGAAAGGGACACTTAAAAGAGGACTAGGACAAAACCCTTTGAGATCTAGGACTTTGAAGAGTCTCTACCCACGGGAGCACTGGAGTACTCGTGTTACCTCACCCAGGGAAGCCGGGTGCATAGGTGCCTTTCGGGGTCGGGTTTCGTCGTCGATTCGAATGGCGATCTGCTGCAAAGTGCTGCTGGCGGCCAAGAGAAAAGTGTCCGGGTGGATCCAAGAGTGGATCGGAGTTCTGGTGAACCTGAAAGCAGAGGGGACAGAGTCTGGGTCACTAGCCAGTGACCAGGAAGGCGATGGACAGATGCCCACCGATGTCGAGTGCTTCAGGTGCGTTGACGGTCGTCTTGACTCTTCAGCCACGAGGTCCGGGAGTCGTTGTCGGCAACCAGGAGCAGGATTCGGGCTGGTGCTCGATGTCTGTCGAGTGCTGAGGTGTCGGCGACCGGATTGGACCCAACAAGCCTTGGCAACGGCAAGTCTCGAGTAAGATGTAGATCGTCGATGGTGCAGACCAGCAAGGTCTGTGGAACTCACCCAGCGAGGGTAAGTGAGGGCAGGCCTGGAGCAACCAGGATGCCAAGTAAAGAAAAGATTGGCCTTCGTTAAGGGCTACTAGCCAACGGGCTAGCGACCGCAAAGGAGCCTCATGACGCCGCACGTGGAGCTGACTTACAGGACACTCGTGGAGTGGGGGCCAGTGATCTTCGGTGCAGGTGGTGCTGGAGGCTAGGGCTACTCGGAGCCCAAAGCACAACTTCTTGGGAGACCTAGAAGATGGTGCACTTGCAAATGTGCTTGGTGTCCAGGGGTCACGGTCTCAAGTCACCCACGATAGCCACGGGCCTCAACTTTGCTGGAGATTCAGGGTAGCCTCAGGGAAGTCTGAGAATCCACCTCTGGTGATGCGATGACTTCGGCGTCCGACGGGAGCTTCAGTAATGCGAACCGGACAGATGCTTCTTTGGTGCCTGCCAAGCAGGGGAGTCACTCCTTGACCCCAAGGGAGATTCTTCAGTCCTCTAATCTTGTCGTAGAGCGTCGAAGGTCCAGGATTCAGTTTCAGAGTTTCGTCCAGGTATATCTAAAGTCCTACGGACTGGGTTCCTACCTTTATTCTAAAAATAGGGGTTGGACTACTCTGTGGCCCCACTTATGGGTGGGTCAGGGCAGAGGGGTGGCTACACCCCTTTCCCTTTGTCCAGTTCACGCCAAAGCAGGGGCTGCAAGCCCCTGATCCGGTTTGAACTGGGGTATGCACAGGGACACCAAATGTGCCCCCAGTGCAGGACTTCAAAGCACCCGAAAGTGCTCCCGCCCAGCCCCAATACACATTATCCTGTCTGGGGAGGTGGTCACACCTCCCTGGGACAGGAAACCTATTGTCCAGGCCTCCCCTGCCGGAGTTTCGTCCAGCAGCAGGAGGCCAGACTCGTGTCTGTGGCAGCAGCATCCATTTTGTGATGCCAGGGCTCTGGAAAGAAGTTACCGGACTCGTCAGAGTTAACATGTCTTTCCCTCTAGAAGGGTGGAATGCTACCCCCGCTGCCAGGATTGGCGGGGGGTAGTATTCCAAGATGTTTGACACCAAACACGACATGTTTAGGTGCAGCCATTCCAAAGTTAGCATTTTACCGCGAGGATATAATGCGCTTAAGAGTATATGGTCAGGCTGCACTACAAACAGCATCAGAGATGGTCTCCGAACGCTGCAGAGGGGCCCTGCTCATGCAGGGGCACCCTCTCACATAGGAACCATGCACTCTGCCTTTAGGATTGATAAGGCCTGCCTTAGGAGTGACTTATAGGTTTCTATGTGTGTATGTATTTCGTGATATAGGTAACCTATATCACAGTAAGGGGTGCATGCACCACCTTACCCAGGCTGCAGTAGCAGACCTGTGGTGTCAGTTTGGATGGCCTTCCAGGGGTGGCATAATACATGCTGCAGCCCCTGGCAGGCCTCTGAGGTACCTATGCCCTTGGTACATAGTATACCATATACTAGGGACTTATAAGGGCACTCCAGATCCCAATCAGAGATGTGCCTAAGGCACATGGAAACCATTTTAGAGAGGAAGCAGCTAGGCTGGGGTTCTGATTAGCAGGGCCCCAGCCAGACTAATGTCGAAAAACAGTGAAGCATCAGCAAAAGTGGGGGTACCCATGTGAAGCAGATCCTACTCTCCTACATATGTGGGCTACATCTGGGTAATATTTGTGCTACATTTGGGCTCTTTTTTCTCTGGTGGCCATCTTGGAAGACTTCTTTGTTATGAAGTTTCCTAATTTCCTCATTTACTGCAGTCTCCTCAGTAGGAAATGCTTTCAGTTTTTTACTTTGATTCCATCAAGAAGGCATTCAGATGTGTCTCACATTTGCCATAAATTCAGAATGTTAGCACTCTAGTTGCTCATTAGATCACTGTACTAAAGCTACTGCTCACCAGGGAGTTAACTGGAAGTCTGCTGCTGGTATTGAAAGTGATTGTTTCAGTCTGCATGTCAGAATTTTCTAATGAAATAGAAGAGGATTTGAGATCTCACTTAAAACATGCCCTCATTTTTCTTTCTGCAGCACTAACCATAATTTCTATTTAAAAAAGAACCCCTCATTTTGTTCTTTTTTAAATTAAATGTTTTAAGTATTAACGGTTTATTCCAATCAAGATGGCTTCCGGTGTGCCATACTTTTGTCATAAGTAAGGCTGTTAGCGCTCTAGTTGTTCTTTAGAACACTCTGGGAAGCTGCAGTAGAACACAAAGGCATCAACTGGCAGGCTGCTCCTGTTGAAATATAACAGGAAGATATTTGAGATCACACTTGAAACATGTCCTAATTTTTCTTTCTACAGCACTACCCATAATTTTTATGACAAAATTAACCCCATCATTTTGTTCCTTTTTAAATTAAATGTTTTAAGTGTTACCAGTTTATTCCAATCAAGATGGCTTCAGGTGTGCCATACTTTTGTCATAAGTAAGGCTGTTAGCACTCTAGTTGTTCTTTAGAACACTCTGGGAAGCTGCAGTAGAACACAAAGGCATCAACTGACAGGCTGCTCCTGTTGAAATATAACAGGAAGATATTTGAGATCTCACTTGAAACATGTCCTAATTTTTCTTTCTATAGCACTAACCATAATTTCTATGACAAAATGAACCCCATCATTTTGTTCCTTTTTAAATGAAATGTTTTAAGTGTTACCAGTTTATTCCAATCAAGATGGCTTCAGGTGTGCCATACTTTTGTCATAAGTAAGGCTGTTAGCACTCTAATTGTTCTTTAGAACACTCTGGGAAGCTGCAGTAGAACACAAAGGAATCAACTGACAGTCTCTGCCCTTGTTGGATGTACATGTTTTACTGAGAATGTCAGACTTCATTCTCACATGACTGAGAAAGATAATGTGAATTTACAGAAAATATGCTCTCATTTTAGCTTCTGGAGCACCTTCCAAAACTGTATGGGACAAGCATGTGAAAATAGTTTTCTCTCAAACATGATTCATGATATCCCAGCAGAAGGTTTTTCACAGGGTAAAATCACCTTAGAACACACCACAATTCCTGAAATTAGTATGGTACCATCAACAAATGAATTCTAATGTAACTAAAGTCTGTTATCACCCTTAATAGTTCTCCTTTTGGTAACCCTCAAAATCTTTGATTCACTACAAGGCATTTCAATAGGGTACTATCATGTATATTGGTCTCAAGATGGCTGCCAGCAATTCCAGGATGAAGTGCTGACAGCCAATCAGATCTCACGATGACATGTGTGGTTAGGCTCCGCCCAGATATATATGTGTTTTTACTTTTGATTTTCTCAGCAACTACTGAACGGATTTACACCATTTAACAAAAAGGGTTCTTTCTGAACCATGAACTACCTCTTTGCCAAATTTGGTGTAATTCCGTTCAGCAGTTCGGGCTGTAGCCTTGCATAAAGTTTCCTATGGGAAATTGATTTTTTGACTCTTATTTTTTTAATTTCTCCGCAACTACTGAACGGATTTACACCATTTAACAAAAGGGTTCTTTCTGAACCAAGAACTACCTCTTTGCCAAATTTGGTGTAATTCCGTTCAGCAGTTCGGGCTGTAGCCGTGTCTAAAGTTTCCTATGGGAAAATGAATGGGGAAAACACGTTTTGGGACCCCCCTTTTTTCTCGGCCCCCGCTTGATGAATCTCCCCGAGACTTTCAGGGTAGGAGCGGACCGGAGCGGGCCATAAAGTTTGAAAATTTCGCGAAGATTCGTCAACTGGCAAGAGAGTTATTTCAAATAGAATGTCGCGGATTTCCTATGGAAAATAGGTCCTAACTATAACTATCTACTGGCGACCGCCAGTAGATAATAGATGTATAATGATATACTGTATATACAGTGCTTAGAAACAGCAGGAGCTGTTTTAGGTACTATATAAAATTAAATAAAGATCAAATTATTAACATTATTATTAACCCCTTCACTGCTAGGCCTTCCCCCCCCCCCCCCCTGTGCTAAGCATTTTTTGGCTATTTAGGGTTGTTTGCACTTAGGCCCCTGTACCTTTTTGCCCATATAAGGTATCCATGTCAAATGTGTTTCCTTTTTTTCCAACACGCTGAGGATTCTAAAGGTATCCAGGGTTTGTGGATTCCCCTGGAGGGGACCCAGAAATTAGCCAATACGCAGTTATATTTTTGTTTGTTTTGAAAACTTGGGAAAAAAGTGCTGCAGAAGAAATCTGGTTTTCTCCCTGCAAATGGTATCAACAAAGAGTTTGTGGTGCTGAAATCACCATCTTCTCAGCTTTCAGAGACAGGCAGACTTTTGTCAGAAAACCAACATTTTCTACATAGCTTTGACATTTTACTGGGACATAGCCTATTTTTGCTATTTTTTGTGCTTTCAACCTCCTTCCAGTAAGTGGAAGAAATGGGTGTGAAGCAATAATGGATCCTGGAAAGCTATAGATTTCTGAAAAGTAGAAAAAATTCTGAATTCAGAAAGGATTCATTTGTGTAGATCCTTCAAGGTTTCTTCTATAGAAACTAACAGTTGAAAATAAAAAATATTGAAATTGAGTTGAAAAAAACAGCCATTTGTGCCAACGTTATCACCTGTAACGTCTTCTAAGTATGACAGATTTTTAAAGCAATATACTGTTATATCTGTTGGACCATTCTGGTTTCAGGGATATACAGGACTTGTAGGTTCACCAAGAACCCGAGGAACCCATAGCCCATAACTGAGCTGCATCTTGCAATTGTTTTTCATTGTGTACCGGGAATATAGCAATTCATTTGGTAAAATATAAAGAGTGAAAAATAAGTACCAAGGAAACCAATATATTTCCAAAATCAGAACAAAATATAGAGTTTAGAAGCAGTAGTTATTTGCACATCTCCAAAATTGTGAATTAGAGGTAATTTTTCAAAATGACATCTTTTTTACAAAGTGTCTTTCATTTGGAAGGAAGAAATGCAAAGAAAGTCAATTGGTAATAACACTTGTTCTACCATTCTGTGTTCCCCTAAGTCTCCCGATAAAAATGTTACCTCACTTGTGTGGGTAGGCCTAGTGCCTGCGACAGGAAATGGCCCAACACGCAGCATCGCATTTTTCCAGTGAAAACTGACCCTTTTTTTGCAATGTGTTTAGCTGTGGATTTTGGACCCTAACTCAGCCGGCACCTAGGTAAACCTAGCAAACCTATGCATTTTTTAAAACTAGGCGCACATGGAAATCTAGGATGGCGTGCCTTGTGTGGCTCTCACTAGGTTCTGTTACCCAGAATCCCTTGCAAACCTCAACCTTTGTCAAAAAAAAACAATTTGCTCACATTTCTGTGATGGAAAGTTCTGGAATCTGTGGGATGCCACAAACTTCCACCCACCCAGCATTGCCCAAAGTCTCCTGATAAAAATGGTACCTTACTTGTGTGGGTAGGCCTAGTGCCCGCAACAGGAAATTGCCCAAAACGTACTGTGGAGACTTCAAAATTATCAATTACAAAAAGACCTTGTTTTGCACTCGAATCACCTCCGTTTTTGATCCTGGGCTCGGCAGCCATCTAGGTAAACCTATGAATCCTGGACATTTCTGAAAACTAGACACCCGGAGGAGTCTAGGGAGGTGTGACTTGTGTGGATCCCCCAATGTTTTACTACCCGGAATCCCCTGCAAGCCTCAAATTTAGCTGAAAAAAATAAATAATTTCTCACATTTCTGTGTGGGAAAGTTGTGGGATCACCGGTCTGACACAAATTTCCTACCACCCAGCGTTCCCCCAGGTCTCCCGACAAAAATGGTAGCTCACTTGTGTGGGTGGGCCAAGTACCCGTGGTGGGGAAGGGCCAAAACGTACTGTGGAAACATCAAAATTATCTATCACAAAACGACCGGGTTTTGCAAGGGAGGCACCTGCGTTTTTGGGCCCGGGCTCGGCGGCCATCTAGGAAGCCTAGAAAAATGTGATGTGTCCACGTTGCATTTTGGGCCATTTCCTGTCGTGGGTACTAGGCCTACCCACACCAGTGAGGTACCATTTTCATTTGGAGACTTTGGGAAATGCTGGGTGGGTGGGAGTTTGTGGATCCACGCAGATTCCAGAACTTTCCATCACAGAAATCTGAGGAAAATGTGTTTTTTTAATAAAGTTTGAGGTTTGCAAGGGATTCTGGGTAACAGAACCTGGTGAGAGCCACACAAGCCACCACTTCCTGGATTTCCACGGGTGTCTAGTCTTCAAAAATGTATAGGTTTGCTAGGTTTCCTTAGGTTCCGGAAGAGCTAAGGTCCAAAATCCACAGCTAGGCACATTGGAAAAATGTGATGTGTCCATGTTGGGTTTTGGGCTGTTTCCTGTTGCGGGACCTAGGCCTACCCACACAGGTGAGGTTCCATTTTTATCAGGAGACTTGTGGGAATGCTGGGTGTGTGGAAGTTTGTGGCTCTCCACAGATTTCAGAACTTTCCATCACAGAAATTCGAGGACATTTTATTTTGACAAAAATTGAGGTTTCAAGGAATTCTGGGAAACAGAACCTAGGGAGAGCCACACAGGTCACCCCATCCTGGATTCCCCTGGGTGTCTAGATTTAAAAATTGTATGGGTTTGCTGGGATTCCCTCAGTGCCGGCTGAACTAGGGCACAAAACTCACAGCTAGGCACATTGCAAAAAAAGTTTTCAGTGGATAAATGTGATGTGTTCATGTTGCATTTAGGGACGTTTCCTGTCGCTGGCACTAGGCCTACCCACACAAGTGAGGTACCATTTTTATTGGGAGAATTGGGGGAAAGCTGGGTAGCTGCAGGTTTGTGGGCCTCACAGATTCCAGAACTTTCCATCACAGAAATGTGAGGAAAATGTGTTATTTTACAAAGTTTGAGGTTTGCAAGGGATTCTGGGTAACAGAACTCGATGAGAGGCACACAAGTCACCCCATCCTGGATTTCTCTTGGTGTCTAGTTTTAAAAAATGTACAGGTTTGCTAGGTTTCCATAGATGCTGGATGCGCCAGGGCCCAAAATCCACAGCTAGACACATTGCAAAAAAAAGATCAGTGCCTAGTAGGCTTTCTGCCACACTGGGTGGGGGCGGCAGATTGGGGGCTATTGCCACAATATACCCCAAGGGTATATGGGAGGGTGGGGGCATTGGTATGCCCATTCTGGGCAGCCCTCACCCCTATGTATAAAAAAGCCAGCATAATCCCTGGCGCCTAGTGGGTTCTCTATCCCACCCCTTGGGGGGCAGATCAGGGGCTTTTGCCCCCATATGCCTCCCAAGAGGGGGGCAGAAGGACTGTGGTAAATTGTTTTTAAGGGGTGGGGGCAGTGGCATGCCCATTCTGGACAACCCCCACCCCTATGTATAATGAAAAAAAGAATCCCTGGTGCCTAGTGAACTTTCTGCCCCCCCCCTAGGGGGCAGATCAGGGGCTACTGCCCCCATCTGCCTCCTGGGAGGCAGAAAGACGGTGGCATTTTTTTGAGGGGTGGGGGCATTGACATGCCCATTCTGGGTAGTTCCCACCCCTGAACTTTGAAAAAAAATCCCTGGTGCCTAGTGAGCTTTCTGCCCCCCCGGGGGACAAATTAGGGGCTACTGCCCCCATCTGCCTCCCGGGGAAGCAGACAGACTGTTGTAATTTTTTGGGGGGTTGGGGCATTGGCATGCCCATTTTCGGCAGCCCCCATCCCTATGTATAAAAAAAAAGAATCTCTGGTGCCTAATGGGCTTTCTACCCCCTGTGGGCGCCGATCAGGGGCTATTGCTCCATATGCCTCTTGAGGGGGGTGGAAAGACTGTGGCATTTTTGGGGGGGTGGGAGCACTGACATGCCCATTCTGGGCAGCCCCACCCCTACGTAAAAACAAATAACCTAATCCCTGGTGTCTAGTTGTCTTTCTGCCCCCACTGGGGACAGATCAGAGGCTATTGCCCCATCTGCCTCCTGTGGGGGGAGAAAGACTTTGGCATTTTTTTGGGGGTGTGGGGGCATTGATATGCCCATTCTGGGCATCCCCCACCCCTGATCTATAAAAAATAATCCCTGGTGTTTAGGGTGCTTTCTGCCCCCGGGGGGGCAGAATGATTCAATGACCTCATTTGGAATGGGGGAGCAAAGGCACTTGCCCAAGGAGCCGCCCCCCCCTCCCTGCTGTCTAGTGGGTGGATCACTGCTTGGGGATCACACTCCTGCGGCGATCCCCAAGCAGGAAATTCATTAGGGAGTGGCACCATTAGAAAGGGGAGTTTCTCCTCTTTCCAATGATACCTCTCCCATGTGTTTCAGTGCTCAGGGGGCTGAGATAGCCCCACAAGCACTGAAACAGTGAAACTGAAACTAATTTTCAGTTTCATTTTCAATGTAATGACGTCGGCACACCATGCGCGTGATCTTCTTTACATTGAAAATTTTTAAAATGCCTCAGGAGGTTCCCCACCTCCTGAGGCAAAAAAAAAAAGAAAATCCTTCTGCTGTCAGCAGCAGAGGGATTTTGTGCTCATGTGTGCATGACGGAATGGTTCCATCATGAGCCCACAAGCACTGGTGCTCATGACGGAACCATTCCGTCATGAGCCCCGAAGGGGTTAAATGTGTCACAGGCACTTTCAGTGTTTGGTAAGATGTCAACTTTGGTTTATGGGATTCACCCGACAAGCCACACGGTTGGGTCCATTTGACTGTGAAGCAAAAGTGACTATTGATAAGGTCTACTAACCAAAGACAAGCAAACATGTGACAAAATGGCAGTAGCATGCATACGTCTTTAATATGACATAGCCTTTGTCCAAAGTGTGCCAAGACAAACCTTTCTCACATTGAATGCAGAGGGGAACTTGGCAGTGGAAAATGAACATGATATATGATTGCTAGAGTAAAAAGACAATCCTTAGACTCTAGTGTGTGACATTTTGCTCTGTGTGTCAAATACCAACCCTGTGTTAGCAGTTTGGCATGGTCAGTGGAAGGAAAAAACAGATGTATAACATCTCTGATAGGCTTTTAAGTGGCACTTGGTGTGCTATGATTTGGGATAAGTAAAGTTTGGAAGTATTCAGGTCACAATAGCTTCAAGCAGACATTGATAGTTTCCTCACTCTGAATCCCATGTCTATAGATGATGGTTTAAAAGGTTTTGAATTGTTGCTCCGATTGTCTGGGTGGTCTCAAATAGCTGGGGTAACATTAAATGTGCTAGTGGTTCAGCTTGATTTGTCTCTGCCTGATGTCTGCTCAATGTCCTCTTCAGACCGCTAAGCCTGCGAGATAACCTCAGTCTTTAGGCTTACAATATTGAATAATTGAGCAAATTTCAAACTCACATATGCCACAGTGATGGTGATTGCCTGAGATGTATCCAACATTCTTGCATGAGCATTACGTTTTGTAGATGGTGAGAGTGCTTCTCTTCCAAGATTCACAATCTGCAAGTCTCCTCTGTCAACCACCATAGTGTTGCAGTTTTCTACTGGATCATGCACAAGGAAAATCATGACATATGGGGATACTGATTTAAACTGCTCTTAAATGCTAAATATATCCCCATACAATATGGTACCTAGATCAATGCTTATTGTTTGTGAGGTCTAACCCTGGCTACAGCAATACTACTATGACTAAACTTGACTGGAGAAAGATTTTGGATGGCAGATGCTGGAGTGAGAAATAGGGCTAGAAAGAAATGAAGGGCTACTGGAGTGTCCCTTCAAGTCATTCCCATCTTTCTTCCCTTCTTCTGGACTCATTCAATGGACTCTTTGATGTTTTATGCAGCTAGAGTTGCCTGTTGCAATTATATCACTACCACACCAGGTGGCTGTCTTGCTCAATCTTTACTCACAGTTCAGTTCCTGGCATGCACTCTGATCGATTGTGAACCCTCCTCTACTGCCCTATGCTGATTCTCTTCTTATCACTATCAGATGTACCTTGATCTGTATAACTTAATCACTGTGAGTCTAAGAATTGGGTATTTAATAAAGTGAAGTCCTTTTCCACCCTCATGGAACATTAGCAGATGTGCTGATGGTGACAACGATGGTCTGGGCCTTTGCATTTACATGGCAGGTTATCTACTATAAGAAACTGTTATTGGGTTTGTGAGAAGTGTATTAACAGTTAGGGTGGATGCTATTCAACAACAAGCAATAATGTCACTATTCTTATAAGGTCCAGTAAAGATTTTGATAATTTAAACTGAGCTCAATCTCTGGCCACTAGTGTTCAGAGCAGACAGGCGTAACTTAAAAATGTGTGAGGCATTTACAAGTGTCAAAACAGTTAATAAGTTGAAAACATTTAAAAAAATGCACTCTAATTTACAAAAAATAGAGAATAATATAATGAACAAAATGACACCAAAAGACGAAAAATCCAATTTGGGGAACCCATGATAAGAATTTGTAAAGTTTTAAATGAAAATAGCACCAAAAAACATCAAGTGCCAACCACGGTCTTCAGGTTGGAACAGAGGTGAGGTTTAAGGCCAACTGCTATTGAGCGCTGTTTAGCTACTAGGATCAGACTCATCCTGGTGGCTAAGTTACGTCCCAATGTCTACAGCCTTCAGGGAAAGAAGGCAGTTGGTTGGCATTGAGAGAAGGGTGCCAGACATTGACAGATTTCAGAGTTGAGACAGAGACTTGGCAAAATCGTTGGTTTAGGCGGGAAAAGCTCTGGAGAAAGAAGTTCAGGTTTTTGTGCCCCAGAGGTCTGTGGCATTCATCTCGTCTCCTTCGATGAGTGCACTGGTAAAACGGCAGCTGGGGGACTGAGGGTAGCTCGGCTTTGATAGATTTCAGCGTGGAGAGAAGAGCATAGCGGGATCCATGGCAAAGTCAGGCCCAGTAGCTAAGCACCCACAATGGTTCTCCAGGCAAAAAGTTAGCAAACATTTTGTAAGTCACAGGTGTTTTTTTTAGGCAGGAGTACACTCGGACATAAGCTAGGGTTTCCAGGACCTCAGGAACAGTACTTGGGGGGCAGGACTCACTCCAACAGAAGCCATCAGCAGGGTCCAGGGTAGGTCCAGTTAAAATCGGTCAGCTGGACTTTTGGAAGAAAGTGGGCATCTTGCAGCCTTTGTGTCTCAGTAGATTAACCGGAGGTCAGCCAACTTACCCTTGAAGTCTACTTCTTTGCCCTGAGTATAAGTGGAGAAAGCCCAGCCCTTGGGGTTCCCCTCACAGGTCTCACCTGCAGGTGCAGTCCACCTACTATCTTCCACAGGTTCAGAGTGGTTTTGAAAAGACTGCCCAAAGGTGCAACATTTATGCCTGGCGCTAGCCTATGGGTGAGGGTGAATCCTGTTCCCTCCCAAACTGATAGAAAAATGTTCCCAGGGGTAACCCTATCTACTTGTGCCATAGTTCCTATGTGGCCTACTTGATACAATCCCACAGTGACCCTCTTTACCTAAATCCAACATGTGCAGATCTCCTTTGCCCATACTAGAGGACTGAAGGTGTGACCAGGAAAACTGATTTTGGAGGCACATCTGCTGCCACTGGGATTGGTGCTTGGCTGACTAAGAAGATACAGGATGGGGCATGCGAGGTGTTGCTACATCTGCCTGTGTCAGGGTAGGCCTCTTTGAAGTTGATTTAGTTCCTGGACACTGCCTGGATGATCATCCTTTTAGAGGAACAGGACACTTCCCCACAGATAAGGCCTTTGCCTCAGCACTGGGAGCAAGTTCACCCTTCATCAAAGGGACCATTCAATACCTCTATGACAGTTCAATCAATCAATCAGTTGTGGGTTTGTGAAGTGCAGCTACTCACCGGAAAGGGTCTCAAGGCACTGAGGGGGGGGGGAGGGCGTGCAGCTCCTGGGTGATCACGGTGATTCTCCGAAGAGCCAGGTCTTGAGGTCCTTCAAGAACTTGGAGAGTGTAGGTGTTTGTTAGAGATGAAGAGGGAGGGTGTTCCATGCCTTGGCCGTGAGTAGGGAGAAGGAGCGTACTCCTGTTCTGGACTTCTTGATGCATGGTACCCTCGCAAGAGAGAACTGGGCTGAGCGGAGTGATCTTTGGGGTGCGTGGAACGTGAGGCGGTGGTTCATGTAGGCGGGTCCGGTGTTGTGGAGGGCCTTGTGGGCGTGGGCGAGAAGCTTGAAGGTGATTCTGTTCTCGACGGCGAGCCAGTGTAGTGACTGTAGGTGTTGGCTGATGTGGCAGTGGCGCTGTAGGTTGAGGACTAGTCTGGCGGCGGCATTCTGGACGTACTGGAGTTTCGGGGTGAGGTTCTTGTTGATCCCGGCGTAGAGTGCGTTGCCGAAGTCTAGTCTGCTGCTGATGAGGGCGTGGGTGACGGTTTTCCTGTGTTTGAGGGGAATCCAGTTGAAGGTCTTCTGGAGTAGGCGGAGGGTTTGGTAGCAGGAGGAGGTGACAGCGTTGATCTAGTGGTCCATTTTGAGTTCGGAGTCCAGGATGATTCCGAGGTTGAGTTCGTGGTCCGTGGTGGAGGGAGTGTTCCAGAGGGTGAGGGGCCACCAGGTGTCGTTCCAGGCATCGAGGTGTGGGCCCATGATGAGCATTTCTGTTTTGTCCATGTTGAGTTGTAGGTAGCTGTTCTTCATCCACCTGGCGACTGCTTCCATCCTACTTGGAAGTTGTGTTTGGAGATATTGGGTTCGTTGGATAGGAAGAGGGTGAGTTGGGTGTCGTCTGCGAAGATACTATGTTGAGTCCGTGTGATCTGACGATGGATGCGAGTGGGGCCATGTAGATGTTGAACAGGGTTGGGCTAATGGAGGATCCTTGGGGGACTCGGCAGGTGATCGTTATGGGTTCCGAGAGGAAAGGAGGGAGTCGGACCCTCTGCGTTCTGCCGGAGAGGAATGAGCGGATCCAGTCGAATGCCTTGTTCCGAATTCCTGCGTTGTGATGTCTGCTGGCTAGGGTGCAGTGTGAGACTGTGTCGAAGGGGGCAGACAGGTCCAGGAGGATGAGGGCCACAGTCTCTCCTCTGTCGAGGAGGGAGCGAATGTCATCTGTCGCGGCGAGAAGGGTGGTCTTGGTGCTGTGATTCTTCCTGAAGCCTGATTGGAAGGAGTCGAGAGTGTGGTTTACTTCTATGAAGGAGGCAAGTTGACTGTTGACTGCTTTTTCCATGACTTTCGCCGGATATGGGAGTAAGGAGATCAGTCTGAAGTTCTTGAGGTCGGTGGGGTCAGCCGAGGGTTTCTTCAGGAGAGGGTTGATCTCAGTGTGTTTCCAGCCATCGGGGAAGCAGGCTGTCTCGAAGGAGCGGTTGATGATTCGTTGAAGCTCGGGCAATGATGTCTGCTGCTCTGTGGTACATGTGGTAGATGTGGGGCAGGCAGGAGTCCATGGGGGCCCTGGATTGGGTTGTCTTCATATTCTTTAGGGTGTCTTTGATGCTGAGGGGGGGCCAGCTGTCCAGTGTCAGCTGCGTGGTGTGGGGAGCGGTGGGTGTGGGTTTCTTGTGAGGGTTGTTGTTGTCGAACTTGTCAAAAATGGTCTTAATTTTGTGATGGAAGAAGGCGCTGAGTCTGTTGCAGAGGTCCTGGGAGGGTGGGATGTCAGTAGTCTCACTGTTGGTTGGGCGAATGCTTTGATGATGCCGAAGACTTCCTTGTGGTTGTGTGCATGGCTGGGGATTCTGTCCTGGAGAGCTTTCTTCCTCGAGTGTCTGATGTGTTTGTGGTGGGCAGTGGTGGCTGCTCTGAAGTTGTCGAGGTCAGCTGGGGTTTTGGAGTTCCTCCATAGCTTTTTGAGGCATCTGCAGGTTCATCTGGATTTTTGGAGTTCGGTGGAGAACCAGCTGGCTTTCTTGGTGTGTGGGTTGGATGTTTTCTTGAGGGGGGCGATGGTGTTGGCGCAGCTGGTGATCCAGTTGTGTAGGGTACGGGCGACAGTGGTAGGGTCGTCGTCTGTGGTGGTGGGAGCGGAGCTGCTGATGGAGGCGGCGAGCTGGTCGTCGGAGATCTTGCTCCAATACCTGCGCTGGAGCTGGTGTGGGCGTCTGCAGGAGGTGTTTGTTTTGAAGGTGAAGTGGACGCAGAGGTGGTCTGTCCATGGGAGTTCGGAGGTGTGGCTGAAGGTGATGGAGTTTCCTGCTGTGAAGATGAGGTCAAGGGTGTGTCCTGCTGAGTGCGTTGGTTCTGGTACGATTTCTGTGAGTCTGATGTTTTGGAAGTTATCCAGGAGGGAGGTGGAGTTGGAGTCTTGGCGGTTGTCGAGGTGGAAGTTGAGATCTTCCAGCAAGGTGTAGTCCAGAGTTAGAAACTCATGAAGATGTGCTTCTCGAGGATTTAGGCAGGCAAAAGGTGACTTTTAAAAGTATCTTTTGTAAAATAGATAGTACAAATCCAACATTATCAATGAGTTGGGCTTGTAATAAATATGTTAATAAGTCTAAGAATAAACGTTGTAGCTGTTACTCAAGCAGAGATAACAATATTTAATTTTAATATTATATCCTAATGCTTTGTGAATTTGTGGAAACAGATCTAACCCTTTTATTTGCCACTTTTGCATGCCCAAAGGGAAGAGAAAATAATACATTTCCAAATTGTTATTGACAAGATTTAATCTTCGTATATAAAACATAAACTGTGACTATTAGAGAGACGAAACACATCATTGTTATAAGCATTATTAGAATGGTGAAAAAGATGAATAATTCAGCCATGTTGATTATACCTAAAATTACTCCTATCTATCACTAATACCCCTACACTAACGAGAGCATGGTGGGAGTACCCTTCTGCCAGACCCAGCCGGAATGATCTAACCCCATGCCTTGGTGTAATGTCTCAGGAAGCCAGCCTCAGTGCATTAACGAATGCACTCCATCTTAGTGTGCAAGTATACACTCCTCTACCAGTACAGTTATCTTCCTTATTTGAATGTGTGTTGGGCCTGCAGAGTTGCATCCTATTTACAGGTCTCTGCAACATCCATGATAACTCTAGTGTGAAGTGCTTCTCACCTGAATTCAAAATGGGCACTGTTTAAATAATAAAGCACCAGCCTCATTTTATTCTGAACAAGCAGAATAATAGCTTTACTTAGTCTGGAGAAAAGAGTTGTCTCCTACAAGCACAAAACAAACAAGGACATCACATTCTAGTATGTGTCCCTGAATCTAACAGTGCAGACTACAGAACAACAATGTCTAAATATAATAAATGCATACATGGCATTTTGTTGTGTTAGTGAAAAATATGTTCAAAACACCATCTTGAAAAGATGTTAAGTTAAAAAGGAAAGCTAAAATGTAATCCCTTAATATATGGGTCAGAGCTCCTGCAATGCAATAGGTCTCACATTTGTGAGACTTAGAGTTATTGGTATTGTAAATGATAATGTTTTTCACTTTTGTGTTTTGATTTGTAGTGTAGTGGATATATGTGGTGTGTAGTGGATGTTTGTTTGTTATATTGGAATTGTTTGTTGTTTTTTGCGTGGTGTGGAATTGTGTGTTGTTTAGTTTATTTCTGTAGTAGAATTATGTGGCATGGTGAATAGCTAGTGTTGAGAGCTGTAGAGAACTGAAAGAAAGGAAGAATGACATGGATGGGTAATTTGTGCAGGTAGTTGTCATTGATATTGAGACAGCGGAGCAGAAATAGTGTGTGAGAACGAGAGAAAGAAAGGGTGAGCAGGCCATAGGCGCATAAAGAGGGAGAATTTGGGGATGCATTTGACATCCTAAGAAGAGTACGATAGCGTCTTTGAAAAGGCACGTAAAAGAAACTGTGCATGAAGACCTGAAGGTAATTATATTAGTGAGGCAGGAATAGTGCATGAGAGAGCAATAGATGGGGGAGAGAGCGTACAAGAGAGAGAAAGATAGATGGAGAAGTGGTGGAGAACATGGAAGAAGTAGGGTATGGAGGAGGTGGAGCAGTGCACAGCTTGAGAAGGTATAGGAAGATACCAAGTGTTAGTAGGCGAATATTGATGTTTTATGAATTATGATTTTTCAATTGACATTTTATGTGCACTGTGCTTTTTAAACATCCAACTACTAATACACCAGTGTAAGTAAAACACTTAAATATAATGAAGTTTAGTAATAAATAGGAGTCTAATAGAGTTACTTGAAAGAAACCTCACATTATGAAGCCAAGAATTATAACCAACTGGCCACACACTGCGCCATGACTCCTAACACTAAAATCTGTGCCAAAAACGATTTATACCCCCTGGAAAAGGCTGCACTTCTTGTATCTAGATAGTTACAGTGCAGTGATGTGAAAGTGATGTGGAAGTGGGAACGGCAAGGCTGAGTTCTTTCCATAGTAAAATATAACTAACGAAAAGGGCTAGTTCCAGATTCCATGTTACAACCAACGGACAGAGGTCTCTCCATACAGGGCTAACCCCCTGTGATCCAGTGAAACACCTTCACAACTCACACATAGACAACAGCACGCCTTGACTGTCCCATGCCCATCCCTTGAGAGGCTCCGCCTCTTCGTAAGCACGGCCCCTCACACTCTAAAACCAAACTACTCTGACTGTCTCTGGCTATATACTATTTTATAGAAATTGTGGATAGGCGAGTCTGGCGAGGTGGGTTAAATAGTAAAGGTAGTCTTTGAACTTGTGAATTGCTTGGCTATTTGGGTATTATTTAGGGGGTGAACATTGTGAGGGAGGGCGAGAGACAGGAGGAGGGAGAGAGAGAGAGAGAAAGAAAAAGAGATGAACAGAGATAGAGATAGAGATAGAGAAAGAGAGAGTACATTTTGGGGATTAGGTGAACACCTTGACATGTAAGCCACGTGCTATAATTACAGGTAAAGAAGGTAACCTGAGACACAAAAACGGGGTGTTGTTGGTGCCACTAAAGGTGCACCCTAATTTATGGATTGTTGTTTCACCGACTGCCTGACTTGTGAAGGAAGTCGCCAAAAATGTGTTGCCTGGTCGGTATGTGCACATGTGGCTGTGGTGTGACAGATGCACTTGTTTTCTGCCCTTGTCCAGACAAAGTCTGCATGCAACACGGTGCATGACCAAAGGAGGCTGTCCCAGGCATGAAATCACCCCCACCTCCACCCCCTCCCAGACGCGCTGCCACCCTCTACAGACAGAACATTCACTCATCCCTTTTAATTGCATTAATGTCATGTATCTGTAATTTTTATCATAAAGGTTTTGCTTCTTGTATTAAAACAAAGGCGTCCCAGGCCTCCTTGGTCTGCCCCCTCTGTAAGCGCTAGAGAAGGTTTAGGGCTAGCCTGCATGCCTCTCCTCTCCAGGCTTGCTTCTGCTGCTCAAGTGCTCCGACTGTCTGACAAGCTCCCCTTTTCTGCCCCATTTTAGGGCGTGCCCAGATTCTGTGGTCTGTCTCTGTATGAACATTGCATTAATAATCAAGGGAAAGCAGGCATAAAATGTGTACTGGTGACTGTTGCACACCATCTATACAAGGGAGCCTCTGTCAGGTCGAGAAAAAGGCTGTTAATCTGTTTAAAACAATTCAACATATAACACATTAAAAGAGAATCACGTTACAATAAAAACGCTATTGAAAGGGCACAAAGTGGACTCTATACTAAAGGTGACCTTCACTAGCAATCACAAACAAAACTATCGCACTTAAAACAAAACAAGCAAGAATGGAGGGGTGGGGGCGAAGGGGACAGCAACATGGAGAAGTGTTGAATGGGAGACGAAAGCAGCATTGCATATAAAAAAACACCACTTCAATCAAGGCGCGAGCGAAGGGACACCAATTAAATGAAATCAATCTGTGCTTGGTCCCTACGCCAGAGAATGGAACGGAAGTGACGCATGGCCTCTGCTGGCCATTTAGGATGCAGCAAAGCACATTGCCAGAGAGTCCAACAAATGGGTAAGCAGTGGGCGGGTTGCAAGTCCTATATTGTATACAACAGAGTCTAGCTCTGTGGGAGCGCATATTCATGCGCTGTCGCAGGCTCGACCCTAAACACCAGCAGCCTCAGCGCAAAAACAATTAGGGTGATAATGCAAAAATAGGCATTTTGCTTTGTTGTCTTTTGTGTTGTGATGCGAGGGATGATCCCCTAGATCCTTTTATTGTTACTGCATGTATTACAGTCAGGCCTGATTTGGTAATGTTTTTCTAAAATACATTGATCTGAGGGGATCAAGCAGCCATCACCTGACAAGGTTTCCTTAAAAAATGGTGTTACATGCACAGTGGCGTAGCTAGGCCTTAGGCCGCCCGTGGCGGCCCCTGCGTTTGCCGCCCACGGCGGCCCCTGCGTTTGCCACCCACGGCAGCCTGATCGAAGAGCAGCGGGTGGTGCTGGCGAGTCATGCGGCCGCGACGGACGCAGGTAAGAGCGGGGTTGTTGGGGTGTGCTGACGATTCTTGCAGCTGCGACAGCCGGAGGTAAGAGCGGGGAAAGGGGGGCCAGCTGCCGCCCCCAAAACGTGTGCCACCTGGGTCGGTCCCCCCCTACCTACGACACCGTACATGCAATTGTTCAGAATGTGTCTAAGACTATTTTGGTTCATTTTGTTATAAGAAGTATGCATAAATGTAATCAAGTAAAGGACCAAAGATCAAAGCACATTTTGTCCTCTTCCTCCCCCAAGCTATGAAAGTTCTTAATTATTTCTTGAGAGCTCTCCGAGAGAGCCAATTAAGATATATGGCATTGTTAGCAAATTTGAGTGATAATTCGTCGGAAAAATGTATTTTTAGGTCTCGCCTAGCCTTGCAGCGCATGCGCTGCACGCTTTGCGAGGCATGTAGTATTGAGTATGACGTGGAACCTCCGCCCACTCTCCGCCCATCTTTTTTATTGGCTTAGGTCCTAAATTCTGCCTTCCCATTGGTTTTAGCCTTGTTAGTCCCTCCTCCTGACGGCCATGTCGTCATTTGTATACTTCCATAGCTACTGGCCCCATTAATGTCAACACTATTTTGTTCCCGTGGCTCCCCCCCTCCCCTCCCGCAGTCCGTGACTTCTCGGCCCACCACCACCCCCGCACTCCTGTTCGTGCCTTTTTGCCCGCCCGCACTCCCGTTTTAAATGCAATAGGACTCGCGTAAATGCGAGTTCTATTGCATTGCCAAATGCTTGTTTTTAAAGTAGTGCGCAGTCATTTACAGACAGGCCCTACGAAGCGGTGGTGTACCGGAAGTGACATCCCTGGGGTGCACCGGAAAAGAACCCTCGGTTGCTCCGGAAGTCTAGGTCAAGCCGCACATGGGCAGCTGTTGCTGTCCTTGCTTTGATTCCCTAATCGCCAGAGTCTGCTTAGCCTGTACCTTTCAGGTTACTGCGTGCCTTTGGGCCGGGTCCTCCATGGGGTAAGTCAGGCTTGCCTTCCAGCCCCGCAGAGGCAGGATGTCACCCCAGGAACTGCTCGTGCGTCGCCACTCACCGGCGGCCACAGCCCTCCCTGTCTGCAACAGTTTGCCGGGAGCCCTTTCCATTACAGAGTGCTCCTCTCCATCTCCTCGTCTTTCCCTCCCTCTTCAACCTCTCCCATCTCGACCCCTCCACTTTCGATTGCTTTTTTCTGTCCTCTCTCGCCTGCGACTTTCTTAACTCGAAATTGTTTTATTGACGTGTTACCCATTCTGAAGTATTTTAAAAGCATCGCACGTCACGTATTTTGCAGATTGGAAAATTGTAAGCAGGCGCAGACACCACACAGACTTACTGGTGGCTGTGTTGACGCCTGGCGGCTACCGGTAGTCTGTTTCTGTTCTCTTGGCCCGTGGTTGCCTGGTGGTGGTGCTTTTTGGCATTAACCCGTTTGTTGTTCTGTGCCTGTCTGATAGTCTCCCGCTCCTTTTCTCTCGTGATCTCGCGCTGCCTGCCCTCCCTCCCTCTCTCTACCATTCAGGCTCCGTTTCTGCCACCCTTCTCCCTCCCCTCCCCACTCCACTCCATCTTCGCTCCTCTCTCCCTCACACACCTCTTGCCCCGCCTGCTGCCTCCGCTTCTTCTGCTCACAACTGTGAGGGCGCTGACACTCCTCAGATGGTCCTCAAACTTGTGCGCCGAGGACCCCAATTAGACATTGTTATTTCAGCCGGAGGTGGAGGCGGGAGGCGGCGGGGACACGCGGCAGGTGGGCGTAACAGCCCTGTCTCCTACCTTTCATGCCACCTGCTCCCCTTCCCGCCCCTGGACAGAGCTCGGGCCCTGGCTTCAGGATGAGGCAGAGGAAGAAGAGATCAGCCTTATTGCCCCACCTGGTCTTCAGGATGGGCTGCTGCATTTCCAGAGGTGAGTCCGGGTGCGGGGGTACTTGAGCTCTCACTCACATCACGCATCACTTAGCACCACGCCACTCACACCTCAGCACCCCCTCACCCATCAGCACCAAGGCATTTCTCGACCATGCATGCCCCTGTCACCTAAGGTAAGGGGGCACTGATCCTGCTTTCACCGCCAACCTCATCACACCTTCCCGCCCGTGGAACAGTGTTTTGCAAAGTGTAGAACCCTAGCAGAGACCAGACACCTGTCACCCTTACTGCGCGAAGACTGCCTTGAAGGCATCACCCCACTGACCTTACCGTGACCGTCAGCAGCTTCATAGACGCCCTCACAGGCATTGTAGCCATGCTGACTGGCATTCTAAGTGCCGCAATATCCCTTCAAAGTGTGCCGCTCGTAACTACCAATACAAAGTTGGGGAGGTTGTGGGGGGAATATCCGCTCAAAGTCCAGCATGCAGCCCATAACTTCCAGGGTAAAGTAAAGTGTAACAGTGCAGGGGATATGTATTTTGAGTGTGGCCTAAAGTGAGCATTCTGTGCGTGGCAGGAAAGTGTGTGTCCAAAGTCTTGATGCAAGTACTCGACCACTTTAAAGTGCAGACATAAAAAATAAGTGAAAGTGGAGCGAAAGATTAACTACAAACTGTTTAAAATTAAATGCTGGCATACTGACTGGCTTAATATTATTTTTTATTAGTCCACCACCGGAGTCCACAGAGCTTCAAAGTAAGTGCTCCCCCCAACCTACAAGCATAAATGCAACGTTTCCCTCAACCCACCCTTTCCCTGTGCATGAAGTGAGGCTCCATTCATGTCCTTATCTGGAAGAGGGGGGACACTTAGGCCCTTTTTTACAGCATTGCTGAGCGACTTGCAACGGTGAGGTATCACTGACTCCTGCATACAACCAACACACATGTGTGAGGCTTGCCCTATCAGCGCTCTCAGATGTAAACACCTGCACCCAGTAACTTTGGCAAGGGTGACCTAACCCCTTCATCCGGTATGACACGCACTCATTAAGCTGGGCAGGATGCTTTGCAATCGAAGTTTTTCACTTTAATATTTCTTTTAGTGTTACAGTGCCCTTAGTTAAGTTTTATTTGCTATCTAACACTCTATATTAGTGCTGTTGCAGGCTGTCATGTTTGCTCCTCAGCGCTCTTCCCACTTGTTCCTGCCCCCACCACAGTTGTATCAAGGGCAGTGAAGGGTGGTACTGCTAGAACAGTAAATGTTTCAGCACCCATGCTAATATGCTGCATAGCTAAATACATATAAGGGCCCAGGTGTGGGGCAGTAGGGAGCCCTGTAACAAGGAACAAGGGACAGGGGCGTGGCTTGAGCCGCCACCAAGATGGGCGCGTTTGGTTGAAGCTCCGGGACTCGGTCGGAGCCTCGGTATCTACTGGAGCCTTCCCCTGACTCTATGAGCCAAACAACTATCGGCAGCTGAGGAGCGGACACGGGGGTTCAGGTAGCAGTCTGTATTTCTTTTTTCACCCTGTCCCCGTCGCGCTCCGTCTCCCTCAGCACTACCGGCAGTGCCCGCCATTTTGTTTCCGGCGGAGCGCTGCCTTTACCTTCAGATTTTCCCGCGTCGCTCGAGCAGCGGCGCAGAGGTTTCTGGCACTGTATTCCCCTATCATGGAAGGGATGTCTGATATCCACTTTTCTTGCACCTACAAGTGGACACTTTAATTATGAGCCAATTTATATCCTGACTGAAGTGTTTTTTCATGTTCTCACGCTTTTTTAAGCACTGGAGCTTTATTGTTTCTATTTTTGAACTCATTTGACACAACTTCTCATGCCTATGAGGTTTTTGGTGACTGAATCTGTTCTTCTATACGTCATATACTATGCTACGTAAGCCTTCCTTCCTACTTGTGGTCATTATTTATCGCGGGGAGGTTTTTCTTCAGCCCTGGTACTGACCTCTAACTTAATCTTATAGTAGGTGAAGTGCACTTCGCTTATCTTGCTTAAGTGCTGCTCAACATATAATTCTCTCACCCATATGGATCCTGCTTCACCCTTTGGGCAAAAAAGCACTATCAATATGTCGTCTCTTCGTAAGGACTCTAACTCTACTGCTCCTCCTAAGCGCCACAAGAAAGAGCCCAACTCTCCCACCAAATCTCCACTACCTATCACGTTGGAGGATCTTATGGAGGAGATAAAGATGATTAAACCTTTTGTTATTGATACCAACGCCACTCTTCAAAAATTGGATGAAAAATGTTCAAACCTAGATTCCAGAATGTTGGTGGTGGAACAGAAGGTCAGTGATGTTCAAGATGTGTTGCCTCAGGTTGCGGCAATGTCTAAAGAGATTGCTCTTCTTAAGACACAAACAGAAGATTTAGAAAATCGAAATCGTCGCAGTAATCTACGTATTTTTGGCATTCCTGAGGGTGAGGAAGGGTCAGACATGCTGGCCTTCTTAAAAATTCACATCCCTAAAATGGTTGGTCTTAAGGATGGTACTACTCTTAATCTGCAACACGCTCATCGCATTGGTTCCAAATCTGGAGGTTCATCTGCTTCGTTGTCTTCCAACCGTCCCAGAGAGATCATTGTACTGTTTTTGGAATATACTGACTTGTTATTGGTACTTTCGGCGGCAAAACAAAGAAAACAGATACTATGGTCTGGTCACAAGGTTTTCTTCTCTCAGGATGTTGCCCGCGCTACTGCAGCTCGTCGCAAGGAATTTCTGTCTCTTCGACCGGCTCTTCGCTCCATGAACGCTAGATATGGTCTGGTTCATCCTTGTTTCTTCAAAGTTACTTATAAGGAGAGGTCCTACTCCTTTGATCGTCCTGAACACCTACGCCAATTTATTTCTCGACATAAAGGGGACGAGATGGATTATGGAGGGGACTGAACGTCTCTGGCAATGTCTTGGCTCTGTTCTCAAGCTTTATGTTGCTGTTTTTTTCTAATTCAGTGCCCATTGCTTGTTAATTTGTTGTCTGTTTTGGTTTGTTGCTGTTGTTCTTTAGCCTAATGTGGGTTGATGTCCTATAGATGGTCATCGCTCACCACGTTTTTTTTTTCCCGTCTCTTTCCACAGACATATTTTCCTCTTGTACAAACCCCTATCCCAGATGTTTCCTCCCTCCCTACGTTTCTACCTCATCCCCAGTTGTCCACGGTTGCCCTCATGTTGGTAAGTGTTAAGTACTTGTTCTCTCATTCTTGATTCCATTGTATGTTTGTTTCGCGTTTATTGCTTAGATTTGTTTTTTGGTTGTCCATGGTGTCTATAATTTCTTATAGGCTCTCTGTTATATTGAGCTTTAGTTCTTCTTTTTTCTATTCATTGGTTCTGACCGTTCTCGTTGCTCTGGCTGGCTTGGCCGTCTTTCTTTCTTTCGCGGCTTCCCGCTTCCTCATGCTTATTTCTCTACTTTTTATTCATACCTTGTTATTCTTGACTAAAGTCCTTCGGCTTTTCGTCAACTTTCACATGTCTATCACTTTTCTCTTTTTCCTCTCTCCTCTCTTCTTTTTTCTCTTCATGGTTTTCCATTCTAATTTTTCCTTACTGTCCTCTGACACTAGATTTTTCTCAATGTGCAATGCAATATGTGTCACTATTATCATCCTTTTTCGCTTCCTTTATCATCATTTTTCTATTCACTTTCCTAGTTATTCTACATTCTGTTTTCCTTGGTATTTTTTATTCTTTATCTTTCCATATTTATCTTATAATTATTTTTATTTTCAGCTTCACCATCTATTACAGTTATTGCTTAAAGTTACCCAATGCCTATTTTGTTGCATGATTATGTTTTTTTCTGAATACCTTGACTGAAAATGTTCGCATTATTTCATGGAACGTTAAGGGATTACGCAATCCTGTTAAGAAGCAGAGGGTTCTCACTCACTTGTCTAGGTTGCATTGTAAAATAGCTATGCTTCAGGAGACTCATCTTAATGAAAATGAGATTAATTCCCTTAAAAAGCAATGGGTTGGTCATGTCTTTTGCTCCCCGTCCAAAGATAGAAAAATGGAGTGATTACTTTGATTCATAAATCACTTACCCTTGCTGTGGAGAAGGAGGAGAAGGACGCGGAGGGTCGATGGCTCTTATTACATCTTCTTATAAATGGTTCCCCCATCTCCTTGCTAAATATCTACGGCCCTACTGGTGTGGATGTACAATTTTGGAAGGATATGTCACACACTCTTCACTCCTGTCCTGATGTCAATTTATTGGTGGGTGGGGATTGCAACCAGGTTTTGGATCCTTTCACAGATAGAAAATCCAATGCTAGATACATTCCCAACAAAATGCAAAAATCCTTTTTTACTACAATTCACTCGAGGGGTTTGGTAGATGCATGGAGAATTTCTCATCCGGATACATTAGAGTACACTTTTTACTCCCCTACTCACAAATCCTCCTCTAGAATAGACTACATTTTTTTGAGCCCTCCTCTCCTTACTAATTTGACTCACGCAGATATCGGGTCCATCCTCAATTCTGATCATGCTCCAGTTCTGATTAATCTAGATCTCCCCTCTGAATCCTCTCGGTCACGCAGATGGCGCTTTAATAATTATCTACTTAAAGATAATAAATTCCTAGAGCGTTTTAAAGAGTTCTTGCCGGAATTCTTCCTTAGGAATGCCTCCCCAGATATCCCTTTTTCTACCATATGGGATGCTTTCAAGGCTACAGCCAGAGGGTTTATTACTGATTATGTGGCGGTAAAAAGAAGCAATTTTCTAAAGACTCTGCTTCATTATTAGCTTCTATTAAACGTATGGAACATGCATATTTTACATCCAATAGTGAGGATAATCTAAAGCAGTTAGTTCAAGCTAAGCTGTCTTTTAATAAAAAATCTACTGAGGAAGCCTCTGGCACCTTACTCAAAATTAATTCTAAATTCTATGGAGGTCGTAACAAGGCTGGTAAGCTACTAGCTAATTATTTAAAGGTCAAGTCCCAACGTTCCAAGGTCGTCAAAATTACTGACTCTAACGGAAAGGATCATTTTAAAGATGACGAAATTTTAAACTGTTTTACAGATTTTTATAAGACCCTGTACACTCCAGAATCCTCCCCCTCTGAGGTGGAGCTGGACTCTTTCTTCAAAACTCTTCCTCCACGTTCCTCTGAACTTCCTGACTGCTCAATTTTAGAAGAAGACCTCTCTCTCTCTGAACTCAAGTCCGCTCTACTCCTGTTACCAAAGACAAATCTCCTGGTCCAGACGGCTTTACTGCTGAATTTTATTCTTGTTTTTCTCAGTTTTTATTCCCTCACCTTTTATCTCTATTCCAATACTTATTGTCTTGTAAGGAAGCCTGTGGCTCTTTCCTGGAGGCAATGATATGTTTAATTCCCAAGAAAGGCAAGGACCCCTCTTCTTGTGCTAATTATCGTCCTATTTCTTTGATCAATCTAGATTGTAAGATTTTTGCTAAAGTCCTTGCTCTTTGTATTAACAAGGTCATTCCTGATTTAATTGGATATGAACAAACAGGTTTTGTTAAAGGTAGAACCATTGCGGACAACTCCAGAACTTTTTTAAACATTATACATCTTGCTTCCAAGAGCTCTACCCCTTTTGGAGCTATCACTCTAGATGCGGAGAAAGCTTTTGACTGCGTTCACTGGCTTTTTATGATGCATGCCCTTAAATGGCATGGATTCGGTCCTGCTATTCTATCTCTTATTAGTCTGTTGTATTCTTTGCCCACCACTTCGGTTTTTGTTAACGGCTCTCAATCTCCATATTTTACTCTCCAACGAGGTACCCGTCAAGGTTGCCCCCTGTCTCCTTTGCTTTTTATCCTGTCTCTTGAACCTTTCCTTCATTCTCTCAGGAACTCACCTACTTTCCGCGGCTTTACTCATAAATCTATTGAAATAAAGTTTACTGCTTATGCAGATGACATTCTTTTATATATATCTAACCCCTCTACATCTCTGCCCGCCTTTGTTGATCTTCTATCTTCTTATGCTGCCATCTCTGGATACAAGTTAAATTTTTCTAAATCTGAGATTCTTCCGCTCAATAAATACTGCCACAGAAGTATGTTTGAGGGGATGGACTTTAAATGGAACACCAATTGCATCACCTGTCTAGGGATTAACTACTCCGCGTCCATAGCTAAAACTGTTCAATTGAACTTGGATGAGGTTTTATCTAAAATTTCCACCATGACGGAGAAGTGGTCCCCTTTATTTTTGTCCTGGTGGGGTAGGTTGGATACCTCCAAGATGATGATGTTGCCAGTAATTAACTTTTATCTTTCCATGTTACTGATAAGACTCCCTTTAAAATTCTTCAAAAACCTTAACAGTATAATGAGAAAACTCCTTTGGAACAATCGGAAAGCTCGTATCTCTCTTTCTGCTCTTTCCACCCCTAAAGACAGAGGTGGAGTTAATTTTCCTAATTTTCGCCAATATCATTCCCCATTTCTACTTCGTCAAGTCATGCCCTATTTCTCTTCAATTGACAATCCTCCTGTGTCAGTATGGCATAAATTAGAGGAATCAATTATTTATCCTTTCCCCTTCTCTTCGCTAGATAACTTTGTTCATCCTCCTCGTTCCTTTAAATCCCCTACTATTTCATACCTTATATCTATTCTTCACCCGATTCGTAGTAAATCACGTTCTCCGTTTCAGTTATTTTTAGACTCTTCTATCTGGCACAACAAATCTTTTAAACTTTCCCATCGTACCATTTTCTGGAAAGACTGGATTATCAAAGGTGTGTTACAGGTTAGACACTTATTGCATAATGAGCAGTTTTTATTTCTCCAGGAACTTCAGTCTAAATACAACTTACCGGTTACATCTCTTTCAAAATTTGAGTCTCTGAGACTGACTGTAACCCAGCAGCTCTCTCTTCTATCGGATATTTCTTCTTCTGCTTCTGATTCTTCTACTCAATCGTTATCTTTTTCCCCTGCTGTTAGGGCTTCTCACATCTATAAATTCCATGTTTTCCCCTTATCTCCTCGTCCTAAAAGTAAGACTGAACTTTTATGGGAAACAGATCTGCAACACACTTTTCCTACACATACGTGGGACTCTGTCTGGGCCCGGATACATCACACTTCATGCAATGCCAGTACTACTCAAACACTTTTTTATTTTTATCAGAGACTTTTTTTAACCTCTTTAGCTATATCCAAATTCAATCCTGCCCTGTCTCCTAACTGCTGGTCATGCCAAAACACTCCTGGTACTTATTTGCATTCTTTTTTCCGTTGCCCTAACATTTCCATTTTTTGGACAAAAGTTTGCAAGTCTATTACCTCAATTTGTTCTATTAATTTTCCCTTTGATATCACTTCAATTTTTTTGGGTAGTTCTTCTACACGCTGGTTGGGTGTCCGAAAACTTGGCACTTTTATTGATTTAGCCATTGCAATTGCCTTTCAGGTCATAACCTCGAATTGGAAGGATGCCTCCAAAGTCTCCTTCGCAGCTTGGTGGAACTTACTTTGTCAGCATCACAGGCTAGATAGAGCCTTTGTAACCACATCTCAGCAGCTTATCCGTAAAGAGGCCTTTTGGTCCCCTCTCACTAACTATGTTTCTTCTTCTGCTCTACGTGCCAATGCTAGTAATTTTGTTTTTCAACCACCATGAATTGCTCTGCTTATTCCTATATATGTTTTGCATATTCAAGGATTCTTTATTCATTACTGCGCTTCTGTATTCTGTATATTACAAGTCACTGGAAAGCTTTACCAATTCTATAGTATACGATTGACAGTATCCTTTTTCTATTCTCTTCTTTCCTTCTTTTCCTCTCTTTTCTATTGCCTCTCTCCTTTTCTTTCTTTCTTCTTTCTCTTTCTTTTCTTTTCTGTTTTTCTCACCCAAAAAAGCAAAATCAAAAATGCTATTTTAAGTATGGTACTTTGCGATTATGTTTTCCTTTTATATTGGCTGTCTTCTAGTAATTTATGCTGTATTAGATTTTTCTCCTTTTTCCTTCATAAGTAGTTTAATATGTCACCAGGTGGATTTGTATTTTATTCTTAGTATTATATTTTTGTACCATGTTTTCTCTTTTTGTTCAATAAAGCTTTCTAAACTTAAAAAAGGAACAAGGGACACGGCTAAATGCTTATAAGGTCCAAAAGGCGAGACCGATTGCATTGCAAATGCTTGTTTAACTCTGCTATTATGATTTTTTGTTTAAGGCGAGAACCAAACAAACCTCCCATAAAAGAGGCCAGCTCGCTACCTGTAACCCAGATTAGAGCATTGTACAAGTATCCAAGATTTGGTGCCAGAGGTGGAAGTGGGCGGTGATACTGGTGGAGTGGGTTGAGCCAAGACAAAAGTGGGCTGTTGCCTCCAGTTTAAAAGAATTTTGAGCACTTGATTGTTTGGAAATGAAGCACAGCCTACGCTTGTGTCTTTCTGCACTAACCAGCCTGCAGTTGTGGAATATAAAGGAGTTGCAAAACACACAAGATGATGGACGGAATGTTGCACATTGGCAAACATTCACCCCCAGTCACAGATCTGTGTTTAATCCATCGTTATTTTGCTTCACCACGCCACCCCAGTTCAGACATAGCCATATGCAAATCAGACTTGACCCTGTGCCTCATGGGAACAGTCCAGACCGAACTGCCAAGCCATGTCTTCCTGGACCGGAATCAAGCATCCTAGGACCGGTTTCGGGCTTTCAGCCCTCATCAGCCAGGATAGCTTGACTCCAGTGGCGTAGTGAGCACGGGACCCACGTCTGGGCATACCCTTCCCACTTAGGGCGAAATGCAAAACACACAAGATGATGGACGGAATGTTGCACATTGGCAAACATTCACCCCCAGTCACAGATCTGGGTTTAATCCATCGTTATTTTGCTTCACCACGCCACCCCAGTTCAGACATAGCCATATGCAAATCAGTCTTGACCCTGTGCCTCATGGGAACAGTCCACCGAACTGCCAAGCCATGTCTTCCCTGGACCGGAATCAAGCATCCTAGGACCGGTTTCGGGCTTTCAGCCCTCATCAGCCAGGGTAGCTTGACTCCAGTGGCGTAGTGAGCACGGGACCCACGTCTGGGCATACCCTTCCCACTTAGGGTGAAATGCAAAACACACAAGATGATGGACGGAATGTTGCACATTGGCAAACATTCACCCCAGTCACAGATCTGGGTTTAATCCATCGTTATTTTGTTTCACCACGCCATGTTCAGACATAGTCATATGCAAATCAGTCTGACCCTGTGCTCATGGGAACAGTCCAGACCGAACTGCCAGCCATGTCTTCCTGGACCGGAATCAAGCATCCTAGGACCGGTTCGGGCTTTCAGCCTCATCAGCCAGGATAGCTTGACTCCAGTGTCGTAGTGAGCACGGGACCCACGTCTGGGCATACCCTTCCCACTTAGGGCGAAATGCAAAACACACAAGATGATGGACGGAATGTTGCACATTGGGTGAATGTTTGCCAATGTGCAGCATTCCGTCCATCATCTTGTGTGTTTTGCATTTCTCCCTAAGTGGGAAGGGTATGCCCAGACGTGGGTCCCGTGCTCACTACGCCACTGGAGTCAAGCTATCCTGGCTGATGAAGGCTGATAGCCTTAAACCGGTCCTAGGATGCTTGATTCCGGTCCAGGGAAGACATGGCTTGGCAGTTCGGTCTGGACTGTTCCCATGAGGCACAGGGTCAGACTGATTTGCATATGGCTATGTCTGAACTGGGGTGGCGTGGTGAAGCAAAATAACGATGGATTAAACCCAGATCTGTGACTGGGGGTGAATGTTTGCCAATGTGCAGCATTCCGTCCATCATCTTGTGTGTTTTGCATATAAAGGAGTTGCCCAGCTTAAATGCTACACACGTCGAAATGCCAAAGACCTAAATGTTAACATGGTTTTCCGACAGCCCATCCGGATAAAGTAAAATTGCTGTCAGCCTAATAAAATTTCCGTAAACCATGATATCAATAAATGAGCATTAGGATGTGGGAGGAATAACTATATCTCGTATGCTTTGGTTTCTAGGGGAACGTATACAGTTATGCAATATATGCAACTGCAATAAATTAGCACCATAGGATTGTGAAAGCATGTGTGGAAATTAGAGGCGCATACTCTGAGTATATCTATCTGCATGAACCACTTGGCAGACAATCATCATGAAATCTAGTGATTTATTATGTTGTTGACTAGAATGAAACAGAAAATAAATTTAACATTTTACACTTAACATTAAATGACCATTTCCATATCCCGATGTTCGCAACAGCCAAGCAAGTCATGTAATCGCCTACTTTGCAAGAGCGGTGATTAGTTGTGACTTTTCTCTGCCAGGTGTGTGAGATTCTATTACCTTGATTTGTGATGATAGAACTCAAGATTCTGTCGTCCTATGCAGCTGGCTCCACTCCAGAAATCGTCCGGAGAGCACGTGCGGAAACGCGTGCAGCTAATCAGAGGAGGCACGGATAACTACATTTACATTTGGAAATAATTGTTTCTGACAAGAAGCGTGGCGCAGCAGAGGCAGAAATGATTACACATCTAGGAAAATGAACAAAACATGCTACTTGATAAGACTCGATGGTCAAGTAGAATTTAACCTATAGGAGACAGAAAATTAAACGGATTACTGAAGTCATTCTATATTTTCGCATACCAGAAGGATATGAAACAAGTTTTTTAAATTGTTTAGGGAACTAACCTCAACAGGTAATGCTCGAATATTGCATATAGAGTTATAAACGGGTAGCTATCGAGTAGCTATCAGCTGTTTACTTTTATCCTAAGTGCTTTGAAGTTCTTACACGAGCACCTCCCATCTCATGTGAGCAGAGGAGCACACCGAAAGCATTTTATTTCCAGTTAGTCCATGTGGTCTGTTAATAAGAAAATAACGATATTGATCACTTACATCAAATACAGACTAATTGCGTTCGGGAATGGGCTCTGTGAGGGCATTTATGCAGCACCTCACCTGTATTTTAACTCTATAATTTCAAGGGTCTAAAGTTGTGAAACATCACCCCTACAGCAGAGCTCTAGGTAGATCCTCTGAACTACAGCTTTCTGCACTAAACTAATTCGTCTTAAGCACTTTTTATTGGTTAGTGTACAACTGCACAAGTTCTTGAATAGAGAAGTGGTGTCCGATATAGGACCCTGACACACTTGAGCAGAGCGATGTGTGTCTGCACGCCACAACAAAAGAAAAGCCCTGTGTTACACTTACTGGGTAATTGATAGGAAAGGGACTGGGATACAGACATTAAATAACCCCTGCCACAGGTAGTATGGATCTTCGTCAAGAAGGAGAATTAAGAAGGAGCAATCATTTTCATCAAACAACATGTACAGTGAAGTCCATTTGGGACTTCACAAGAATCAATAGAGAGAGCTGGTGTAAGTTAAAGGGTTATATTATCATTTAATTCATATTGATTTAATTATTCATTAAGTATTAATATTTAGTCATCATCATTAGAGATTCAAATAATCCATTAGTCGGTATTTCAAACAAGATAAAATATCTCATTAATAAGGATTGCAAATAAAAGAGAGAAAATACATGTGTGTTCAGTAAAGGAATTCCCTATCTAAGTTAATAGAAGTTTAAGTATGAAAATGGCAGCTTCTTCAATAAAGCAAACACAAGGAGATGATGGACGGAGTGCTGAAACTTTTCAGACACTCACCCCCAGTCACAGATCTGGGTTGAATCCATCATCGTTCTTTAGCTCACTTCGCCACCCCAGTTCAGACACAGCTATATGCAAATCAGTCTTGACCCTGTGCCTCATGGGAACAGTCCAGCCCGAACTGCCAAGCCATGTCTTCCCTGGACCGGAAACAAGCATCCTGGGACCGGTTTCGGGCTAACAGCCCTCATCAGCCAGGCTAGCTTGAATCCAGTGGCAAAGTGAGCAAGGGACCCACGTCTGGGCATACCCTGCCAACTTCAGTAAGCAAGGAAAAGGTGTCAGTAGCAGAAACCAGTGCTTTAAATGGGCCGGTACTCACCGGTACTGAGTACCGGCACTTCTTAGACTTATCACTCTGAGTACCGGCACTTCTCTACTTCCGAGGAGAGTACCGGTACTCATGAAAAGGTAGGCTCATTGGCTGTACTGGTGAGCAGGAGTGGAACGTGTCTCTGGCAGCCAAGGCGCCGCTTCTGCAGCCCCGATCTGAGCCCCAGCTGAGCTATTCAGCAGGGCTCATTTGAATAATGTCCGGGTGGTCACCATCTTGCTGTGTTTGACAGAGCAGGGTCCATTCAGGCCTTGTGCTGTCAATCACATTCACACTGTCGTCTGCATTTGTGCAAACACAGGAATCATGGCAGTGGCAATCAGGCTACGGCCAGTCCGGCTCTGGTGGCAATTAAGAAAGCCATGGTAGGTGAAGAGAAAACATGGCTTTTATCATACCCGAGTCTTTTGTGTGGCTTCTATGTTTGTGTGTTTGCCTGCATTTGTATGCCTGTTTTTGTAAGAAAAAAGTGAGAGAAAGAGAGAGAGAATCAAGATACTCTCAGGAGGTATTTTAAAGAAAATGGGTGGCACTTTGTTTGTACATGTCTGCTCGGCGACAAAGATTCATCAATAACGTAAAAGGGAGGGTTGGTGGGTGAGTGAGTGAGTGGATGGATGAGTGAGCAAGGGTGGATGTATAGATGGATGGATGGATGAATAGGTGGATGGATGAGTGAAAGCATGCATGGGTGAAAGAGGGTGGATGATTGGATAAAAGGGCGGATGATGGGTGGATAAGTGAAAGATTGGATGGATGAATGAAAGGTAGAGATGATGGATGAGTGAAAGTAGGGATTGAGTGAAAGGGTGGATGGAAGGAAAGGGTGGATGGAATAAAAGAGTGAAAGGGTTGATGGATGGATGAGCGAAAGGATTGATGGATGAGGGAAAGGGGGGATAAAGAGATGGATGTGTGAAAGGATGAATGGATAGGTTTGGAGATGGATGGATAGGTTTGGATATGAAGGGTGGATAGACGGAATGGTGAAAAACTGAATGATGGATGAAAGACTGAATAGACAATAGATTGTAAAGGTTAAATGGTGGACATCAGCAGGTAAATGGTAGGATAAAAGGATGAATAGATAGATCGATGGAAGAGACAAGAGATTTCTTCTGGGGAGGGTCATGATTGTTTGCTTCATTTGCTTGGTGCAATAAGAGCTTTGGTTCGAAGTGGAGGTATTTTCAGTTTCTTCCTACTCTCGTGCTCAAAAATATACAGTATTTTGCCAAAAAGCAATTAACAGTATGACATTAAGAAGGTGCAACTATTGCAAAAAAAGGAAATGTTAACCTATTATCGCATTTCTCTTTCATTTTGTGTAATGAGTTAAGCTGCTTTGTTTATATAAACACATTTCTCATGTGTTCTGGTATGTGCTGCAACTAATATAGAAGTCGTTAAGTATCATCATGTCTTGCCCTTAGCCCCACCCCTAGCCCCGCCCCCTTACTACACCTCTAGCTAATTTTAATGCGTACCTGCACTTATTTTTTCCCATTTAAAGCACTGGCAGAAACCCGAATAAAGAGTTCTGATAAGAGAATAAAATTGCATAGGCATGAAGCCTTCACACTTAAGTAATAGCAAAATTGCAAAGCTGAAACATACTCTCAGCTATAAATCCATAGGCATAGCTAATCCCCAATTGAGAGACGGGAAGAGCTCAGAAGGGGTCTCTCCTAAAAGAATACTACTCTGCTCTAGGAGCTCACACTAATATAAATCTGCTAAAAAGTAATTGCAACAATTGATATATTCCCCATACCCAACATCCAATCAATTCTCAGCAAACTCTGGGAGTAGGTAAACTCCCTAGTTTCTGACGTCTTCATGATAGACTACAAAATCACATCCTTCAAACAATACATCGTTCGTATCTTAGGGTTCAGACAGTTCTTCCCATGATTTGCATTTCCTGCCAGCCATATCCTCTTACTGAAAACCTCACTATCAGTTGTCTAATTTGCATTTCCTGCCAGCCATATCCTCTTACTGAAAACCTCACTATCAGTTGTCTAATACATAACAAAAGCCTATTAATTAGCAAACAGAAGGCTTTTGGGAAGTTACAGCATCTGCAGTGGGAGAGAACAACATCTTGTGAACAGCAGCAGTTTAATGTGGAAACAGGCAGTTAGACCTGTCAGTCTTAGGCTGGTCTTCCCCCTGACTTTTAACCTTCTTACGCCACTTTTTCTGACCTCGTTTTTACTGGTATTAGGACTTTGACCACTTTACCACTGCTAATCAGTGCTACAGTGCATGTGCTCTCTCCCCTCTAAACATGATAATATTGGCTGATCCCCAATTGACATATGTAATTGACTTATACATCCCTAGTAAAGTGTGTGCCCAGCGCCTGTAAATTAAATGCTACTAGTGGGCATGCAGCACTGATTGTGCTACCCACAAGTTGCTCTTCAAACATATCTCTGGGCTGCCATTACAGTGCCTGTGTGTGCAGTTTAAACTGCCATTTCGACCAGGCAAAATAAACCTTTTGCCAGGCCCAAACCTTCCTTTTTTAATACATATAAGTCACCCCTATGATAGACCCTGAACAGCCAAGAAGGCAGGGTGCAATATATTTAACAAGCAGGCCATGTATTTGTACGTTTTGCATGTCCTGGTAGTGAAAAGCTTTTAAATTTGTTTTTTCACCATTACATCACCCATAATATTGGGATTACCTTTTAAATATAATTGTTCAAGTTTGGTGCCTCTGGAATCCTAATTTAAGATTCTAATTTATAGTGAAGTCAGATTTTAAATTACCATTCTGAAAAAGCCAGTTTTATAAAGATGGCATTTGATTCCTGTGACCTATCTCTGTTCACATGACTGGGTGTAGTTGGCACTTGGGCTTTGTGTATTACTCCTAGACAGCCACACACAATGGGAGCCCAGGTGTGACTGAATAGGCCATCGCTGGCAGGATATGCTGTGTCCTGTCCCCACACAAAGTGTTGCATGTCCCCTATAGTTAGTCTGGAGCTAGGGAAGGCAGGGCATCTATACAATTCAAAAGAATGCCTCAAGAAACTTCTCCCCACTTCAAAGGCACAACTGTGTATAACAGAAGGACCTCAAACACTTGAGTACACTTCTGGACATGTGGATACTCTGACAGGAAGAAAGGCTGCTGTGCTGAGGAAGGACTGCCACTCTGCTGGACTGCACACTGCTTTGCTGTGCTGACCTGCTGCCCTCTTGCCTGGGTGAGAAGGACTGGACCTGCATCACTTGAACCCAGAACCCAGAGTGACTACAAGGGCTAGTTGATCAGAAGCATCAGGGACATAACAAGCTTCCAACTATTTTGTATCTGCACCTGGACTCTGACATCTGTGAGACTGCCCTGTCAAGTAATGCCACCGTAGTCCTGGGCCCTTGGAAGTGGGCCCAAAGTGCTTGCCAGTGGAACCGACGCATCTTCTCTGCTGAGCGGCACATCCTGAGCAGAACCGATGCCTCTCTTTGGTTGAGCGTTGCATCATCGAGCAGAACCGATGCATCTTCACTGCTGTGTGGATTGGGCCCTTCGCAAAGACCCGCATTGCCCATCTCAGTTCTCAGAACCAAGGGTTCATCCCAGCAGTGCAGCGCATCCACAGCCCAGGTTCTCACATCTCCTGACGATGATGCTGGCCTCTGCATCACAGCCTCGCGTTTCCATGGAACCGATGCATCACCAGCTGAGCGCCTCATCTCCAACACCAGACTTCGCATCACAAGCCCTGCTAATGGAACCCTCAACAACAATGCAACAGGACTTTGTACTGCAGCCTCTCAGCATCGTGGAATGGATGCATCGCTTCGGCTGTGCAGCACATCTTCAACCCAGATCCATACACCGCTCCACAACCACAATTTAAAATACTCTGTTCAGCAGGCCTAACTGGGTCCCTGCTGCCGGCCCATGGTCCATCATGGTCGACCTGAACTTGTGAATTTGCCCAAGTCCGGTGCAACCAGATATCCTCAATAGTGCTTTGTGCTTTTTGGCGCTATTTTTACTACAAATGAAACATTCAATATCTCCAGTTCTACTAATTGGATGTTTGTCATTTTGGTATTGTTTTATTTATTTAAAAAAACTCTAGTTTTCTAACTCTGTTTAGAACTACTTTGGTGGTGTATTTTCAATGTTCTACTATTTGAAGTATTGCACCAATACTTTACACATTGCCTCTTAATTAAGCCTGACTGCTCTGTGCCAAGCTACCAATTGGGTGAGTACATGTTAATTTGGGGTTTGCTGGTGGCTTACCCTAACAAGGATTGAGGGTGTTCCTTGACTAGGGCTTAGACCTCATTCCAACACCAACCCAATTTTGTACACAGGCCTTTTAATACTAATGTGTAAAATCAATTTTAAATATGGCATCAGTAGTTAAACTAACTTAAATCAGTATATTATTTTACTTAATTTGTGTGTTTGCAATGCCTAAGCCTGATTACCTACTACAAAAATTGCATTTATTATACAGGTGTTATTCAACATAAAATTTTGCACTTTCCAACTAAATGTGTTTAATTTCCAAAATGAGGAAATTTGCACTATCACTACACTAACCTTGTAATTGCAGGGGATTTCAATACTACTTTCGAACCCCTTGACCAAGAAGACGCTAAACTCACGGAAGAGGAAGATGCACAATGGAACATTCCGTCTTTAGAGCTACCCCCGATTAAGAGGTGGACGGAGGCAGCATTACAACTTAAAGCAATGTGCATGGAAAAGGGCATTAGGGCAGTAAATGGGAGGACCCCACCAGACAGATCAGGCTCAAATACATTTAATAACGGCCATAGTGCGAGTCGTATTGACTATATCCTTATCAACCTGGAGCAGTGGCCATCACGCATTGATATGGAGGTTCAAGAAAGAGTAGAAAGCGACCATAACCCCTTAGTATTAAAAATGAAAGCCGTAGGGCCTAGCATGGTTCTAACTCAGGCAATGCACTGTACAAGCCACAACATCCTACTCTATAATGGCATGAGGCGGGTAAAATGGAATAATATAATGGACAACGACCAAGTGCTTTCATCAATAAGGGCAGATGTAATTAACACTCTGACAGAGTTAGAATCTGCCCCCACTCAGGAAAAATTAAACTAAAATATAACCAGGGCACATGAAGATTTATTTGGAAAAATTAAGACATACTTTATAAAACCCCTTAGGCACCGCAGTAAACAGAAAGAGATACAAGCCAACTGGTACAACAAGGCCTGTAGAGATGCATATAAGTCATTGGCAGAAGCTATTAAATTGAAAGACCTGGTCAACATTAAACAAACACGTAAGAGGAACAAAGCAACGCAATTGGAAGCTAAAAAAGAATGGGATGAGCAGAGATGGCTAGATCTCTAGCAGGCCAGCACAGAGAGAAATCTTCAAAACCTTTGGCAATTGGTAAAATGGGGGAGAGGAGGACAAGCACCGATACCACAAAACCATGTAGCCCCTGATGTGTGGGTTTCACACTTTTCATCACAATTTGCAGACAACGAGATATGGGAAACTGAAGACACATTTCAAATTCCGCCACATACTACCTTCATTTTGATATAAGAGATATAAGAGAGGTGGAAGTAGCACTTGGTTCAGTTACCGGAGGAAGAGCGCCGGGCCCTGATAGTATCCCGGCAGATTTATTCCTGTATGACAGAGGCATTTGGCATATGTAGATACAGCTGCTTGTAAACACAATAGCCAGTGGAGCTTCTATTCCAGAGTCCTGGCGGGGTGCTGAGATTCTACCAATATATAAAAAAGGTGATCGATCCAGCCCTAGTAATTATAGGCCAATCAGTTTAATTGATTCCATACAAAAGATAGCGGCAAGAATGGTGTTAAATAGAATGCAGGAATGGATTTCCGATAATGATACATTGACACCATTTCAGGCCGGATTTCGTGCTCATGTGAGCACCATCGACCAGGTGTTCCACTTTGTATTAATCTATTGGCGTGTAGTAGTGATTGCAAGAGGTACCATCTATGCTGCTTTTGTGGACCTAAAGTCTGCATTTGATTTGGTCCCACGTAACAAACTTTGGATGGTCTTAAAAGACCTTGGGATGCCATTAGACTTACTGTCCATTTTCATGATGCTTCATGAAGGAAATTTTGTACAGGTGCGCTGGGGCACACAGGGCAACAATACAAGTCGATTTTCGGTCTCCAAAGGGGTCCGTCAAGGGTGTGTAATGGCCCCAACACTATTTTCATTGTTTTTAAATGGGGTCGTAAACTTTTTTGCTTCCTACCCGACCGATGCACCAACACTTGCAGGCATTAAAATACCTATACTCATGTTTGTAGATGTCACACTTGTCATCTCGAAAACAAAGAGCGGCCTGCAATGGGCACTAACACACTTTGAGGACTTTTGTAAGGCCAGCGGCATTGTGTAAATACAAATAAAACCAAATTTATGGTTCTTCACAAGTGCCGGGCAATTAAGGGTAGTATTCATTTACACAATGCGTTTCTTGACCAGACTGACGTGCTTAATTATCTAGGGATTACCCTGGAAAAAAAACTTAAGTGGAAACCGCAGATAGAAACTATGGCCCTGAAGCACCGTCAACTGGCGGGTGTGCTGTTGAAAGAACATAAGACTTCACACTCTAAGCCCATAAGCCTAGCCTTGACAATATACATCAGCAAAGTCACAGCTTCTGTACTTTATGGTGCAGAACTCTGGGTCTTTGATAATCTGGTACCATTAGTATTAGCCCAAAATACATTTTTGAGAGGCATCACTGGGGTCCCATCTAATACTCGGCTCAAGCCTTTATATTATGATCTAGGTTGCAAACGACTGGACAAGATAGCAAGATTTCACCCAATAGCGTTCTGGCAGAGACTTTGGACCACCCCTGAGCTATCACATTATGCTAGTGCACTCAAAGATGTTTGGGGAGCTGACAAATCACATAAGATCATTTGGCTGCAAAAGGTGAAAAGCACTCTTGTCAACATGGGTCTGAGACACCTATGGGAAGACCCAGAGGGCCAACGGTTCCCTTCGAAAAAAACAATGAAGGAACTACTGGTCCACGGTCGCAATGAATAGCACACAAACCATGGTGAGTTCAACACTGACGGGTAAATTCATTGAGTTTAAGCCCAGCCCCCAGTATGAATCATATTGGGATGTTATATCTAAGCCAAGAGATAGCAGACTCTTTTTTCAATTTTTGGTTGGCTAGTTACCAATAAAATCATTTACTCACCAACGGCATAACACCAATGATAATGGATGCCATGTATGTGTAGAATACGCAGAGACTTATCCACATATTTTGTTTGTTTGCCCTGCCTACAAGGTTCCCCAGGAAAAATGGCTAAAACCATTATGCAGGAATCTGGGTACCCGGTCTAGTGCTACCGCATTAAGAATACTGCAGACAACTACTAATGAACTGTGTGTCATTGCAATTGCTACATTTCTGAGTTGGATGTGGGCAATTCATGAAAAAATGCTAAAAATGGATACAGCCACACACATTAGTAGTCAGCAAAATGCATAATGTTGGTGCTCAACTGCTAGGCTAGTGCATTTATTAAATGTGCTATGTCTAATGATTATCCTAGAGCTAATCATGAGTTGCTGTAAAAATGGATGCCCACGAACATTTAGTGTTACACATGCTACTTTAATATAAAATCATTGTAGCTTCTTACAAGTATTACCGGGCCAAGCATATCTTGTGTATATATAATTAAATAACATCAAATTTTTATGACTTTCTTTTTTATACGAAATTGTATAATCTATTTCAAGTTTAATAATAATGAATGTAATGGTTTTAAGGATTGTTTTTATGCAATCAATTTAAAAAAAATGTTTTTCATCATGATCTAGTCGTCATTTTACAACATTTTTAAATAGATGTACATATGTTGAGTACTAATGTTAAATGGGTGCACTTTTTCATAATAAAAATGTTGCATACACAATGTGAATGTCTTTTATGATCTTGACGATCGAAATAAAGATTATGAACTATCACTACATTGTGGACATGTATGGCATACCGCTGTCCACTACTCCGGGAGTGCTGGCCTTGCCATACTTGTGAAGTTTCCATAATGCGGTCTACACCTGATATAATGATGCTTCTGGCACACTGGCAGTGTTGAAAAATGGCCCTCTCTGAAGGGTCACCCCAAACTTGTTGCCTTCCTCCTCTTTTTCTGACCTTCTTTTTGTTGGCTTTAGGACTCTGGGCACTTTACTATAGCTGACCAGCACTAAAGTGCATGTGCTCTCTCCTCTAAACACGGTATAATTGTTTTACACATGTTTGGCATATTTGATTTACTTGTAAGTCCCTTGTAAAGCGTTATACCATATACTCAGGACTTGTAAATTAAATGCTACTAGTGGGCCTGCTGAACTGATTGTGCCACCCACAGCAGTAGCCTTTCAAACCTGTTTTAGTCCTGCCACTCTAGGTCCTGTGTGTACAGTTTACTGCCACTCAACTTGGCATTTAAAACAACTTGCCAAGCATGAAACTCCCCTTTTATTACACATAATTCATCCCTAAGGTAGGCCCCGGGTAACCCTAAGGGCTGGGTGCTCTGTAAATGAAAGGTAGGGCATGTACTGGCATGTTTTGCAAGTCCTGGTAGTGACAAACAGCCTATTTTGTTTTTCACTACTGTGAGGCATACTCCTCTCATAGGTTAGCATTGGGAATTCCTTAATACACTTTTAAGCTGTAATTCCTGATCAGAGAAGAGTAGCTTTTTCATGTTTCATATGTTTGGAATGGTAATGACAAATCCTCCTTACTGGTAAAGTTGGATATGGCATTACAATTTTAGAAATGCCACTTTTAGAAAGTGGACATTTCTCTGTATTTATAACTGTGTGCTTTGCCGCCTGTCTACAATACACATCTGGGCTGAGTGACAGCTACACTTAGTGCATTCCATCTATACAGCCACAACACAGGAAGGATAGGTGTGTCTGAGTACCCATCTACATGCATCTGCTTTGTGATGGCCTTGCCTGGGTAGGTTGGAGAGGATCGTGAACACTTCACCTGAATAGGCCGTGTCCTGTCCCCACAAAAAGGACTGATTTCCCCCATAGATAGCCTGGCAGAGAGGACTGGGTTGAAAGGGATACTTGTGCACTTCAGAGGCCGGCTTTGAAGTCACCCCCACAGCAAAGGTACCTTTGGGTATAAGTGCTGGGTCTCTGACCCATTCAAATCAGCCACGTCTGGATCTTGAACTGAATCTCTGTCAGAAGGACTGCTGTGTAGCTGAAAAGACTCATCTTTAGAATGCAGACTTGGAAGGCCTGCTTTTCTCTTGTGTTGCCCTGCTGCTCTCTGACTCTGCTGAAGGAGAGCTGGACCCTGCCTTCCCTCTAAGTGATCTCCAGGGGCTTGTTGGCTTGCCTCCTGTTGCTTGAGACTCAGGGATATCAAAGTCTCCACCCCTGCTCATGTGCCTGGCTCACTGAAGTAGCCCAGATACTTCCAACACAGTTTTCAATGCATCTCCTGTCTTTGTGTAACACAATCAGCACATCACCCGGTTATGAGAGTAAAAATTATGCATCCAACAGCGTATCGCCGCTGCTGCAGCATGGTGAGATCGACGCATCGCTTGATGCCTCTCGACTCCGGCATCTGTCTTCGGAATTGACATTTTGCCTTCACTGCATGAAGAAAATCTACGCATTTCTCTGTTTGCGACCAGTGAGACCTAAAGTAACCTTTTTTGCGCCACTTGCTTCTAAGCGCTTTACAGCATTTATTCCTTTAAAATTCAATATCTCAACCTCTATACATTGGATTTTTTTGTTCTGGTCTTTTTTGTTCATAATATAATAATCAATATTTCTAAACCTGTGTGGAGTTGTTTTGTGGTATATTTAGTGTGTTACTGTGTGAGTGTGTTGCACAAATACTTTAAAAGGAGATACTCAGTTTGCTGCAAAATAACCCTCCACAAGGTGAAGAAAACATGCTTGTTTCCTTGTATAACCCTCACCCACCAGGGTTGCCCCTTGGTGGTATGCTTTATCATCAGATCCATCCCATTCCGCTAAGGAATGAGGCATGCTGTGACCTACGAATTACATGAGAGCACTTACAGATGTATTATTATGATGAGGATCTGGGGATCTCAATAGATCTGGTGTGCATGTGATGTGTAGACAATGTAGAGAAGGGATCTTTTAAAACTATCTGCTGTGGGTCTGAATATTTTTTTATTAAGGTCCCCAGTTGGTTGAGATAAAATCTTGTTAGGTGAATAATTCAACCAGTCTAAGGAAGGTCAACATGTTTCTGCCCTAATGACTCCCCTAAATTAGGTGTTATGTGTTTTCTTCAAGATCCACTCTCTCTAATCTGATCACCTGAGTATGTGTTTTTTATTTAAAATGTTCAATGTGAGAAAGGCATAGATACTGGAATCTAGCTGTCCATATGTCCTAATTTGATTTCTAGCAATGCATAGACCTGGAAAATACAAAAATAGCACACATAGATAAATAGCAAAGTCATTCTTATAAAATAAACATGAAGTGAGAGTGACAAAACATCCACTGCAAGATCACATGTGGAATCAAGCAGATAAGTGTACACAACATTCATATGCATACATATATGTAGAGATCCAACAGTGGAATCTGGCTCACCCTGATTGAATAATGGTGTTACCTCCACTCTAGATATTGGACATGAAGGAGCATCATGAGAATACTTATACTAAACAGATTAAAATATTTATATAGCATGGCAAGTAATTTCAGTGGGCTATGTAGCATGAATATTTCATAATAATACAGTGAAGTGTTAAATCTAAATTCATGGGGTTCCTCTCTTAGGTCGTGTAGACCCTATGGCTTGACTGCATTTTGTCCAAATTAGGACTACATTTTGTCTTAGGCCTATTTGGAAAATTGCAACCTTTTGCTTCCTAGGTTTAAAATATTGTGGTCTTTCCTTCCTGGGGAAAATACAAAGTTAACAGCCCTCTGAACCATAAATGTGCCACATCCTTTTGACCCTAATGGGTAAAGATTTCATATCCTCACGGAAGAGACATCTGAGAGATGTCATATCCCCAGTAGTGACATAAAAAGTCCTTGTGAGACAACGGCCTGGGACAGGTGCCTTTTTCCAAGAACAAATAACAATTATAACTCTAACAGTGTAGTCTCTATTGACTTATTTCTACCTTATTAGTACATCTAGCTGATGTATATGATAATGTCAAAACATTCCTTAAGAAAGATAAGAGGGGTCGATTTACCATAAAAACCCTTTGAAATCACCATCAAATTGGAGAGGTCTTTGCTCCAGATTATCCTGTGATGGGTTGCCTGAGATTCTCCTGACAGAGCATCCTAAATCGATGCGATGCTGCAGTCTCCAGTCCCTTGCTGAATACCAATAAAGCTCTGAGAGGTGGAGAGCTGAGCACAGCTGCTGTGTGTTTCCTTTTAAGAGAATGCTCACTTTCAGCCCTCCTGGTAACTGCAGCACTTTTCTATAAACAGGTATGCACTGCGATGTCTCACAAGAATGCAAGTTATTCTACGCATAGAAGTAGGTGTTAGGTTACTAGATTGATACATTTCTTGCTGTGTTAGAAATGTTCACATTATTCTCATTTTTTGCCACCTGCCTCAATGCAGTACTAATATCCAGTGTGGTTACTTTTCATGTGCTATACAACAGAATTAGAATGTTAAACTAAACACTTTTTAAGTAGAAAGTTTCTCTTGTTTAGCACAGAGTTTGTGTTTGATACTCTAAGGATTAAAATAAATTGGGTTTCAATTGCCACAGCATCCCTGAAACCCATTCAGGAGTGTTAGTAACATAAAAAACACTGACACCACAGGAACCAGGGAGTTGAGTGGGTTGTGTGGGGCTACAAAAATCTAGACTTTCACGTTCAAGTGTCGGTGCACTGAAGTAAGTTCAGGCATCTGTGTGAGGGAAAGTCAGACATTGCAGAACTAAACTCAAAGACATAGTTTACACAACAAGCACAAGAGTAGGCCAAGTGTATGAGAGTCTCTGCAGAGGGCATAATCTAGAGTCCTATGTTTAACAGTATTTTGGGTATAAGGAGGACCCTAGGTAATGACCTGTATGAAGACACTTATGAACCTTATGTACACATCACATGCACACCAGATCTTTTGAGGTCTTCAGGTACACTAACATGGACATTTTGTGTTACACCCTGAAGAGCTCCCCTGCATGATCAGGGTCGAAGCCCACACTGGTGGTTTTCTCCATCAGTGTGAGGAGGGGGCCTATGATGAATAATAACACCTCTGGGTGGGTGAGGGCTTCTATCCTGAAACAATTATTTGTCCCTACATAGGTTCACATTAGGTTTCATCAGTACTAATCGTCCTGGCAAATTATATATTTATAAGAAAGATCAGCCCTTATACTTCCTCCTTTCCTCCCCCATAGTCATTTATTAGCCCTTTGGGTTAGGCCATGCTTTCTTTTCCTCTTTTTCCTCCTTTGGTAAAATGTTTTTTCCACGTAGAGAAATCTGTTCACTTCCACACACAATAAACAAGGTGATCCATTCTCCTTCTTACTGAGGATGTGACTTACACTATTCATGTGCCAAAGTTAATCTTCAACCATTTTCAGGGTAAGAAGGAGTTGGATAGAAGTTTCGGAATACACACAAATCTACACATTTGTAAGTGTTTCCAAAATTCAAAGGTGACCTATTACTTGAAGTGCCTTTTTCTAGCCCTAAATATAGGGAAATTTCATACACCTAATCAGCACATAAATCCGTAGTAATGGTACTACATGTACCTAGGGTATTTAAATTAAACACTGCAAATGGTCTTCAGCACTCTCTGTGCCACCCACTAAAGTAGCACTATATCAACATATCACGAGGCCTGGCCCTACAGCATCTGTGCGCAGTTTTAAACTGCCAGTTCGACCTGGCAAAATAAACCTTTTTCCAGGCTTAAACCTTCTTTTTAACACCTATATGTTACCCTTAAGGTGGACCCTGAATGCCCCTAGGACAGGATGCAGGGTATTTAAAAAGTAGGACATGTATATTTAATGTTTTAAATATCCTGGCAGTGAAAAACCTCCAAAGTGATTTTTCAAAGCGGCAAAGCTAGCCCTATCATAGGAAAACACTGGGTTACATATTAACACTTTATAATGGTTAACTTCAGTTTGGGCGACACACAAAGAATAAAAAAAGTGATAGATGATGTAGTAAAGGGCCCTTTTTGACAAAGTGCCTCACTTTTTGACTGGTATTTGATGTGATTTCGATTGGAAATGCACTGGGTTCCTGCTAATCAGACTCCCAGTGCCAGATCTCTTTCCTAAATCTATGCAATTGTTCCCCCAATTGGCAATACCTGTAGTGCCCTCCGTAAGTCCCTAGTAAATAGTACCCCCAGTACCTAGGGCCTGAGGTGCTAAAGAAGGTCCACAAGGGCTGCAGCATGAATTGTGCCCCCTAAGGGAGCCCTCACCAAGCTCATGCAAAATGCCACTGCAGGATGGGTGTCTTGGTACAGACAAAAGTGAAAACATAACATGGCACACAGCCTGTGTGACCTGCCTGCTGGCACTGCATGAAGTATAAGTAAGTCACCCCTACAACACATCCATTACCGCCCTAAGGCAAGGTGCACTATTCTACATATGAGGGCATAACAGCATGAGCAGATATGCCCCCATATTGGTTAGTTCCAGTACAAGTGATCAGGAAAACCATTTAAAAAGCATGTGCTGGACACTGGTGAAAACGAGTTCCCCAGCTACATGAGGGCTTCACTGAAAATAGGGATGTTTGGTATCAGACATCTCGCATTAATAAACCCACACTGCTTCCAGTGTCGGATTTAGTAATACATGCACCCAAACCTACCAGCTACTGGTGTGCTGACTGACTGGTATACACCAGCCTGCCACCAGAGACAAGTTTCTAACCCACAAGGGTGAGGGTCTTTGCTCTCTGGGGGCCATAAACGAGCTTGCATGGGGAGAGGGTGCTCACAGGAAAGGAAACTGACCCCCATTTGTCCAGAGCCTTTTGGCATCTGGACAGGCGGGAAAATTAGCTGGGCAAAATATGGGTGTCCACCCTCAGGTGAGCACCACCCCTGAACTAGGCTACCTGAAGTGGATGTAATTTTTCAGATGTAACCATCTTGGTGATGGCAAATTTAGGATCTCTGGGAAAGGGTATGCCCACTTCCTCCAGGAAGTGGTCATGTAGGGGGTGTAGTGACCCCAGGGGTAAGTAGCCCATTGGTTACTACCCTATGCTCCCCTAACACCCCTAAATTCAGTATTTAGGGGAGCCCTGGCACCAGGAAATCAGATCATGCTGACCAAAAAAAGAAGGACCGAAGCGCAGCAAAAAGCAAGAACTGTGGAAGAAGCAACTGATTTGGCACCAACTCTGCCGGCCTGTTTGCTGTGCACCAAAGTCGACTCATCCTGCAAGCTGCTGTGGGACTCAAGGGCTTATTTACAAGCCCCTTGCGCCGCCAGTGCATCACGTTGCGTGACGCATCGGCGGCACAACCTGTTGCATGAGATTTACAAGCACACATAAAGCCAACCCTGCGTGGCTTTACGTGTGCTTGTAAATAATGCCCCTTTTCACTCAACTCTTTGCATGTTAGGGGCGTGACATGGGTGTAGCTGTGGGTGTTCACACGCAACACCCATGTCCATTGATGCATTTCCAAGCAATCGTAAACCTGGAAATGCATCAGAATGCTACACCACCCCAGGGGTGACGTAGCGAGGCGCAACAAGGAGAAATGTTTTAATTTCTCTTTGTTTTTTTCCTCTTTCAATGCATGCTGCATTCTATAGCATGCATTGGAAGAGGAAATCACCTCAATTGATTGCTTTTGTGCAGGAAAATGCCCCTTTCTGCACAAAAACAATCTTCCCATGACACAGGCATACTTGCATCATGGTGCAAGGGTGCCTTTGCCGGCGCATGACAGCAGTTTGTGCGCCAGCGCAGGAAAAAGCACAAAGATGCGACATATTGTTGTAAATATGTTGCATCCCTGTGCTTCAAAACTAACGCAGCGCAGCAAAATTACTTGCAGCACTGCGCTGCATTTGTTTCTTGTAATTAGGGTCCTATGGAACTCCCGTGGAGCAGCAGGGCTGCTTCCCTGCATTCTGCAGGCACCCAAAGAGACCTAAGAGGACTCTGGACCACCAAAACCCAACACCGGAAAGCACCACTGTACCCAGGTCACCTAGCCCCGAGCTGAAGTGGGCCAATTGTTCCAGCTAGCCCCGAGCTGAAGTGGAACAATGATCCCAGCGTGGTCCCCTGGTCCTCCAGAGACAAAGTCCACCTTGGACTTGCCCACTGCGAACTTCTCGCCGCCACCTTCAGCCTCTATTTGCAGGCTTCCCTCTACCGTGAGTACTCCTGGTGACGGAAATCCAATGCCTAAAGACATCCCTATACTCGTCACCCCTGGCCCCTGGAGAAGAGGATCAAATATATCACTAATTTCCTGAGCATCACAAGAGTTGAGCGCCCCTGTTGGTACAGCCTGACTGGTCTCCGAGCCCAAGCCTGCAGCCTCTTTTCTGACAGACCTTTCTCAATAGACTTGAATGGGGTACCCTACTCTGTAAGGCACCTCTGCACCTGGCCGCCCCACTGCTGCCCAAAGTGAACTGTTGGTGCTGCCTTGGACCTTGCCCCTTGCTCATCTTAAGTCCAAAAGATTGGTCCCGTAAGTCGCTGTTAAGTGCCCGAATGTAATACATGTTTTTCCTCCATAGGTTAACATCACCGCAAGTGCTTTAATCATGATTCAAAGTTTCAATAACCTGTTTTCTTCAAAGTTGCTGTTTTAAAAAACATACTTACCTAATTTTGATATTAGTGCCTAAAGTTATATAAAAATGTGTTATTTTAATAAATTGGTGTGGGTCTCCTTATGAAGTCGTGTGCATCATTTATTGGCTGTGTGTGCAGCAGCGGTCTAACTCTCCTCTCTGAGAAGCCTAGAACCACACTGCCCCCTAGAAGAACACCTTGGGATTGCTAGAGCAAGCCCCTGTTTGGTAAGGGAAAACCTGGACTCATTGCATGGTATTCCTCTTTTTGGTATACCATATAAAGAGCTAGCTTCCTACAGATGGAATGCTCAAATTATTCTTAGTCACTGTTAATTTCTCAGGCTGAATCTCAGTCTACATGCCACTTCAGTTTGGACCCAGACAAATACAAACCAGTCTTAGCCCTGATCCAATGGAAACAGTCTAGGCTGAACTCCAAGTCCAAGGTCCTCTGTGAACCAGAACACATCCAATCCAGGACAGGTTTCGCCCTAGTTAGGTCCCATCACCCAGAAATAGCTTTGTTCCAATGACACAGTGTGCACCAGCCCCACATCTGGGCATACATGTCACACGTAGTGTGACACACTAAAATTGATAGATGGAATGTTCAAATTAATCTCAGCCACTGTTGATTACTCAGGCCGAATCCCAGTCTAATGTTATTTTGCACACCGTGCCACCCCAGTTTGGATCCAGCTATATGCAAATAAGTCTTGACCCTGCTCCAATGGGAACAGTTCAGCCTGAGCTGCCAGGCAAAGGTCTCCCGGAACTGGAACACAAGCAACCCAGGACCTGTTTTGTTCTTATTAGAGTTCATCAGCCAGGTATAGCTTGGTTCCAGTGAGACAGTGTGCACGGGACCTACGTCTGGGAATACCCGCCTACCATTCCTCGTTCAACTCTTCTCTTCTTATGTTGTTAGATTTGACTGCCCAAACAATACATACAGTCAATTTAATTTCTGAAAATGTATTCAGAATATTGTCTTAAAAATAAACATTTTGTAGTACTCTTTGTAGAAAAATATGTTCAGCCTATGGCGGTCCTTATTTTATTTCACTTTTGGAATGGTATAATTGGAGCTTTGGTGCAATGCCCCACACAGATGCATCAATTACAGTGTGGTTGTTATTAACTGGCATATCCATTAATTTCCAGAGCACTCCTCGTTAATAAGGAAACAACAAGACATAAAAATAGCTGCCTTTGTGAGCCAAGAATAGAACTTATTGTTCTGTAATCAGGTATGCAGGTATGAACTATCTTCTAAACTCAGAACAGACGTTATATTTACTACTGTGCTAGAATGCTATAACTAGTATAGCATTTATCAGTAGTAAACAAGGGTGTAGTGCTATCAAATATATAGCTATAATACTGGATTACTCCCTGTTGTTCACATTACTCATACACTTCCTTGCTGCTTTAATATTTGCCTTTATTGTGGTTACAATTCATCTTGTGTGCACTAGACTAGGGTTTTATTTTTAAAATAAAAGTTTTGAAACATGTATTCCATTTTCTAGGAATCCTCATGTGTGTTATTTATCTATGAAGGAGGATTTTGTTTTCCATTAACTCTCCCTGTCATGTTTCATAGGACTAAACGTTACCTGAAATACATTGTGAATGAAAGTCATCCTTTTCGCTCTAATCATCCGCATTTTTTGACTGATACTGGTGGTTACTGTCTCTGAAAGTGCCCTCGGCTCTGCAAACCAGGCCCAGGGCCAGTGCTCTGTCATTAAAAGGTATATGGCAAATGGTATAATTGTAATTGGCCAAGAAAGCCTACCTGAAAGTCCCAAGTACATGGTAAGGTATCTAGGTTTAGAGACCCCAGTAGACTTAATGCACTTAAGTGTGCACTACTATGGTGCCTGGTGTCATTTTAAAGCCAGGCCTACCTTGCAGGCTGTTTTTAAAATAAAACTGTGTCCAAATTCAACTTTGGAATTAAAAGTGCTTCCAAAGTCCAAAATTACCTTTTTCTTACATAGAAGCCATTTCTAATGTATGCCCCAGGTGCTCCAAGGATAGGGAGCTTTGTTATAAAAAGCAGGATCATTTAAAATATGTTTTATATGCCCTGGTGGGGAAAAACAGCAAAATGTGTTTTTTCCCATTGTAGTGCTGCTATTCCCATAGGCTAATATGGAAAGCCTTTATTAAACTTTAATAAAGTCTGACGTATGATGAGAGTTAACTGGAAATATGATTCACAGTATCAAAATAATGGTTACAATAAATCCAACAACTTGTCATGGTCAGATTTATTATAACTATTACAGGAATTTAGTTTTATAACTCACTGTCCTGAAGTTACCTTAAACAGCCCTGTAGCAGCCTCTTTTGATTGGCCAGCCTTTGACAGCCTGAGACAAGCTGCTCCCTGAATAGGTATGAAGAAGCTTGGGGCTGAAACAATACAGACATTTGGTGGGAGGAGATTTGCTTCCTGGATAAGCCAGGGAGAGGAAGGGGACTTGGGAGATAAACTTAACTTCAAAGGCAGGAGAACAGATGTCACAGGACCCAGGCCAGCCCCTACCTCCTTGATATCAAGCCAGCTGGGAGCCCCCATAATTAGATTAGAAGAGGGGCTGGGAGGGGCATGTAGTGGATTGTCAGCCACTCCTGTTGGATGGGTTAGCCAGACATACTCTCCAAAGAGAGAATTTCTCCATTTTGATTTTTGGAGAACAGTGCATTCTGGGTCAGAAATATGCCACACTTCACAGGAAGTTGTCATAGCAGAAGGTGGCAACTTGAACCATATTGGTTGGGGTGCCCCTCCCCCCTTGCCATCCCAGAATGGAGAATACATCTGGGAGATCTGCAGGAGCCCCTCAGATCTCTGACTGAAAAATCTGGAGAAGAAGGAATGACCTGCTGGACCCTTGGACTGCACCACAGAAGGCTTGCACTCAGAAGGACTGCCATCTGCTGCACTCTCAAGGCTCCACAAAAGGAAGAACTGTGCCTGATTCAAGCAAAAAGAGCAATAAAAGGTGGAAAGTCCTGGAAGAGAAGCCATCTGCAACATCCAAAGAAAGGACTACTCCAGCTGACCAGCTACAACTGGATTTTCTTGGACTGACCAGGTGCATTGTGGGAAATTGAGTCCCAGACCCCAAGAGGCAATGCAGAGCTTCTGAACCCTTGGCTAGTGCTTCTGGACACTTTTCAACACAAAGGAATCTACTCAGCAGAAGATCTGAATGTTTGGGAACTTTTTGCAAAGTTTTGGTAAAAAGCTCCAGAAGAAGGCCAGCTCGATGTCGAGAGTCAAGCCACCGTCGTCGACTCGAGAATCAGCCTAACTGCACTGTTTTGTCCCGCTGAAAGCTCCTCGCCATTGACACTGAGGACAAAGACTTCCAGGGGCTCACCAAGGCATCATGCTGGAGCAGACCACCATCGTCAAAGCCAACTCCAGATCTGAGAAGCCTGAGGGCTTATCGTGGAGAGAAAAGTGACTATGTGCCAAGGTAAAATCCTGACCATCGCGGTTGGCCTAAATCTTTGGCTTTGTCCCAGTCCAGTGTGATCAGAATGCCATGATTGACCCTTTCAGCTTTTTGGCACAAGAATGCACATTTTTTATTTTAACTTAAAAAATTCACATCTCCGTTTCCCTACATTGGAGTTTTGCTGTGTTGGGGTCACTTTAATGATAAAAATAGTTACTGTTTTTGTAAATTGGTGTTCGATTTGTGTTGTGCCTTTTACTTATTTACTGTTTGGGGGTTGGCCTAAATCTTTGGCTTTGTCCATGTCCAGTGTGATCAGAATGCCATGATTGACCCTTTCAGCTTTTTGGCACAAGAATGCATATTTTTTTAATTTAACTTAAAAAATTCACAACTCCGTTTCCCTACATTGGAGTTTTGCTGTGTTGGGGTCACTTTAATGATAAAAATAGTTACTGTTTTTGTAAATTGGTGTTGGATTTGTATTGTGTTGTGCCTTTTACTTATTTACTGTTTCAGTGAATTTAAATGCTTTGCACACCTATCTTCTATGTTAAGCATGACTGTTCGTCTGACAAGTTACTAAGGACTGGGCAATAATTAATTTATTGAGACTTGAATGGACCTTATTCGTGATTGGGGTATTATTACTAGCTGAAGGTACCTACCTCCACCTACTAATAACCCACTTTCCTAAGTCATATTCCAACATTGCTCAGTGGGTTGGGTATGGTTTGCAGTTCAACTGGCTTTTTGATTTGGATTGGCATATTGACCGAGTCCTTGGTTCCAAGGGGTCGGAGAACCAAACCGGGTGGCTCTGGAAATTTCTAAAGAACTTAACATTGGGACTACCATACCTCTGTCCATTCAGCTCTTTTGCTTCCTCTCTCAGAACTTTGACACCATACATTATCTTTTGTAAACATCTAAATGCCTGTGTTTTCAAACAATACTAACTATAATGTGCTGCAACAAAATTAGGATTTCTCTCTCAAGGGGGCATCCAATTTTATTTACACTTGTTAAGCTCTCCCCTCATCTGTATGTAACCTTGTTAATTTAGAACGTTTCCTTGTAAAGTGCCCTGATACTGTGAGGTCTTTTTTCAAGAACAATCTTGTGTTTCTGACTTTAAATCTGAGTGCAATAATATAACATATACTGGAATGTGTGCGTCAGTAAGCTATTTTAACAATGAAAGTAAAAATTAGATTATTCCTCAAGAAATTGGATAGTCATGTGTACCTTTAAACATAATAAAAACAAAGGGTAAGATTGCAAAAATATTATCCACTTTGTTAAAGTGTATGCTGCAATGGCCTCCAGCGGGCCGGGAATCAGCTGTCCATCTTCTATATAAGTGAATGATAATATTCAGTTTAGGTGGCATATTAAAGTCCCTTACTTCCCCGTAGTGATACTATTGACAAGCAGGATTGGTCATTGTGTGATGATTATCACATGATAAAAGCCAGTTCTGAGGTTTTCAGTATTTTCCGGTGCGATAACTAACACTAATTATATTTGGGGGAATATTATTCGGATTTTTGGTGTTTATCATAACAAAATGCACCTGTTCTGGTATTTACTGGTCATTTTTCTGTTGATATATATTGGCAGGTTTCACCTCCCAATGATTAACAGAAAAATTCATAATTCCAATATGTGTGGGTAGAAAATTTACCACACATTAGAGTTTGTCGACCCGCTCACAATAGAGGCCTGTGACCAATACCGGATGTCACATTCTTTGAAACTTCTCTCTCTCCTGCCGATTTCCACTGTGAACAGCTCATATTATCACAGTCTTCATCTATTAGCCTGTTGTATCTAATCCTTACTTCATCACTTTGATCTTGGATGTTCTCACAATGTTGGACGTTCTGGACTTTCTGAAGGCTTCACCTACCAGATTCCAAACGTCCTGATCATTCAGTGAGTCTCTAGCCAACATTTGTGCCATGCTCTTTTCTTTACCATGACTCTACTCTTTTTATTAATTGCATAAACATGTGTGAAAGATCCCTAAACATTCACCCTTGTCTGGGTTGATTGTTGCTAACGTTCTCCATGCAACCTTCCTAATCAAAATATGTTTCTCAAAATATTCTTTATTACAGCAATCCAAATCATGATTTAGTAAACCTTTAGGGAACAACCAGGTGATTAAATCTATTATTCATACATTTCCTCTAATCTTCTAATTACTGTAACTCATAATTCTGCTCTCACAACTGTGGTTTTAATGAGCCCTTGTGAATTTGTTCAGTTTTGAATCTCATCCACTCTATTTAATATAATGCCGATTTGCCATGTTTCCTCCCTTCTAGAACTACACTTGTCTCTCTTTAAATCTTTGATGATAGTGCTTATGGGCAGATGGTTGGTACCTTCCCAAATAAGTATATGAGAATGATTAACATATTTACTAAGGTGCTACTGGTCTGGAAACATATGATCAATTGATGTACGAGATGATCCACACTCAAAGGTTTGCCTCAATGGCTGATGTGCATGAAAATGCCAGTACAATAATTTAAAACTCAGTACTTCTAAAGAGCTCAGTATTTCCCAGACCAACCTTTCGTAGATAGGGTCCACTCATACACATATGAAACAATCATCAGACTTTCTTCTATTCTGTTCATAAATGGTATACTGAATTTATTAATGGGTGGGTCAAACTCTTTCACATTTAGCCCCCTCCTCAACAAAAACTAAAGCCTCAGGATATTTTTCTGGAATCATCTCATCCTGGTATTTGAGTTGCTTCATAAACAGCATAATGTCATTTTTCGAGTTAAAAAAACATTTATTCATGCTAAATTACAATTTGCTTATTAATTCATTGATCCCACTCATACTATTTGAATAGTCACTGTTCAGAATATGACTTTTATAGTAAGTTATAATAATCCCTAGGACTCTACCAGCCCTACCCTTGCAACTCTGAAGGACTGGAAAAAGAATACTCTCTGAAACTTTTATAGTGTGATTTTTTAAACTATGCTTTTTTCAATAGAATTGCACTTTTCTTCTTGATTAGACTTGTTACTTCTTTTTTGAAACTCCATCATTAAAACCACATATATTCCAGGAAATTACTTCACTAGTGTCAACGTCAGGGAAAGTAGTTCTCATTCATGACACCAAGCCAACTGAGACATACCGAAAGAAGTAAAGTTCCAGTACTTCAATTCAAATTTCCCACTACAGCAGAAATACTTAGGCCTGGGGTAAATGAAGATGATATAAAGTCATTTTGCACTGTGAATGGAATCCTCTGTTGTGAGGAATTCTCATCTCACACACCAGACCAGATCTGTTACCTTGTAGACAATTCAACTGGACTAACTTCTCAACAACTGTTTCTGACATTTCCAGTCTTCCCCGGCTCTACCATAAGGAAGAAAACCAAGATAAAAAATTATAAAGATCATACAAGAACCTCTTCTCCAGCAAACTCTTTAAAAACCTCTTATCACCAATAGCCACCTCTGACCCAACAGTAACTTCAACTGTCCTCCTCAATTTCCATCTTATTCTCCATTCTACATAGGAAATCACTCACCTCTAAAACTTTACTTCCAGAACTCATTACCATCAACCCCATGGCACAACCAAGGGCTTATCAGCAGTCATGATTTCTTCCAAGAACATAAACAAATGGTGATTCTCCTCATCAAATGAAGACAAACTAGGTTTCCCAGACTAGTTACACTGCCTTTATGAAATCTTTAACAGAAGTAAGACTGTACAGGTGAAATATATTGGGTGAATTCCCCACCACACCCATCAACTTAGTGCAAAGAAAAATACACAGAAATCAAAAAATCCTCACAGACACCATAGAAATCTGACAGCAGATGGAAAAAAATGAATTCTCTGACATTACTACTACCATTATCCCCTAACAACATACCATAATAGAATGCTTTCAGCACTCCATCGATGGCACGATCTACTCAGAGGGCTGATCAGCAGCACCAGTAACACATTGCTCCTTCTAAAACCGTCTCAAAAAAATTCTCACAAACCTTTTTCTCCTGAAATAAATCCAACTCAGAACTGTTTAATGTCACCCGATCAGAAAACTGCTCAATCACTCATCACCACAAACTATCAATGATTTTCAAAATGGTTGCTATCACCAAACATCACAGGAAAATGAAGGGAAAACAAAGTCCTTTAAGATTACCAACCAGGCTAGAGACCAAGAAGCAGGACAGAGTCTACATCATCTAAGTAATGAGTGATTCTCTCCAAATCTCAGTTACAATCCACTTAGGGGCCCCAACGGAGCCATGCCCTCACCACATCTGCAAGATGGGAGCATCACTAATTAGCACTACCCTGCCTCACTAGATCAGCACCTCCATCACATCTGCCACTTTCTCAGATTAATGGAAAGTTGCAGAAATCAATGCCCTCTTTAAGAAGCCCACAGCTGACTCAAATCAACTGAGCAACTTCCAACCCATCTGTCTTCTCCTCTGTCCAGACAAAGTGATTCAGAAAGCCATCAACAAGCAACTCACAACCCACCTCAAATTTGACCATCTTCTAGACAACACTCAATTAGGATTCAGAAAGAACCACTGCACCGAAACTGCACTCATTGAGGCTACTGACGATATTCAAATCTTCTGCACTAAGGAGAAACAGCGGCCCTCCTCCTGTTCAAACTCTGTTCATCCTTTGACATAGTCTCCCACACCATCACCATCAGAATAGTCCACAAGATTGGCGTACACGGATCCTCTCTCAAATGGATTTGTTCCTTCCTCACAGGAAGAACCCAAAGGGTCAGGCTAGCACCCTTCACGTCAGAGACCTAGAAACTGATATGCAGAGTCCCATAGGGATCTTCCCTCAGCCCCAACCTTTTGAACATATACATGACACCACTCACCAACATCTTCAGATCACAAGGCATGACATCACCATCATCTCTTATGCTGATGACACCCAATTCATCCTCTCCCTGACAGACAAGACAATCACCACCAGAACCAACTTTACTAACCGCATGACCATGTTAGCAGACTGGATGCAAACCAACTGCCTGAAGTTAAGCTCTGAGAAGACAGAAGTTCTGGTCTTCGGCAACAAGACCTCCCCGTGGGACTCGACCTGGTGGCCGTCGGAGCTAGAATCAACACCCACAGACCATGCAAGAAATCTAGGGGTCATCCTAAATGACAAGCTCAACATGATAGCTCAAGTCAATGCAGTATGCACCTCCTGCTTCCACATTCTACAGATGCTGTGAAAAATTACCAGCAGACTGGACTACTCTAGGCCGGGATCTCCAAATAACTCCTACACAGACTCCAGACCGTCCAGAACACTGCAGCAAGACTCGTACTCTACCTCCTATGCAACACACACATCACACCGCACCTCAGGAAGCTTCGCTGTCTCCCCATTCAAAAGTGCAGCCAATTCAAACTTCTCCCTCACACATACAAAGCCCTACATAACACAAGGCCAGAATATCTGAACAGCCACATACACTTTTACCAACCCACCAGAGGCGTATGCCCTGCCTCACTCTCACTCGTACACACTCCCTGCATCCGCAAGAGCAAAATTGGAGGTCGCTCATTCTCCTACATCTCACCCAAGACACAGAACAACCTCCCTGAATACATCAGAACCTATTTCTCACTTCCTGAGTTCTGCAAAAAGCTGAAGACCTGGCTCTTGGTATAAGCACCTTGGTGACCACATACCTATACACCTGCCCAAGTGCCTGGATACACTCTCAGATGATTAGAGTGCTATACAAATCAAGATAACATAACAAGTAGCCTATTTCAACTCATCCTATTGAACCGCTCAGCTACCTTTGACACCCTCAAGCAAAAAGCCCTCCTATGCACCCTTTCCTCCAGTATTGTCTTAAAAGGTCATATGCTACAATGCATTGCATAATACAATACAAACAGAGCTGAAATCATACAGATGAAGTATTTAAACTGAGACAATTTCCATATTCTGTGGGATCCTGCAATACTCTTGCTTCTGACATTCTTCAAATGATATATAGAACCTCTCAGAGCACGACTGACAAAGCCATGAGCAACCATAATTATGTATATGATATCAAATTCTAAGCAAAGGTCACTTCCAAACTTAATGTGCGTATCACCAAATTTTCTTCAACATTTTTCAAGCCTGAATTTCCAGATATTTTCATATATGGTAATCAATACAACCTCAATGGTTTTTCTCCATAGCTGACCAGCAGTACAAAATCCCTTTGTAGATGAATACCACAAAAAGATGAAGAACCATCTGCTGTGAATTGTCCCACTTTGACAAAGGAAAACCTTGTTGACCAGTTTACTAAACATCTAACTCATCCTAATGAAGAACACCCTCTGTTTTTGCCCGACTGATCATGGGATTCCAGAAATTCAACAAGACCCCAGCAAGAGGACTTTATCAGCTTGCTCCATCAGCTATCATCTTGTTCAAGACTTGCTGCATTAGCTACAAAGTAGGGACAAAGAAGACAAAATGTATCTTTTGGCCAAAATCAAGTGCAGAAAACGTACGAAATAAAAGACCAGGCATTAATGCTTATACAAACAAATTCCCTGACTTCTGACTACATGTTGGGCTAATGGACACCAATCCAGTTTATTTTAGTCTGTGTAGTCACAAAACAATCTCAAATTCAGCACTGGTAACATTAAAAGGCTGGATGAAAGCAATGGCAAAGGGGTTTCAAATGCATCACATATTGCTTTAAGCATTCAAATCACACAAATACATTCATCTAGCAATATCTATATCTTGTGAAACTAATGATGTATATACAGTGGAGTTTTTTTTCACATTAAGAAGCATGAACACAAACCAGGTTATTGCCTGGCATTTATCCTCTAAGATTTGCTGATTACATGCCTAGCACAGTTTAACAGTTTAAGTAGATTAGTCCATCATCTGTCCTCCGAGAGGTGGAAACAACATATTCATGATTTTTAATATATTTTTGTTAATTTAAAAGTCAGTTTTATTGCAAAATGTCCATAATTCTTGATCCTGATTTTCATAACTTCAAAAAAACATTTCTTGATAAGCGGTCAACATGTGGTTAGTGAAAACAGTTACTAATGAGTCAGTAATCCTGTTCATGCATCAAATGTTACGAAGAAAACATCCATCAAAGTCATCTAAAGAAGTACAACTTTTTGTTAGTAGTAATAACTAGATTGTAGAGCTTTGCCCAGCAGTTGTTTCTTGCCCAGTATGGGTAGGAACTGCTTCAGCTGTGAAAAGTAGGTGATGATTTGACATTCTTGAGAAGACACTAGGTTTGCCCCAACACTGCTTGTTGCCAACTGGAGTGTTCAGGGTCACTCGTCATGTCTTCAGGATGAGTAGACACTAAGAAGGCACAGGGTTTTCAAGATGAGCATGATGCAGTTACATTTTCTCAGGTTTAGAGACTGCCAGGTTCTACTGTCCTTCAGGCCAGGTGATGAGTTTCTTTGGGAGGCCAGTGTAGATGACATTTCATTAGTCCAGGCCTGCCATGATTAGTGCTCTTGCAAGCTCTAATCAATAATTGGTTTGAAGTAGTAGATGGGTTTTGAGAAGTAAGGATTACTTGTGATTGATGTCCTTGACTAAAGCATGACTCTTGCTCAATAAAGCTTCAATTTAAAGATGATCCCAAAAATGCTGGTTTTAAGGTCAGTTGAAGGCAGGTTTTCTAATCGGTGGAGTCTGTCAAGAGGTGGAGGAGTGGGCTTAGTTTACCCCATAACAAGGATCTCCATTTTGGCTCTAGTGATGGAGAAGTTTCCCTCCTTGATCAAGTGGACTGCATAGTCAGAACATGAGATACACTTGGTGGGAGAATTTTCTTTTGTTGACAGTATAGCAGGAAATATATTTCTGTGTGGAAGTTTTTTTTTTAAACAGATTTTATTGCCATTTTCTTTTCTTTCCAGTCATATGTATACATATCTTGTCATCCTTGCACTTTACATAATATTTTAACCTGCAATCAACTTTCTAGATTACATCCATTCTATATTTGTTGTATACATTGTTATTCTTCCGTTATACCTGAGAGCTTCAGCCTTATTATTGTATTGTCATTGTAGATTACTCTTATGTTCCCCTCCCCCCCAACTTCCCCAACATTCCCCCCTTCCTCCCCGTGCTGCTGTCAACTAGGAAACCCATGGTTTCTCGCTGTGTGTGTGGTCTGGGTCGCCCTCTGTGTTTGCCAGGTGCGTCAAGCCTCGGTCAGTTCCCCATGCCTTTAGGATCTGCATGCCTTTGCTCCCTATACTACCCCTGCTGTCCCCTCCCCAGGTCCGGGCTGCCAGGGCTTTCAGGTCTGGGTGGTTCCCTGGGGGTGCTGGGCGCTGATTCCTGTTCTTCATTTTTCATGTCATCAATCAGCGTTCCCCAGGCCTGGGCCCTCTCCAGTCTGCCTATTCCTCGTTTTGCATTCCTGAGCAATATTCTATTTTCTCAACCTGCCCATTTTTCTAGTTCGCGCTTCCAGTTTGGGACACTAGGGCCCGCTGGGGCCTTCCATTTGCTGGCCAGTTCTTGCTTTGCGAGTATAAAGGCCAAGTCCTGGAACCTCGCTGTCACTTTAGTCTTTGCTGAGTGGGGGAATAGATTAAGCAACATGTGGTCTGGGGTGCATGGTACTACCCTCCCTGTGATCCGCTGTGTTTCCCGGGTCACTTCTTGCCAATACGTCTCTAATTGCGGTCAACTCCACATCATGTGGAAGTAGCCAGCACCCTGCTCTCCACAGCGCGGGCAGCCTGCATCCTCTCTATGGAAAAACCGGTTGATTCTATCAGGGGTGATGTATGCGCGATGTAGTGTATAGAAGCTGATCAGCCGGAATCGTGCATTGCGAGATACTTTGGTGGCCCTCTGGAGTGCATTTTCCCAGTCCTTATCCTCTAAGGGTTTCCTAGGTCGGCTTCCCATTTGGCTCTCAACCCCTCCAGCGGTTTCGTGGTGTCCTGTCTAATGGCTCGGTAGAGGCATGAGACTGCTTTAATTACGCCCCCTGCTAGGCTTATATATGCACATGTTGAGTGTGTGGCTGGTTCAATTGTCCCCCGTCCCCATTGCCTGCGCATGGCTCCCGTGACAGCCCCAGAGAGCAAGAAGTGTCCCTGCAGGATGTTCCAATCTGCACGGAAGGCTTCGAAAGTGAGCAGCTCTCCGTCCCTGTAGAAGTCGCCTATTTTAGTTACCCCCGCTTGCATCCATTCCTCTAATCCCCTCCATTGGCCTCCATGTGGGAGCGCCTCAAGTAGCGCCACTGACATCTCTGGTGAATAGGGGCGTTTGGTCTTTGTTTTTTGTAGGCATCTGCCCCAACAGCACCTCAGCACTTTATGCTCAGATGAGCAGACCTATCTCGGCTTAATTGTACTCATTAGTGTACTCAGTACATCCGCCCTATCCTGGGTAAAGGGAGGCTTCCTACGGTCCGGGTCTAGACTCCCTGCCACCCATTGTGTGAATCTTTGGAGCTGTGCTGCTAAATAGTAGTTCTCCATCCATCTGCCAGACCCCCTTCAGTTGTCGACCGCATCAGCGTGGTCAGTGCCACTCTTCTTCTGCGAGCTCCCCAAATGAAGGCAGTGAGAAGGGAATCCAGGGCTCGGAACTACGCACTCGGAGTCTACACCGGTAGTGTGGTGAAGAAGTACAACAGCCGAGGGAGAGCTATCATTTTTAGTAAAGAGATCCGCCCTGCTACCGACAGGGGCAGGCTTCCCCAGAAGGCCATACTGCCCTTCAATGCACACAGGGCTCCTCCCACATTCCCCTCTTGGACATCTGCGAGAGCGTAATACACTTTCACGCCTAAGTATCTAAAGCATCGGGGCTCCCAGTTCAGACCCTCCAAATCTTCTGGGGGTGGAGTATCACCCTTCACCGGGAACAGTTGAAACTTCTGCCAGTTGACGCGCAAACCCGAGAGGGCCACAAACTCTTCCATCATGTGCCTGGCTCCTCTCAGGGCAGTGTTTGTGTCTTTTAAAAATAGTAAGAGGTCATCAGCGTATAGCGCTATATGGTGCGATTGGTCAGCTAGCTGCAGGCCCTCATATGCCTCCCCAGTTCGCGCCCTACATGCTAGTGGCTCCACGGCCAAAGCGAATAATAGGGGGGAGAGGGGGCACCCCTGTCTTGTGCCCCTCTCCACCCGATATTGTGTCGAGATTGTGTGGCCCTTGCGAACTCTCGCCACTGGGTCCTCGTATAGTATTTTCACCCATCTGATAAACCCCTGCCCGAGCCCCATTTGCGACAGCACGGCGTATAGGAACTCCCATTCAAGGCTATCGAATGCTTTCTCTATATCAATAGCGAATATTGCTCCTTCCGGGATCCCCTCACCACTGCGTTCCAAAATGGCAAAAAGTCGTCTAATGTTGAGAGTCGTGTTCCTGCTGGGGATGAATCCTGTACGCCGTGCATTCCGTTGGGGGTTTATCTGGTTTTAGCAAGGGGACCACCACTGCTTCTCGAGTAGAGCGCGGCAAAATCCCTGTCTCCCATACCTCAGCGTATAGTTCTACTAATCTAGGGGCTAGTTCCGTCAGGTAGGTAGCATAAAACTCTTGGGGGAGCCCATCAGTGCCCAGGGTTTTCCCTCTCGCCATGGCCTTAACAGCCGCTCTGATTTCTTGCTCAGTGATCTCAGCTCCTAGCAGTTCTGCCTCCTCCTCCGCAAGTGCATGCAAAGGGAGTCCAGATAGGTATTCCGTGATCTCTCCTGACTCTCGGGGCCCGGAGCTTTTGTATAGGTGGGCATAATAGTCTCTAAAACGGGTGTTAATCTCTTCTTGTTTATGTAGGGGTCTCCCCATCTGATCCTGAATTTCGAGGATAGTATTACCCCATCGGGATGGGTTTGCAAGCCACGCTAACAATCGCCCAGCCTTGTCGCGCTCTGCATGTGTCCTATCTGTGTATGCCTGGTAGTCAAAGCAACGCAGCCATTCCTCCTGTACTGCTACCGCCTCTTTAGCCTCTAAGAGTTCCTGTCTAGGTTCTGGGTGTTCCGGTCTTCTTAGCTCCAGTTCACTGAGCACCCTGTCCGCTTTGTCCACGTCTGCAGAAAGCGTCCTGCGCACCCCAATAGATGTAGCCATGCACCGATCTCTAATAACAGCCTTAAAGGCCTCCCACTGTGTGGTCCTGGAGTCCGTGGAGGAAGCGTTGTCAGCAAAATATTGTACTATGTGACCCCTAATCTCTGGCATAAAGGCTTGGTCTTCTAGCGCTTCCGGCTTAAGGCGCCAAGTAGGGATTGGTTGTAGTCTAACCATTAATGGGTTGTGATCCGATACTGTTTTTGTTAAGTATTCTGCCCCCCATAGCTTTGCATGTATATCGGGTGAACTGAGAAAGGTGTGCAGGCGAACATGTAATTCGTGTGTATGAGAGAGGTGCGAGTATTCCCTGTCGAGTGGATGTGTGCGGCGCCAGGTGTCCACCAATCCCCAATGAGTTTGCCATTCCCTAAAGGATCTAGCCACGTTGTGCGCTGGGGAGTCTCGAAGCGGTGGGTGCGACCTGTCCAATTCGGGGTCAGCAATACAGTTAAAGTCCCCCCCTATTAAGACCGAGCCTGTCATGTATGGCGCCAAGACCCCTGATAGCTGCTCAAGGAAGCGAGCCTGATCTATATTTGGCCCATATATATTAATGAGGGTAATGTCCTGTCTGTCCAGTCGCCTGGATACGATCACATACCGCCCCTCTGGGTCTACTTTGCGTTTGATAGGCTGAAAGGGGACTCCCGCCTGCACCCAGATCAACACCCCCCTGGCGAACGCCGAATACGATGTATAAAATGCCTGCCCTCTCCATCGTCTATGCAGGGCCGCACCCTCCGCAGCTAACGTATGAGTCTCCTGGATCATGGCTATTTGCACCCCCCGCCGGTTCAAGTGAGAAAATATTTTATATATTTTGTGCATGGAGTGCATACCCCTGACGTTCCATGATATTATATTATATGCAGTCTTTGTCATCTATAGTGTTCCTCAGTTTCTCCCCCTTCCGTGCCCATGTACCCAGACCACAATTATAATTCTCATGGTCTTCTTGTGTGAGATGTCTTGTTGTGTTCCCTTTCCCTGTTGACAGCAGCGCCCCCCATGTTGCATCCAAAACTGTGGTAACATCCCAACCCCCCCTCCCCAGGACAAGTGAGAACGTCTCTCCCATCCAAACCTCGCACTCTCGTGCCGTAACAGTCAGTGTCCAACAGTGGTGGCTAGGCCAGTGTTTGTCTGGAGGAAAGCCTTCCTCCCCGCCCCCCCAGTTCTCCCCCACCCAGTGCTTAGCTCATTATACTGCAGTGCTGGAACCCCTCATTACATTACTCGGAGCGGTGTTAGCCCTGACCCCCACTCCTCAACAGAAATGTCCAGGGTGTACTTGCGTGTCGTGGATGGATTACACCAAGTCATCTGCCGATCTAGGGGTTACATCTGGGAGAATCTGGCTGGCATCCCCCACCGTGCCCGAGCTGGCCTCAGAGTCCGAGTCTCTTTGTTCCTCTCCAGAAAGAGAGGGGGCGTCTCGTGAGCTTGCAGCGCTCAAGGAGGCCACTGCTGCTACTGCGCTCTCTCTGTCCCGGCAAGCCTCTTCCAGCGTGGGGTGGCCCTTGGGTGTCGTCCCTCTGCCAGGAGAATGTGTGTGATCTTTCTCGGGTGAATCTTTGGCATCTCGTCTACGGTCTCGCGGGTCCTGCTCCTCGATCCAGTTCCAGACGTCCTGAGGTGTGGTGAAAAACGTGGTCCGTTCTGCGTGCCCTATGCGGAGTCTGGCCGGGAACACCATAGCTTAGGACACCCCCATTTGGCACAGTTTCCTTTTGGCTGCGATGAAGGATGCTCGTTGTCGCTGTACTTCTCTGGAGAAGTCAGGGAAAATCCTGACAATACTGTTATCTACTTTGAGTTGTCCTTTGAGTCGCGCCTGGCTCAGCACATGATCCCTATCCTTGTAGAAGAGGAGGCGGGCCACTACTGGCCTCGGTGGTCTTCCAGGTAGGGGTGCCCGAGCGGGAACTCTGTGTGCCCTTTCTAGAGCGAAGAACGTCGAGAGGCCCTCTGTTGCCACTTCTGTTCATAGCCAGTTCTCAAGATAGAACACCATATTGCTCCCTTCGACTTTTTCGGGCAGTCCCGTGACTCTAATATTGTTTCGGCGCGCTCTGTTTTCTGCATCTTCAGCGCACTACTCCAGTACTTGGACCCTTTTTTCAATGTCCGTGACTTTGCTGGTGGTCGTGGACACTTGGGGTTCCAGGTCTTCGATGTCTTTTTCCACAGTAGTGACCCGGTCTGCCAATTTTCTATGGTCCGCTCTCAGAAGGCCCAGGTCTTCTCGGAGTGTGTCTATCTTGGTTTCTACCGCTGTCCGTGACGTTTCTATGGCCTGCAGGATGTCGTGGAGCGATATCTCGCCTTGGGGTGCCGCCTTTTCATTTCGGGACCCTGTACGTGTGCGCGCCTCCCCGTTATCGTCGCTCGCTGACTCCTGTTGCTCCGTATCGCGTCTCTTGCTTACTCTTCCCATGGTATGTTTAGTGTTCGCTCCATCTGAGGAGGCAGTGTTGCAGTTGTGTCCAGGCCCAGGAGCGCGCCAGGCCCCCCAGTCAGGAAGGAGGTCGGCCTTGTGTGGTGTGGGTGGACACTGCTATTTGCAGCGGTTGTACTGGTCCGAAGGGGCATCCAGGCCAGTCAGAGCCACATTCCAATCCTTCGCTGTATCTCCCGGCGCGTGTTTCCCACTCTCAGCAGGGTCCTTACCAACAGGATCTGATGGGGACAAGTCCACTGGGGAGTGTTAGAATTATTCCCAGCCTGATATGCCTTTCACCTCCAGAAGGCCTGCAGCCACAGTCCCCGGCAGGCAGCTCAGCACTGTCCGCCACTCTCTCGCTCTTCTATTCCCCGCTATCCGCTTGCCAGGGTCTGTTAAAGCCCACGCCGTACGTAGCGGCTGTTCCTCAACCCACAATTGCACAGGGTCTCAAATGGGGCTCTCCGTTCATTCTGAACTGTGGTGTCGCAGCTCCCGAGCTCTCGCCCCTCGGTGCCAGCGGGCCCGGTGGCTATGATAAACAGTCCTTCACTTCCTCCTGGTAAGCCGGGGTCACCTCCCCACCAGACAAGCCCCCTGGCAACCCAGGAGCACCGGTCGAAGCTCCACTAGATCAGTCTGATGGCCCCGGTCTCGCCCGTCTGTCCCTCGCGCCTATTTTTCAATCGTCGCTACCGCCATTTTGGGAGCCGGGTCGAGTGGGCACTGTCAGTCAATATGGCCTGTGGTGTCCCCCTGCAGCCTTCGTCGTAAGGTTTCCTGGCCCCGTCGTTGCGCTGCAGCTTCAGGCCCTAATCTTTGCCGTGGGTTGCATCAAGCCACCTCTGCAGCGCCCTTGGCCCCTATTGTGTGTCCCTTGTATCAGGCCATGTCTGTGCCCCTCGTTGTGGAGTTCAGCACTGTGGGGTGTGCCAGTCGGGGCCCGGTCACCACTCTCACCTTTCTTCACTGCTCCAGTCTGTGCCTGGGGGTCGGGCGGTGTGCGCAGCTTTCAGGGAGCGTTCAAAATATTTTCATGCCGCCTGGGCTCCGATGGGGTCTCCTCTTGCCGGCGTCTGGGTATGGGGAGGGCTTCTGCTGGTCCGCGTCCCAACTGGCCGCCTTGCGTGCAGCTACACTCCCCAATGTCTAGGGCTAGTGGGAGGACCCAGCGCGCTCTGCCCTGTGCTCAGGGGTTCCAGGTGTTCGTGCTCTCGCAAGTGCTGCCCTAAGTTAATGGCCCAACAGTATTTCTCCTCACCGCCGTGACCGGAGCTGTTTTCGGTCTCGCCTGCTGGGCTCGCTCCCGTCTGGCAATTCCAAGGTCTTATGGGGTGCTGGGTGTAGTTCAGTGCATTGACCCCCATCTCCTGCAAGGCAGGTCCGCTATACATGCGGCCGGGCGCTCACCCGATCCTGGCGCCAGTCCGCCTCCTTCGCTCCGCGGTCCACACCGCCAGCCCTCTGTCCCCCTCGTGTATCCAGCTACAGGGCCTGCCAGCGGAGCCGCCACTCCGCCTGATGAGTATGCGAGACGGGTGACGACGGTGATTATTCGGGTCAATCTCTGCAAACTCTGCTATCGGGCCGCGGCCGCCATTTTGAGTAGTCTCGAGGCTCCGCGGTCCAGCTCCTGTCTTGAGCTTTTCTCCGCTAATGCCGGCTTGTGCCTCTGTTGTTCACGATCCCCAGTAGTTCTGACGTTGTGGGAGTCGGTTTTGGCACCTGGGGGCCCCCTGTATTGGGCAGGATGGTACTGGGAAGGGGATCACCGGCGGGAGCTCAGATTCAGGCTCCCGTCTCCATTGGCGTCAGGCCATGCCCCTTTGTGTGTGGAAGTTCATCTGGTATTGTTAAAGTAGACTTGCCAGAGGATGAACATGCTATTGAATAGAAAGCAAGAGAGGGAAAACGTTAGGGGAGGCCACAGAGTACATGACATGTTGACTCCACTGGTCTGAGGTTTTTGGCTACATTTCAAAAGAAACATTTAAATACATGACAAAGCATATCCATTTCCTTCCACTGTGTGTTCCAATCTTTCTAGCAATATTGTGTGGTAAACAGTGTTAAAGACAGCTCAATGAATATAAAGCTATTTGTTTTCATGATCCATCGAAAGGAGAAGCTCGCCACTAATAATGTCAAATTATGATTCCATACCACTCAAGCATCTAAATCCAGAGTGGTGGTCATTGTTTAGTTCAATGTAACCTTCTAGTTGTTTTGTCACCTCTAGTTCACGTATCAATGATCTTGCTAAGAAAGTGGAGTTTGAAGGTGGCATGGGTAGTTTGACAGCATTTTAGGATTGATTTGTTTTTCTTTTTAGAGGGGAGTGATGATGTGCTTGAGTGGGTGTGGTGTGGCTAAACTCCCTAGCTGAGGGAGACTATTACCATGTTTTGAGTGCACACTACTAGAAAAGGAAGGGAGTGTTTGAATAATGAGCCTGAGCGAGTATCCAGTGGTGAGTTGGATTCTTTCACTTTGGAAGCAAGGCTCAGAAACTCAACAATCTCCAATGGCTTGGATGTTAGTAAGGCCGAGTGTAGGACGGGAATCAAATGAAATAGGATGAAATATTGTGCCAGTGCTTTAGAGTATGAATTGCAATTTTTTTTTTTTTACTGTGATGGAAGGTAGTGCAAGGGTCAGCTTTCAGGGTGTCAGGCTTGGATTGTTCATACTAAGTTAAAAATGTCTTCATTTCATTAGATGGATTGATGATGTTTTTGATATTTTAATCCCTTTTGTCTATCTTAATTGCTTTGTTGTAGACTCTTCGATATTTCTCACAGCAGGATGTGTCTTTGTTTTAGATGCCAGTGACATACCAGGTTGCATACATTATATTCCATTTTAACAAATTATTGGATGTCTCTGGTGTCTAAGATGGTTATTTTGTGGTTAAGAATTTACCTGCAAGTTTTTAGGGTCTGATGAATTTGATTATCATTTTCAGCACAATATATCAGTTTGAAGTACTCTATGGTGATATTTCTGAAATCTTTGTAGGGACAGTGAAGGTGGACTTGTTTTTGTGGATGATAGGTAGGCTTGTATGTAGGCTGGGCAGGTTGCTGGAGATGGACTGACATGACCATATCTGTGGTTGCACTATTAAGTATGAAGATTCCAGGTTGTGAATAATTCAAAGTTTGTAGATTGCAAATGAACATGAACTTTATGGTGTCATCTGTAGGCTCCACATATTTTTGAGGAGGGTCTCTGTAGGTTTGGAGCTTAGATTATCCTACAATTTGAAGTCACCCATGATCAACAGCTTGCTGCTTTTCATCTGCAACTGTATTATCATTTAAAGAAATTCCTCATAGAAACTAGAATTGTAAACTGGAGGTTGGTAGACCATCGCACTGATGAAAGTAAAATTTGTGTAGGTAGTGAAGCAAGGATTTGTGCAGTGAAATGAGGAGTGCTTTCAGATCATTAGTGTGCACTAGAGCTACATCTTCTTCTTTATCATCCTCTCTGTTTTCAGGATGATTAGGTGCACCCAAGGGAGCAGGTTATCAAGAACATTGTTTAAGATTGCTTTGAATCACTCTTCAGTTAGGCCTATTCAATAATGGTTTGAATTAATAAGGAGACCATAGGTGTCAAGGGTGTGCTTCTAGATTGAGTGGATATTAATAAGTAAAATTTATGACCAGGGTATGTGGACCAAACTGGTCAGGTCCGGCTGTCTTGTTGTGGTGCAGCTGAAGGTGGTCTGGGAAACTGAATTGCTTTGTCGTAGTAAAAAGGGAGAGGAGTGGCTAGAATGTATGTTGTCAAGTTTTCATATGGTATATGTTAATATGGTAATACACAAAAAGGAGGGGTGAGGGTACAGACTCACCGACCCCGAACCCCCTGTCAATACTTAGTACACCAGAAGGAGTAGGGAGCAATAAAATATCTGTGTCTCGTGATGGCACGTGCTGTGTGTGCTAATACTGCCCTCACTCACATGAATGCGTGACATGCTTCATCATAGGGCCGCTTACAATACACCCCGGCTGACAAAGATACAGGGAACAGGTAGTTCCAGCTGAAGAGCTACATTCTCAAGACTAGCGCAAAGAGTTCCGTTCGTGTTGGAGTGAGGCAGCGAGAAAGAGCTTTCATTGCAAAGAGCAGGTAGAGCATTGCTGATGGCCACCGTGTAGTAAAAATAACTTCACGCTGGTTGATCATTGTGTACAGTCGCTCACAACACAAATCGCATGTCAAGTGCTGCAGGTCATCTCAGATGGTTCTTGTCTGTGTGAAAAGCAGGACCCACTGGAACTTCCTGTTGGTGGTCTTGATCGCGAGAAGCCCAAATTTCAGGATTATCTCCTTTTACTTTAGGGGGAGCGCTCACTCATGCCAGCCAAGGGTCCTGTACCTGAGGGCACCTACTGGGGATCAGGACTCTCTCCAGCAGAGGCCAACAGCAGTGCTTAGGCTGCTTCAGAGTTGGCAGCTCAGCTTAGCAGTTGCAGGGAGCCACTGGAAGCTTGTTCTGACTCTTTAGCTTCTTCCACCAATCTGTTTGCCTCTAAATGTTTGGCAAGGACCAAGATCCGTTACTCTGGGTAGTCTGAGATCAAGGAAGTTGGTGCAATCTTCGTTCTTCTGACAGCAAGGCAGTCCCTCAAGTGGCAAGGCAGTCCTACTGGCAGTAGAATAGTTCTTCTGACTCTACCACAGGTCCAGGAATGTTCTGATGAGTAGTTCTGAAGTCCCTATTTTTCTACCTGGTACCAGCGTTTGTGTGAGGAATTCCCCATCCTACCCGCAAAACTCGTTCTGTTCAGTTCATTCCCTTCCCCTTGTAGTGGTTCCTAAATGGCTAGGGATACAAGGGCAAGGGTAGCCTGGTGTCAGGTTCCTTTGTGTGTACTGTGGGCCAAGACCTTTGAAAAGTTATCAGGGAATGGTGCATATTCTCCCCAGCCATCCTGTCAGTTAGACCCAAACCTGCTACACACATGTCCCCTTGTTTACTTTCTGGGCCCAAAACACATTGTTAATGGTTCCCCCATCAAGATGCCCAGGTGATTGGAAACTCCTAGAAATATCTCAGAAACTTTGGGCAGGAAATGGAAACTTCTTAAAGTGGCGATCCCAAATTATCATCTAAAATCCGCCTTTCCCATTAAAGAGGATTTTAAATTACAATTCATAGGAGTGTAAACTGCATAGCTCTATCTGCTCTCGATCTAAAGTTATCACATATTAAATGTAATACGGTAACCCAGTGCCTATGAGAGAGAGATAGGCCTTACAACAGTGAAAGACAACTTTAGGAGTTTTTCATCATCAGGTCATGGAAACTTAAATACACATGTCCTACTTTTTAAATATCATGCCCACTGCCCTATGGGCCTTCAAGAAATACCTAAGGGGTGGCTTATTCATATTTATATAGACGATTTAGGCCTGAAAAAAGTTCTATTTTGCCAGGTCAAATGGCAGTTTAAATCTGCACTACAGACTGCAGTGGCAGGCCTGGGATGTTTTACAGTGCTACATTAGTGGGTAACACAATGAGTACTGCAGCCGACTAGTAGCATTTAATTTACAGGCCCTGTGTACATGTCTTACCATATACTAAGGACTTACTAGTACATTAAATGTGCCTATTAGATTAAGTCCAATTGTACCATGTTTTAAGGAGAGAGCCCAACCACTTGAGCACTGGTTAGCAGGGGTAACATGTATAGAGTCCTAACACCAACAAAAGCGAGTTCAGAAAAGTAAGGGAGTGAAGGCAAAAAGGTTTGGGAGAATATGATGCCAAGGATGACAAGTGTAACAAATATAAAATGTTGCCAGAGACTGCGTTCTTGTGGAGTTCTGCTGATATATTGAGTCTACCTCAAGTGCTCCAGAAGATGAAGTATATCTGACAATAGTGGGTTTGTTGGACCTGGCTCTCTCCGCAGGGTCACCTCCAAACATTCTGCCCCCCCCCACTTTTTGCTGAATTTGTTTTTGTTGACCTTAGACTCTGAGCACTTTACCACTGCTAACCAGTGCTAAAATGCTTGTGCTCTTTCTGTAAATTGTGGTTTGACTTGCATATACCTAATTGGCACAATTAATTCACTTGCAAGTCCCTTGTAGAGTGGTATACCATATACCCAGGGCCTGTAGATTAAATGCTACCAGTGGGCCTGCAGTACTTATTGTGACACCCACTTAAGTATCACTTTAAAACATGTTCCAGGCCTGCAATTGCACCATGAATATACTGCCATATCGACTTGGCATTTAGATCCCCTTGCCAAGCCTTAAACTTCCCTTTTACCACTAAGGTACACCCTATGTAGCCCATAGGGCAGGGTGCTGTGTAAAGAAAAGGTTGGACATGCACCTTTAAGTTTAACCCGTCTTAGTAGTGAAAAAATGTCCAAATTCATTTTTCACTGCTGTACCCCTCACATAGGATAACATTGGGGATTCTCTATTACATTTAATAAGCTGTAATTACTAACTGAGAGTAGGTGGATATGTCATGTTTGGTACCCATGCAGTTGTAATGATAAACGCTCTTTAATGGTAAAGTCAGATTTTTCACTACCATTTTAAGAAATGCCACTTTGAGAAAGTTGCCGTTTTCCTGTCCTTAGCCCTTTTGTGCCTGTAGCCTGGCATTGGTCACATGACTGGGTGTAACTGACAGTTAGACCTGTCAGTTCCTCCCAGACAGTCCCCCAATGGACGGATTAGGTAAGCCTGAATAGGCCATCTGCTGGCAGGGTGGGGCAAAGAGCTGAGCTCAGCCCCACTTACACCTGAATAGCACATGCTCAGCCTCCATACAAAGGGTCTAACGACCCTGTACATTCACTGCAGCCAGCTTTGACCTAGGGCAGGGGAGACAGGAAATTCCATGCACTTATTAGAACCTTTCCAGAAACTTCTCCCACCTTCCAGAAGAAGGGCACCAGGGTATAAAAATATGGCCTTCAGACCCACTCATCTGTTCACTACTGGATCTGCGGGAGGACTCCCAGAGGGCTACCTGCTGCTGTGACCGGCTGTGCACTCTCCCAGATTGCTGCTGTAACTGGAAGGACTGCTTTTCTGCCTGGAGCCTGCCTTGAACCCTCAGAGGCCAGCCCTGCTTTTCTGCCCTGCATCTACACTTGCACCCAGGACTACCAGAAGTGACTCCACGGGCTAGTTTGCTGGCCTCATGTTCAGAGCCACAAGAACAAAGCAGGCTCCAACTATCTTGAACGTGCACCTGGACTGAGCCTGAGTGAGCTCGAACCCTTCTTGGGTGTGGTGCTAAAGATACCCAGATGGAAATTTTCCAGAACTGAGACTTGGACAAAATTTGTCCAAAAAGTGCTCTGAGAATCAGGAGGACGCCAGGATCAACCTTCTCGCCCATCCGTCCAAGGTATATTGCAGGTAGGATTGACTTTGCAGCTTGTCCAGCTATGTTCTTCTTCGCAGCAGCAAGTCCATTTCAGCGGTCCTTCGCCAAAGGGGTATTCAACCTTGTGGAGCTGTCTTTAGCTACAGCCTTCTGTCTTGTCGCGCTGGAATTGTTTGACTTCTATTTCGGCAACTAAGTCCGAATGTAGAGATCGTCACCCCGACTTCAACCCCAGGCCATCTGACGACAACACTGCCTTGCCCAGCTGACCTTAACCTTCTCAGATATGTTTCTTTAAAATGTTTTCTAAGTCCAAAGGTTAGCGCTGACCAGGCACAATTTTGTTCTTGTTGTTTCTGTACCACGCTCCATCACGGTCGGCCAAGACTTTTGACTTTGATCCGGTCTCGAGCAACTAGATGTCCGTGGTGGGCGGTTGATCTTTTACGCGCTATTTTAAACCTTAAACTTTATAAATTCAGAGTGCTGGTTCTAGTGATTGGATTTTTGTTGTTTTGGTGTCAACTAATTTGTTAAAATTTAGTCTATCTTTCTAAATCAGATTGGGATTTTTCTTGCATTGTGTTTTTCACTTTATTACTGGTAGTGTGCTGCATAAATGTTTTACACATTCCCTCTAAGTTAAGCCTGACTTCTTTTTGTGCCAAGCTACCCAAGTTTAGGAACAGGTTAGTTGATTGACTTTTTGTGGTTTACCCTGCCAGGGTTTGTGGCTGTTGCTTGACCAGAGCTCACTTCCCAGTCAACCTACAACCTAATTTCTCAAGGTGAAATGCCATCTTACATAGGTTATGAGATTGTATTGGTCTACTGGAGCACCCAACTGATACTGCCATGTTAGTGTGGGAACCAGACTTTGGCATATTACCATGGAATTATCAGTGCTGTGTTGCATGGATCATAGGACCATGTTATAATGGGAAAAGCCTGTCATCTCCCATGACATGTAGGCAGGGCAATTGAAATAGTGGAGGCTCTACGTATATCCAAAGAGATAAATACCTCTGCGAAAGTATTTCCAGAGATTTCTGCACCCTCCAGATTAAACAAATTAACTTAGGGTGTCTGAATCCATGGAGTTGTACGTCTTTGCAACTGATTAACTCTACCTAGCACAATGGTTCACTTGATTCTAGTTGTTTGCAATTCTCTTTGTATATCTTGTTTAGTTTTCCTTTTGCAACTGCAGGGTCAGTCTGTGCATCCATAATTAACAAGGCCTGGCAAACTGTTATAAATACAAGGTACAGAGAATAACAGACTGTTCTCTATAACTATATTAAAAAAAGATGAGCCAGATTTGGGGGAATAAGGGCAACTAGGGCAAGAGATGGAAGTGAAACACATAAGCCAGTCTCAAAGGAACACTCCAGCTTCAGAGGCAGAAAGTGATACCAGATTATTTATCAATATTTACATACAATATTAAACACTGCATCTCGGAATCATGGGGTCTCCTGACTCCGGGAATGAGAAACTCCAGAATGATTGCACAGGAAGGTAAACTGGAGACCTGTATAAGGAGCAAGGTAAAATGAACAAAAGTAACAAATCAATCTGTAAGTAGTCATGGAAGGAGGAATCGTAAATGGGGAAATGAGGACAACAATAAAGGTGTATTACAGAATCGGCCAGCTAAACCAAAGCAGCAGAGAACCCCAAAGGTGTTGCAAGGCGACATATTCTTTTGCAGGTGTGCTTATATTCCTACTCTACCTCAAGTGCCCCAGAATAGAGAGTGTGTCTCACCTTAGTGACGTGAGGCATCATCTTTGCTACAGAATTAGACTGTATTGGATGATGGGAACACAGATATGACACTGCATGTTAGTATGGAAATCAGGCTGTTTCCTAAATTCACCCATTTGAGTTCACTGATTCTCCCCAGGATTCCAGCCATCTGTCTGCTCCATTGCCTTTGGTTTCAGAACTCTGCAAACTTTTTCTCTATAATGAAGCTGACCTGAATTCCCTTTCATACTCAGGGCTAAGAGTTGCCCTAGCCGAGTTCGAACACCTTCTGGGAAAGATAGTTTAGCACTGGGCCTTACTTGAGCATTCTCCGTACAGCCAAAGCTTCATTTGAGACCGTTCTGATACTCTGTGAGGACAGTCATCTATTCCTTCCTTTAGATGGACTTGGTGTGAATGGATATGGCAGTGCAGGCTTTAGGGTGGTGTGACCGGTGCCAAACTCAGGGGGGTTCATCTTTTTAAATATATTGCGCGTTTAAAGTCACCTTCTGCTGAGTTCTTTGTGCATGAACAATATTCCAGATATAATAAAAATGTCCACGCTCCATCACGGTCGGCCATAACTTTTGACTTTGATCCGGTCTCGAGCAACTAGATGTCCGTGGTGGGCGCTTGATCTTTTAGGCGCTATTTTAAACCTTAAACTTTATAAATTCATAGTGCTGGTTCTACTGATTGGATTTTTGTTGTGTTGGTGTCAACTAATTTGTTAAAATGTAGTCTATCTTTCTAAATTAGATTGGGATTTTTCTTGTATTGTATTTTTCAATTTATTACTGGTAGTGTGCTGCATAAATGTTTTACACATTCCCTCTAAGTTAAGCCTGACTGCTTTTTGTGCCAAGCTACCCAAGGTTAAGAACAGGTTAGTTTATTGACTTTTTGTGATTCACCCTGCCAGGGTTTGTGGCTGTTGCTTGACCAGAGCTCACTTCCCAGTCAACCAACAACCTAATTTCTCAAGGTGAAACGCCATCTTACATAGGTTATGAGATTGTATTGGTCTACTGGAGCACCCAACTGATACTGCCATGTTAGTGTGGGAACCAGACTTTGCATATTAACATGGCATTATCAGTGCTGTGTTGCATGGAACATAGGACTGAGAATCCCATGTTATTATGGGAAAAGACTGTCATCTCACATGACATGTAGGCAGGGTAATTGAAATAGTGTAGGCTCTACGTATATCCAAAGACATAAATGCCTCTGCAAAAGTATTTCCAGAGATTTCTGCACCCTCCAGATTAAACAAATTAACTTAGGGTGTCTGAATCCATGGAGTTGTAAGTCTCTGCAACTGATTAACTCTATCTAGCACAATGGTTCACTCGATTCTAGTTGTTTGCAATTCTCTTTGTATCTCCTGTATAGCTTTTGCCTTTGCAACTGCAAGGTCAGTCTGTGCATCCATAATTAAAAAAAGATGAGCCAGACTTGGGGGGGATAAGGGCAACTAGGGCAAGAGATGTAAGAGAAACACATAAGCCAGTCTCAAAGGAACACTCCAGCTTCAGAGGCAGAAAGTGATACCAGATTATTTATCAATATTTACATACATTATTAAACACCGCATCTCGGAGTCATGGGGTCTACTGACTCCGGAAATGAGAAGCTCCAGAATGATTGCACAGGAAGGTAAACTGGAGACCTGTATAAGGAGCAAGGTAAAATGTACAAAAGTAACAAATCAATCTGTATGTAGTCATGAAAGGAGGAATCGGAAATGGGGAAATGAGGACAACAATAAAGGTGTAACACAGAATGGGCCAGCTAAACCAAAGCAGCAGAGAACCCCTTTGATATAAGATGTTGCAATAATCTTCCAGATATAATAAAAATGTCAATGTAATGCTGGTGATTAATCTACTTGCTGGAGAGATCTAAGTGCTGTATAGTTGCAGTTTTGACTCATCATAATGTAGTATAGAGGGTTAAAAGGTCAAAGAGCCAACCGCGAACATCTAGACGTGCGAGACCGGGACAAAGTAAAAAAATATAGCCAACCGCGGTGGAGCACTGGTCCGTTAAAAGAAGTGAATTGGGCCCTGTTGGTGCTAACCTTCAGACAGTGGCGTAACAACACTTGAGGGGTCCCCCATTCAAAGTACTTGAGGGCCTCCCCCTCCGGAGTCAATCTGGAACTCTCAGGCCAGTGTACTCTGCTGAGGGAGCCCCCTGGAGCTTGGGGCCCACCCGCACCATTGGGGCTGCTGGAGCCTATGTTACGCCACTGCCTTGAGACTTAGGGGACATTTTGAAGAACATGTACTGAGAAGGTAAAGTTCAGCTGGCCAGCCGGAAGATTTCTACGTTCAGACTTAGTCTCTTTATTCGAAGTTGGATATCTTCAGTGGGACAAAGCTGGAGGCTGTAGCTAATGAGAGTTCCAGGAGACCGGATACCCCTTTGCCGAGGGACCACTGAACAGGATTTGCTGCTCTAGAGAAGAAAATAGCAGGAGCTATTGTTAAGTCAGGCTGACCAGTGATGCACCTCGAGTGGATCGACAAGCAGGTTGATCCCAGTTTTTTCCCAGTTCTCAAAGCAGTCTTTAGCCAAAATTTGTATAAGTCCCTAGTTTTGCATTTTGTCTATCTGGCCACCGTTAGCACCTCCACCAAGGAACTAGGACAAGAAGGGTACCACTTCGGAGGATTAGGATTTACTGGGCCCAGTTGCGGGTTCAAGATGGTGGGAGTCTGTTATGTCCCTTTGGTTTTGAACAGGAGGCCAACAGATTAGCCCTGGAGTCACTCTCACAGTCCTGGGTTCAAATGATAAAACAGGGCTCAAACAGCAGGCAGGTCTCTGAGGGTTTATGACAGGCTTCAGACAGCAAAGCAGTCCTTCCAGATGCAGACAATCAGTCTAATGGAGTACACAGCAGGCCAAAGCAGAACAAGCAGTCTTCTGAGAGTCCTTCACAGGTCCAGAAAGTTTACTGAAGAGTGTGCTTGATCATCTCCTTTTTATGCCTGGTGCCTTCTTTGAAGTAAGAGAACTTTCAACAGTATTCCCTTTGAAGTACTTGATGTTTCCTTACTCCCCTGCCCTGACTCCAGGCTGGCTGCAGGGACAATGCAGCGGTGACAAGTCCTTTGTGTGAAGGCCGGGCACAGTCTATTAAGTTGCAAGTGGGATACTGCCTAGCTCCGCCCACCACCATAATGCCATCAGATGACCCATTCATGCACACCTAATCCTTCTATTGTGACTGTCTGGGAGGAATTCACAAGGTTTTATTTCAAAATACTCTAAGTCATGTGACCTAGGACAGGCTGCAGGCACCAAATAGCAAAGATCAGGAAAATGCCAACTTTCTGAAAGTGTTTTTTCAAAGGTGTAATTTAAAATATAACTTTACCATTAAAAAGGATTTTTAATTATGATTTCATAGACACCAAAGACAAATAGTGTACCTGTCCCCAATCAAAATTTAGCACTTATATGTGATATGGCAACCCCATGTTATCCTATACGACAGGTGGGCCTCACAGTAGTGAAAAATGAATTTAGGAGGTTTTCACTACCAGGACATGTACTTGTACGTTTTTCATATCCAAACCTTTCATTGCAATGCACCCTGCACTATGGGCTACTTAAGGACTACCTTAGTGGTGACTTATACTGGTCGAGGATGTTTCATGCTGCAGCGGGTCCGAGGTGGCTGTGAGCTGCGATGAGAAGTCCTGGCCAGAGATGCACTATGCAGCGGTCTAGATGCAGAATTTGGTGAGACAATGAATCACGCAGCGGCTCTAATGCAGAGAGCACCCTCAGGCCCACTTCCAAGGATCCAGCACTGGGGTGGCACCACTTGGGATGGCAGGACTCAAAGCTTTCAAAGTACCCTGGGACCGGTTTCAGGGTATGTCACCCTTCTTCAGCCAAGCCAGGCTAGCTTGAATCCAGTGGCGCAGTGAGCAAGGGACCCACGTCTGGGCATACCCATCCCACTTAGGGCGAAAAGTGTTACAGCAAACAAATGATGGAGGGAATGCTGACAATGCAAACATTCTCCCCCAGTCAAAAGATCTGGGTTGAATCCATCGTTCTTGGTTGAAGAAGGGTGACATACCCTGAAACCGGTCCCAGGATGCTTGTTTCCGGTCCAGGGAGGACCTGGCCTGGCAGTTCGGTCTGGACTGTTCCCATGGAAACATAGGGTTAAGACTGATTTGCATATGGCTGGGTCCAAACTGGGGTGGCGTAGTGGGCAAAAGAACAATGGATTCAACCCAGATCTTTTGACTGGGGGAGAATGTTTGCATTGTCAGCATTCCGTCCATATGGGTAACATCTTTGTCAGCCTGAACTTGTGGCTCTCCCCCAGTCCAGCATGACCACTTTCAGCTTCTTTGCTTCATTTTCACTAAACTGATTGGATTTTTATTAGTTTTGGTGTCATTTTATTTATTAAAATGTCATCTATTTTACTAAATTGGTTCAGGACTTTTCTTGTGTTGTGTTTTCACTTTACTATTGTTGAGGTGCTGCATAATGCTTTACACATTGGCTCCAAGTTAAGCCTGACTGTTTTTTTGCCAAGCAACCAGAGGGTCAAGCACAGGTTCATTTAGTGACTTTTGTGGTTCATACTGACAAGGTTTGTATTTGTTACTTGAAGGGGCTTCAACCAATAACCCAATTTCTTACAATATTGGTGGAATTTCATATTACTGTGAGTTTGTTCAACCACCCTTGCCTCTCTGCAACTTTCTTGTTATCCTCACATTCTTTTGGGTTCCTCCTTCCATGAATTCTTGCAGATTGAGTTGTTGTTCTGTATTTTTTGATGTACTCTTTATACAAACCTTTACTTTAACTTCTGTTTCCGTAGAAGCAATCTTCAGCTTTTCATGGAGGCATCCAGATTTACCTCCCTGTGGAAACAGTATTCACCTTCTCATCAGCGCCGCATATTGTGCTTGCTATCGCAGCAGGATATAATCTCAAAAACTCTGAAGGCACACACAACCATTGTGGTGGAGTTGCTATTGTGCACAGGAACCTTTTGTTATGTTCGCTTAATGTTACACCTGTTTCTAATTGTGAATGTTTAGTATTCTCTATCAAGGTCAAGAACACTTATGTTGACCGGGGCCTTGATATGCAGACCACCTGAAGTTAAGACCAATTTTGTTGCTAATTTGGCCAACTATCTGTTCTCACTCATTTTGCAATCTTCTAACTTTCTGTTGCTGGAGACTTAAACTCCTATTTAGATAGACAGAATATTAAAGATATGCTGCAACTTACTAAGGCACTTCAGAATATAGGTCTGAAGCAAGAAGGTTTTCAGCCTACTATCAAACAGGACATATTTTTTTACTCTAGTTTCTCCTCTCTTGATTCCTGTTTGGTCATCCCTACAATGCCGGTTACTTAGTCGGATCGTTTTATGGTTCAATTTAGTATTAGGATTTTCCTCTGTATCTAAATGCCCCTGCTTAGAAATCCCTAGACTATTAGACAATACCTTGGCATAAGGTCACTAAAGCAAAATCGAAATCTTCCTTACGGGCTATATCTTTCAAATCTTAATTGGCCTTATTGAACCATCTTGGAACAGGATGGTTATGCTGCACTGATCCTATTGTACCCATGTGTTGCCTTTGATACAGTTGCTCATTCTGTGCTTATAGAGAGGTTAGAAAGCATCGGGGTCTCAGGTATAGTCCTGAAATGGATTAAATCCTTCCTGTCAGAAAGCTCTAACTGTTTCTTTCTGCCTCCATTTGTCTCCAATGACATTAGTCTACCTTTTGGGGTGCCTCAGGGATCATCCTTAAGCCCTACATTATTCAATGTCTATGTGTCTCAGATGGCAGGCATGATCAGATCCTTTGGTTTCTTCTGCAGAACGGATGCAGAAGATACCAAAATTGTGGCTACCATCTCTGACAACCTGGGTGAAACCCAGAGTCGCTTCTCTGCTTGTATATCAGCTATCTTTGATTGGAAAAAGAGCAGCTTTTTAAAGCTCAACACAGAGAAAACAGTGATATTTCTATTCCTTCAGTCATAACTGGTGTTCCAAATGGTGGCCTGAGGTAATGAGCTTATTACTCACACCCACTCTTCAAACCAGAAATGCAGGCGTGTGTTTTGATTCTGATCTTTCATTCTCAGCACAAATTAGTACGATGGCATCTAAGTGTTTTGCCTTGCTTCAAGCCATCGACAAAATCCTCCCATATTTGCCTGTCTCTGCTAGTAAGACTACAGTTTAGGTCGTTATCTCTTTCTGCCTGGACTATGCAATTACATTGCATTTAGTACTACTGGATTATCGTCTTGTCAGGCTACAAATAGTACAGAATATGGCGGCTCGAGTTATTCTCAATTTTTCTTTGAGAACTGCAATACAAACTTTACTTCCCCGGCTCTTCTGGATACCTATTTGACTGAGATGTGCTTTTAAGGCACTCTGCCTGTTTTTTAAAGCTTCAGTCACACTGAAGAAAGTCTTGTCTACACACTTTATATACACTTTTACAAATTTGTAATCAGCGTTTGAAATTAAACCTGCAGCATAAGAAGTACAAATTGTCTGTTAATATCACATCTTGATTTCCGTGGTCCTATGTTGCTCATCTTTTATGCCTCTGCTCGGAAGCTGCATGGTAGGATGAAGCTAAAGCTTTCTACTGGGGCATGTAATAAGACTTGAAAGAGGCTGATAGCTCTCAGACCAACCACAGCAATGGATTTCGCAGAGCTACTATTGTGGTTAGAGAAATAATATGTTAAGAGAAGGAAAGAATGAAGCTACACATATGCAAACATATTTTTCTTCTTGACCAACTACTGATGTGTCTGCTTGTATAACATCTGCCGAAGAGAATATACAAATGGGTAGTGTCAAGTAAAGTCTAATACTAGTAAGAGGAAAAAGAGGTGTAAAAAGAACTTATGTTTATAATGTGTGGCACCAAGAAATGTTATTATCAATGCTAACAAATGCCAGAAAACTCCAGCACTTGCTTTTAAGTAATAGGGAGGATCTGGGCTCAGCCACTCAAAAGCCTACTGTTGAATCAGACCATTTCTTCTTCCAAGTGCTTATATCATTACTACAATGACCCTTTTCAGTCACTGCTTTAATTATGAATACTCATTTTATCACTCTTAGCAGAGTAACTCTGTTTGAAAGGTGAAACCTATTTGCGCAGTTGATTATTCTCCAGTAGCTTCTGAATATGTCATGCAAGAAACTAAAGACTTATTAGTAACTCTTTCTGGGTATATATAGGTAATCAGCTTTGACATTATTGAGGCACAATCATTCCCAGTCATTTTGGGTGGTACTCGCTTAAGAAGGCATAATCTCATTATAAACTGTGGGGCAGATTTACAAGCCCCTTGCGACACTTTTACGCCGCCGTTGCGTCACTTTTGTGACGCAGCGGCGGTGTAAACCATGCGCCACGTTGCGCCTTATTTACAACGTGACGCATCTAGGGAGATGCGTCACGTTATAAAGCCCTGCGCCACATGAAACCTGCGTTAGGTTTCTTGTGGGCGTTCCGCCGCAGGGTGGGCGTTCCGTCGCAGGAACGCCTCGTAAAAGTGACGCAGTGAAATCTACAAGATTTCTCTGAGTCACTTTTACATCCGTGCTGCGTCAATACCCTGCGCCTGCTTGAAGCAGGCGTAAGGAGTGACGCAGCATGTTAGGCATAGGGCGCCCCTGAGCATTGCTGGAGCCACGTCGCGCTTGCGACACGACTCCAGCAATGCGCCGCCCTTACGCCACAGGATGCGACACGCATCGCCCTATCCTTGCGCCACTGTGCGCCGCATTGTAAATGCGACGCATTTGTGGTGGCGCAGGGAGGGAATTGCTTGTCGCATCTGTCCTGGCGCATCCCTGCTGATTTGCAGAGATGCGCCAGAACTCGTAAATCTACCCCTGTGTGCTGAAAAAGCAAATGCCGTCTCCACAATATCAACCAGTTTTTTCTCTTTTAAGTATTATTTCCAAATATATATCATGATGTTATAGAAAAATTCATCTGTTCTGTATGGTCAAACCAGATTATTTTCCAGACTCTATTTGTTACTATCAGCACTGCACTGTGTAGCGTGTGCACTGGGCCTACAATAGTATTGGTCAAATGTGGTTTCATAAAATTAGTCTAATTATCTTTCCTGAAAGGCCATCGTAGATCTTGCAGAAAATGCACCAAGAGTATGGGAGTTTAATGTCATATGTTGGCTCCAGTGTACATTTACACGACCCACATATATGACAAAAATACATGGCTGCCAAGTTGAGCACTCAGCTTTGGCTGGACTACAGTTTAAAGGCATTTCAAGCCTATTTATCTGCAATAATAAGTCACACCAAATGTCTGCCTTGTAAGCTCACAAAGTCTAATACATTCAATCAAAAGTAGCACGCTATATATAAATATTGTTACCTCAAAGTGACTGATGGTCTAAAAGCTTTTTAACTGTGTAGATTCAGCTACATTTTCCATAGGAAAAGCAGAGGTCTGAGGCTGTGCATCCAGTTATACTGCTCGGCCGACTTGACATTTAAAACCCCTTGACCAGCATTAACCTGTTATTCTACACACGTAACTCACTCTTAAGGTAGCCTGTAGCTAGGCCATACAGTAAGCTGCTATGTGCATAAAAGCTAACACATGTCGTTGGAAGTTTCAGTGAGCTACATGCACACTTTCAGACCCATATGCTGAGTTATACATCCACTCCTTTACCCTGATTTGTATTGTATATAAGTACATAGAAAAGGGGAGAGCCACAAATACACCTCTTCAGACAGTGTCAGAAGCATCTAAACATTCACTGACAGGAACAGACACAACTTCAATGTATCTAGCACTAATGGAGACAGTTGCACACTCACTTAAATTACCCAATAGTAACTAACAAACCCAGGATACAATCCATGCAGCCTGCTACATATAGTTTTCCAGACCCCTCGAGGAACAAAGGCAGTGATGTACCAAGAAAGTGACTTACATATAGAAACACACCCCAAAATAGGGACTGAGAAACTCATTCAGATATCTACTAAAGAACCAATGCTATTAAGTCAACCATGTGTTTATGTTTAGGATTTGTAGAGCGCATGGCTGCCCGGAAGCTTCCCAGCGCTGGTGAGTGCTGTTTGTAAAGCTATGCTCTTGGATGTACTTAACAGGGAAACAGCCAAGTCTTTAAGTTTTTGCTGAAGGAGGTTTCATTTGGTAGGGCTCTGATTTCAAATGGAAGGGCATTCCACAGCCTTGGTACCATCTAAAGAAGTAGGTCTTTAAACATGTCTCAGGTCTGGTACACGTGACCCTCTGCATGCAGTTCTACTGCTAGGTTGACTTGGTATTTACAAGCACTTGACAAGCCTTAACTTGCAGTTCTACCACATATAACTCACCCCTAACGTAGCCTGTAGCTAGGCAATATGGTAACTTCCTATGTGCACAAAAGCTAACACATGTAGTTAAAACTTTCAGTGAGCTAAATGCACACTTACAGGCCCATACACTCAGTAATACATCCACTCTTTCACCCTGATTTGAATGATATATTTCCAAAAAACTGTTTTCCACACAGGTTGGCTTCCTGCGGCAGGTTGAGGATAGGTCTTGGCTTGAAGCCAGGCCTTGTTATCAATCTCCACTGCATGGCGCCAAAAGCTGTGTGCAGCCGGCTTTGACTGTGTGTGGCCGTTTGGGTGCAAGACCTGGCTGTAGGAGCGGCCCTGCTGCCCAGCCTCACAGCCATGCACAGTAGGGGTCACATGTCCAAGGAGGGTGGGAATGTTGCAGAGGGGAGGAAGGGGGTGCTCATGCTACCCACCCTGATGTGTGCAGCTTGTACTGTGCACTGGTGTTTGGTCACCAGTGGAAGTTTAGGGACAGGTTCTGCCTAGAGAAATCCAGGTACAGTTAGGGTATAGGGCTTTGCTATAGGTTATGGTCTGCAGCGAACCCCCAGAAATTCACTGCAAAAATCAAAGTTTAATGTGAAGCTATGATTAGGCTTGTTTATAACAACACAGAAGGTGTCCAAAAAAAATTAAAAGCATGGTTAGCATTCAGTTATGGTTAAACAACAAAACCTGAAAACCACTGAAATTTGTCAGCTATGTTTTAATAAGTAAACCATACCTTTAGCCCCAGGCATGCACTGCTTCTGACCTCACTTATTACATCATGTGTGAAATATTAAATGATGTCATTGATGACAATATTCATTCACTTTAAAAAAATACTTTTTTACATTTTAATTTAACATTCTAATAGGGTTGACTTTTTAAATCAATAATTTCCATGTGTATAGGGCTTTGCTATAGGTCATGTTCTACAGCCAACCCCCAGAAACTCACTGCAAACATCAAAGTTTAATGTGAAGCTATGATTAGGCTTACTTAAAACACCACAGAAGGTGTCTACAAAATACTTAAAAACATGGTTAAAGTGCTGTTATGGTAAAACAACAAAACCTGAAAACCTCTGAAATTTATCAGCTATGTTTTAATAAGTAAACCATACCTTTACCCAGGTACGCACTGCTCATGACCTCACTTATTACATCACTTGTGAAATATTAAATGACGCCATTGATGATAACATTCATTCACTTTTTTTTACTTTTTTACATTTTAATCTAACTTTCTAACAGGGCTGCCATTTTAAGACAATAATTTCCATGTGTTGTGACGCACGTGGTGTCATGATGCATGTGCACATGCATCATGACAACACCTGAAACACACATTCACGTGCATCAGTGACTATCACAGAAAGGGCTTTCTTTAATTGAAAACCCATTACAAGGTTGCTGGCCATTCATGTGCCTATATCTTGACATCTCACAAAAAGCATTGGCAAAGCCAATAGCTCAGCCTCTTAGAGTTGATACATGATGGCTTTGCCAATGCTTATTTTATATAAGTGTTCTTCATAAAAGAACACCATGTCATAAGCCATACATGCAGATCTGCTGAACGTAATTTGCTATTTACTACAATTTGTGAGATAATAGAGGCCCTTATGACCCATTCAAGGCTTTGCCTCTCATGAATCATAGCCCCTCTCCACGACTATACTCCACAAAAGTAATTCATAGCACATTAAAATCATTAAAATATTGCATATGTTACCTAGGGGCGGTTGCCAGTAGGTAGTTATAATTAGGATCTAGTTTCCATAGGAAAAACATTTGTTGACTTGCCTATAACTTTGGCATCGTCTGACCAATCTGCATGACATTTTCCCCAAAAAGTGTCAAAGTAGGTTCTGTGCATCATGGAAATTTTGGGGGCGTTCTGTGCAGTGGGGACTGAGAAATAGGGGCACAAAATAAGGGTTTGTTTGTAATGTTAATTCCCATGGGAACGTATTGTCCAACCTACAGCCCAAACCGCTAAACGGAATGAAACCACATTTGGCAGAAAGGTAGATGTTATTATGAAGATTGTGCTTTTTGTTATTTGGTGCAAATCCGTTCAATAGTTTTTGTGAAATTAAATCAGAACAATATAGTGGTATCTCTGGCCGACGGATATTTCGCAGCTGTTTTGCGGTGATCGTGGTTAAATCGCGATGTGTTTGAGGAAAATTGTGAATGCGCATGCCAGTTTCAATGCTGTGATTGACTGGATCCAGCCTGAGCAGAAAGTTGTGGCCGCCATTTTATCGATCAAGAATGGTTCCCAGGGCTAAATGTTTGTGTCAAAGCTAAGATAAGGAGGCAGGGTGGAAATACTCTGACCCCATGTTTGAGAAATGGGGGTATTAGTGGCACAAGTTATGTGCCCAAAATTGATTTTTTTTAACGTGCGAGATATTCATGATCTCCAGTGCAGCCCCCTGTGTAGCATTGCGGGGAAGTCACGAATATTGCGGTGACATCGCGAATATTGGTGGAAACATAAAACAAAACATATATATACTTGTATACACTCGCCGGTCACTGTCACAGACTCATGTACACACTCACAAACTCATTCGGCCACTTATATATCATTCACATACCCACTTATACATTCAGTCAGATACCCACTCAGATACTCATGCACCCACTCACATACTCACTCAGGTACTCATGCACCCACTTACAGACTCGCTCAGAGATTAACGCACCCATGTACAGAGCCACTCAGAGACTGACACACCTTCTTAGAGACCCATTCAGAGACTCATGTGTATAGTCTCATACTCACTTAGAGACTCTTACACCCACTCACAGACACATGTGGGCACTCATGCACCCACTCATAGACCCACTTATATACTCATGCACCCACTTACAGATTCACTCGGAGAGTCACACACCATGTACAGACCCAGTCAGAGATTTATGCACCCACTTGCAGACCCACTCACACACTAACATATGTACTCACAGACCCACAGAGACACTCACACACCCACTGACAAGTCCAGTGAGACACTCATACACCCACTCACAGATTCACTCAGATACTCATTCACCCACTTACACACACATACAGTCACTCACACACTCAGTCACAGATCCTCTCAGAGAGTTATGAACTCATTCACTCACTTATATACTCAGAGACTCTCACACCCACTCACAGACTTACTCAGATATACACGCACCTGCACACTCACCCACTCAGACTCACGCACCCAGTCACAGACCCACCCAGACACTCTGCTTCCCAGTCAGAGACTGAGTCAGACACTCACACATGCACCTATTCACTCACCCACTCAAGGACTTATACTCTTACTCACAGACCCATTAAGACACTCATTCACCCACTCACTGATCCACTCAGACACTCATACATCCAGTCACAAACCCAGTCAGATACTCACACACCCATACAGTTACTGAAACACCCACTCACAGATACACTCAGAGACACTTGCACTGAGTCACTGATATACTCAGAGACTTACGCACCCACTCACAGTCCCAATCAGAGACCCATACACCCACTCACAGAACCACTCAGACACACACACTCCCAGTCATTGACCCACTGAGAGATTCATTCACTCACTCACAGACCCACTCAGACATTCATGCACCCACTCACCCACTCCAACATCCACTTAGACACTCATGTATTCACTCACAAAACCAGTCAGATAGTCATATACCTACTTTCAAATGCACAAAGGCACTCATGCAGCTACTTACAGATCAAAAGAGAGACTCATGCAACCAAATCGCAGATCCTCTGAGACACTGATGCACCCAGTCATAGATACACTAAGACAGTCATGCGGTTCGTTACAGAACCATTAAAAGACAGATGCACCGTCTCACGGATCCACTGAAATATTTAAATAGTTAATGAGAGACTTACTGATACTGAGATGCATGCAGTCACAGATTCCACTGAAAGAGTTATACATTGTGTTATAGAGCTATTAAGGGAGTTATACATGCTATTATAGAGTCTTTTAGATTATAATATGTTTAGTGTGTTGTTTATAATCTATTCTGCAGTTTTAAGTTTTGTATGTGGTGGTGGCAATTGTATGTCTGCGTTTCGCAATGTATTCGCGGTGATCGAGGTTACAGATATCATTGTGGTGCCTGGCAGCATTGTGAAAATGGAAAATCGGTTTAAAAGATTGTTTATATACAAACTCCGTATAAAAATATGACTTTAAACAGTGCAGTAATAAACCCCTAGTATCTAAAATACAGTAAAATGTGTGCATATATGTGTTTTACACCTCCCAAAAAAGGCGTGATCATCACAGTTACCGAAGTCCTCACAATCATCGTGAAGACGGAAAGTAGGGTCCCTACAGTTTTTTTTAAAACTGACTAGAAAAATATGTGTACAAACATGTTTTGTAAGCAGTGATGTAGTTAGTAATGTGTGTATTGTGATGCTTAGACTGAATTTTTAAGTTAACATTGTTTAATGTGGTGGTGGTCGTTGAATGTCTGCTTTTGTTTTGCGATATCTCGATGTGATCCCGATCATTGCAACGTCATCGCAAAAAACTAAAATACTCTGAAATAAGATGATTAATGTATTTTTTAAATAAATAGATGATGTAGGAAGGTGGAATCTGACTATATGGTTGCCCCCACTTTTTTTATGGTGTTTTGCTGGTTTATGACTTAGTTGGACTGGGATCCTGCTATTCAGGGCCCCAGTCTATCTGCTTTCTCTGTAAAAGGTTTCCATGTGCCTTAGGCACATCTCTGATTGGAATCTGGAGTGCCCTTATAAGTCCCTAGTATATGGTATACTATGTACCAAGGGCATAGGTACCTCAGAGGCCTGCCAGGGGCTGCAGCATGTATTATGCCACCCCTGGAAGGCCATCCAAACTGACACCACAGGTCTGGTACTGCAGCCTGGGTAAGGTGGTGCATGCACCCCTTACTGTGATATAGGTTACCTATATCATTAAATAGATACACACATATAAACCTATAAGTCACTCCTAAGGCAGGCCTTATCAATCCTAAAGGCAGAGTGCATGGTTCCTATGTGAGAGGGTGCCCCTGCATGAGCAGGGCCCCTCTGCAGCGTTCGGAGACCATCTCTGATGCTGTTTGTAGTGCAGCCTGACCATATACTCTTAAGCGCATTATATCCTCGCGGTAAAATGCTAACTTTGGAATGGCTGCACCTAAACATGTCGTGTTTGGTGTCAAACATCTTGGAATACTACCCCCCGCCAATCCTGGCGGCGGGGTAGCATTCCACCCTTCTAGAGGGAAAGACATGTTAACTCTGGCTTACCCGGTAACTTCTTTCTGAAGCCCTGGCATCACAAAATGGATGCTGCTGCCACAGACACAAGTCTGGCCTCCTGCTGCTGGACGAAACTCCGGCAGGGGAGGCCTGGACAATAGGTTTCCTGTTGCAGGGAGGTGTGACCACCTCCCCAGACAGGATAATGTGTATTGGGGCTGGGTGGGTGCACTCTTAGAGTGCTTTGAAGTCCTGCACTGGGGGAGCAAAAGGCTCCTCTGTGCATATGCCAGTTCAAACCAGCTCAGGGGCTACCTGCCCCTGCTCTGGCGCGAAACTGGACAAAGGGAAGTGGGTGTAGCCACCCCTCCCTTGACCCTCCCATAGGTGGGGTCATAGAGTTAGTCCCTCCCTGTTTTACTGGTTAAAATGGGGAACCCTTGCCACAGCAAGATTAGATATCCCTGGACTAAACTTTGAAACTGAATCCTGGACCTTCGACGCTCTACATCACGATTAGAGGACTGAAGAATCTCCCTTGGAGTCAAGGAGTGACTCCCCTGCTTGGCAGGCACCAAAAACGACAACGACGGTCGCAAACTACGCCGCTCCCGCCGGAGTCCGAAGACCCTGCAGCCCAAGAAGTAGATTTCCTGACTTCTCCAAGGCCATTGTGAGTCCCCAGCGAAGCTGAGGCAAGTGGACCCCACGAGTGACGAGGAACCGCGACCCCTGGGTACCGTGCACTATTGTCGAGTGCAACCCCTTCTCAACGTTCTACGAATTTGTGCTTTGGATCACGTGTGATCCCGGCCTCCAGCAGGAATCCCTCTGAAGATCAGAGGCCTACATCGTCCGGAGTGACCGTGGGCCCCTGTTGAGTGATTCCGCCTGAGGTGTCTTTGCGATCCCTTGCCAGCCAGCTCAGGGGTCCCCAGAAGACTTTCTAAAGAAACCAAAGGGCTCCCCTGGTTGCTCCAGGCCTGCCCTAACTTACCCTCGCTGGGTGAGTTCCCCAGACCTTGCTGGTCTGCGCCATCGACTTTTCTTCACTTCCTCGAGATTTGCTGTTGCCAAGGCTTGTTGGGTCCAATCCGGTCGCCGACACCTCAGCAAGCAGCAGACATCGTGGTACAGTCCGAATCCTGCTCCTGGATGCCGACAACGCCTCCTGGACCTCGTGACTGCGGAGTCAAGACGACCGACGATGCACCTGAAGCACCCGACATCGGTGGGCATCTGCTCATCGCCTTCCTGGTCACTGGCTAGTGACCCAGACTCTGTCCCCTCTGCTTTCAGGTACTTCAGATCCTCGATCCACTCTTGGATCCACCCGGACACTTTCCTCCTGGTCGCCAGCAGCACTTTGCAGCAGATCTTCATAGGAATCGACAGCGAAACCCGACCCCGAACGGCACCTATGCACCCGGCTTCTCTGGGTGAGGTAACACGAGTACTCCGGTGCTCCCGTGGGTAGGGACTCTTCAAAGTCCTAGATCTCAAAGGGTTTGTTCCTAGTCCTCCTCTAAGTGTCCCTTTCCTTTAATTTCCTGACCGCGACTTTCTCCATAGAAGTAAACGGCGTATCGCGGTTGTGTATTTACACTGCACGCGTCCCCCGTGGGTCCCCTGTGTCACTACCTTGGGTGGTTCCTTGTGGTCCAAGCACTTCTAGAGGCTCTAGGCCTAGTGTCTAGTTCAGTCGTGGTTCTTATACCACTTTATTGGTATATGGTTTGGTACGCCCCTAGGGCCCAAACGTGTATTTGTGCTATTACTGTGATTTAATAACTTATAACTTATGTATTTCGAACTCTAGCCTCATAAAGAGACTAGAGGGGTGTGTTTAGCAATAAATACATATATTTTGAATATATACCTGGAGTGGTGCTCTTTCATTTGGTCACTCAAGAGATTATAGACTGGTAAAACAAGCTGCTTTACATTCCTTCAAGACTTAGCCTGAAGGCTGCTCTCCATAGCTACCACTAGGATAGCTTTCAATAAGGTTGTCTTTAACCTATCTACCATAAGAGTCGATTTGGACTGGTGCAAGGTGCCCACTATAATTAGTGGACAGCATATGCCAGGCCAACTTCTCACATTGGTGTGCAGCGTGTGGGATTCCAGCTTGCTATTGTTTTACCAGATAATCTCAATTGAATTGATCAACTGAAAACCACTAAAGGTACCTAAGGTACATATAATTTAAGCTTAGAATAACAGTAAGTTCTACTGAACTTAGAGTTGTGTGTTAAGGGATAGCACAACCCTTTCTACAACTCAAGAGAGTTTAGTAGGCCACTGTTAGACCTGGCATCCTTGGCGTGGGTCTCCCTTCCATTTTTTCGTAATGCCTCCACTGTTGCCGATATGTTTTTGCTGGACTAGATGCTCATGGGCACTTTGCCGCTGCTAATCAGTGCCAAAGTGCAAGTGCTCCCTATCGGTAATTGATATATGTATTAGTGACTCCATGATTGGATGATTGGTTTACTTGTCAGTCCCTAGTACAGTGCACTCAGTGTGCCCAGGGCTTGTAAATCCAATGCCGCTGGTGGGCTTGCAGCACTGGTTGTGCCACCCACAGAAGCGGCTGGTAAAATGTGTCTCAGGCCTGCCATCGCAGAGCCTGTGTGCAGCCTAGGGCTGCCATGTCGACTTGGTGAGTACACCCACTTACCAGTCCCTAAAACCTTCCCTTTACTGCATGTTGGTCACCCCTAAAGTAGGCCCTAGGGCAGGGTGCATTGTAAGTATAAGGTAGGACATGCCCTGGTGTGTGTGGCATGTCCTAATAGTGAATTACAGCCATTTTCGTTTTTCACTATTGCAAGGCTACCTGCTCCCCATAGGCCAGAATGGGCAGACTGACTATTACACCTTATAGTCAGAACTGACCCAGGGAACATGGTAGAAAAACGAATTTAGTATGCCTGAACTCAGGATGATAAAATACATCTTTTAGTGAAGTTGGTTTTAACATTCTGTGTTCGAAAATACCACTTTTAGAAAGTGGGTATTTTCTTGCCTAACTATCCAAGCCTGCCTCTGCTAGGTTGTGTATTCCTTGTCTGGAGATTGAGTGACAGGGGCTGGGGGTGGCTACCGGAGACGGGGTGAGTCAGCGCAGGGCTGAATAGAAAGATCCGCAGCCAGAGTGGAGGGAGGAGTTGCACCTGGGTCTGAATAGGGCTGTGCCTGCCTTCCACAATGCTGGCTCCACCTCCTGCCGGGCGGCTGAGCACTCTGCCCCACATTCTGAAAGGAAAGAAGGAGTCAGAAAAACAAAGTGCTCCAGGACTGACCAGAACTGGTTTTGGACTAGGCAGAGGCCTCTCTGCCTCCAGAGAACAAAGAGAATCAGGGTATAAGAGGGGCACCCAGACCCCAGGAAAATTAGATCACTTTGGGAACAAGAAGAAACCTTTACTGAGGAGCGGAACCAAGAAGAAACTGAGGAGAAACTATCCCTAAGCCTGAAGTGCTGCTTGGGGGATTGGCCTGCAGTGGTTTGCCTGACTGCCAAAGAGAGGAGAAAGGAACTTTTGCTTTGCTGTGACTTTCATCAACTTGTGAAGGATCTCCAAGGGCTTGGAAGAGAGCTTGCCCCCTGACCGAAGTCCCAGGACCATTGGACTTCACCCCTTTGTGAATTGCTGCTGGAAACTCTGTTTCAGTGGCTACAGAGGTAGGGAGCTGTGACCGACTCTCACGACCGACTCGGTGTCCTGCAAGCACCGCATCGAAGCACCGTCTCGCCCTGCAACGCACGGCCCTGGTCTCACCGACTCCGTCAACGAGCCGCTGCCTGCACCGCATCGAGGGACAACGCGTCCTGCAACGCTTCGCTACGCCGAATCGAACTGGTCCGACCGACACGGTCACTGCTGCTGAGTTCGAGTCCTGTGACCGCACCGGAGTTGGGCACCGCTCGCACGCTTTGCGACGCACCGCCCGACTCGCACCGCCGTCCGGACTGGATCGACGCCAGCTCCTGAATCCGGCTCCGTCGCCGCACCGCAACCTGCCAGCACCGCATCGAAGCACCGTCTCGCCCTGCAACGCACGGCCCTGGTCTCACCGACTCCGTCTCGACGACGTCAACGAGCCGCTGCCTGCACCGCATCGAGGGACAACGCGTCCTGCAACGCTTCCATTTTTGCATCGCGACCGCGACGAACAGCCATCCGGCTCGCACGCCCGTGCCTGCCGCTTCAAGTAAAGGTACTGTGACCGAGTCTGTCTACGCTGTGTTGGCCCGCCTCGACGCGGTCAGCTGGATTTGTTAGACTCTGTTTGTTCTCGACATCGCCGTAGCCGGAGGAGGCTACCGACTCGCACAGAACCTTGAATTAAGCCTTTTTGATCAGAACTAAGTATTCTTAACAGTATTGTGGATTATTTTTGTCGTTTATGGTCTTGTGATAAATCTATATAAAGTATACCTATTTTTATAAATATATAACCTGTGTGGTGTCCATTTGTAGTGTTGTCACTTGATTACTGTATGTGTTCACAAATGCTTTACACACTGCCTCTGAACTAAGCCTGTCTGCTCGTGCCAAGCTACCAAGAGGGTGAGCAGGGGTTATTTCGGGAGTGTACCTACTTTCCCTGACTAGACGCAAGGGTCCCTATTTGGACAAGGGTACATACCTCTGCCAACTAGAGACCCCCAAATCTAACATTGGTGGTCAGCGGTGAGGATTCTGGACTTGCATTTGTGACTCATGTACAGTGATTGGTGAACACTACTTAGTGAGTGCAGACCAAAACGCAACCACATACTTTAATAGCAGTTTTTCTGGGATTTCCTATTTTTGCAAATGCCAAGTTCAGTCACTATGGAGAAACCAGCATCAGTAGCCTCTGTTGAATGTGATTGGGAAGAAGAGAGGCTAGAATGCTACACCCTTATGCAGCTCAAGCAATTCTGCAAAAAGTTTAAAGTGTCCATGACCGGGATCTCCAGGAAGGAGGACCTCCAAAAGGCGCTGAGGGCCTGGGTCGAATCAAGGAGTGCCCCTGTGGAGGGGGCTGAGAATGCAGAAGGGCAGCTGGAGGGGCTATTGGGTCTAGGGGCTAGAAGACCACCTTCCCCAGTAGGTAGCAGTGTTTCTGCCAGAGGACTGTCTCCAGAGGAGTTGGAGGACAGGAAAGAGAGTAGGGTGCACGAAATGGAGCTGACCAAACTCAAGCTGAATAAGCAGTTAGAATTCGAAATGCAAACAAGGAAATTAGCCCTAGAGGAAAAGAAAATGCAGTTTGAACATGAGAAAGTTTTGAGGGAGTTGGAATTGAAGGCCAAGAGCTTAGAGATTACTCCCTCTGGTGGCAGTGTACCGCCTGTGCCTGTTGAAGCTAGGGTGTATATTCCCAAAGATGTGGTGAAGGAGTTTTTTAAAAATGACGACATAGGGCAGTGGTTCAAAGCCTATGAGGTAGCCATGTCTTCCCACCGGGTCCCTGAGAAGGATTGGGGAGCGGGGTTGTGGGGACGGTTCCTCAGTGAAGGGCGGGATACCTTGTTGGATTTGCCCTCTGAAGTCTATAATTCGTACAGCCACATGAAGGATGCCTTAATGACTAGATATGGTTTGACCCCTGAGCTTTATAGGCAAAGGTTCAGGAACTGTAGTAAGATTGAAAGCAGTACCTGGGTTGAATATGTGACCTTCTTTTGCAGAGCCTTGGATGGTTGGGTAAAGGGTAGCAAAGCGACTGATTTTCAGGCGCTCTTTGATTTGATTGCCTGGGAGCACTTGTCCGGTAATTGTTTTCCTGAGCTACGCCAGCACCTGATTGATAGTAAGCTGACTAACCCTAGGCAGCTTGCTGAGGAGGCGGACCGCTGGGTGAGTACCCGGGTCCACAAGGGTCACGTGGGAGACTCCGCCAAGGGTGGGCAGGGTCCCCAGCAGAAGAGTGGGGGACAAGGGTAAACAGAAGGAGTTCCATAAAGGGCCCCAAAGTAGACCCCAAGGGAACCAAGGGAAAGGTTCCCAGCCTCCCCTGAGAAGAAGCCAGTGGCCCTGACAGGCCCCCTGTTCACCAGGGACCACTGGTATGTTACAAGTGTGGCGCCCTGGCCACAAGGCAAACGATCCTCGTTGCCCTTTGCATGGAAAACCAGCACCCACCAGTGCAGTCCCCCGGCAGTTGGCTAGTGTAGCCCTGGGGGAGGAGTTGGGTGCCCAAGGTGGGGGGATCCCACAGTGTTTTCCCTTGTCTCATTAGGAGACTCTGAGATGGTCCCTAGGACCCCGCTGCCTGAGAACACTAAGAAATACAGGCAGTGGGTGACCATCAATGGCCATAGGGTGGAGGCTCTGAGAGACACAGGAGCCAGTGTGACAGCTGTCAAGTGTCACCTGGTGTCTAAAGAGCAGGTTATCCCTGATGCATTCTATCCGGTTGTTGCCGCTGACAACACAGAGAGTCACTGCAAGGTGGCTCAGGTTCCCTTTGAGTGGGGGGTCTCGGGTACTCTTCAAGTAGCTGTGAGGCCAGCCATGCCTGTTGACTGTTTGTTAGGGAACGATTTGGAGAGCTCACCTTGGGCTAAGGTGGAGCGGAGTGCGCATTTAGAAATGTTGGGCTTGCCTGATTGGGCATGTGTGACCACCCGGTCAATGGCAGCTAAAGGTGTTCAAGAGGACCTGGAGCCTGAGAGGGAGGCCCAGGTGCCTGCCGGAGAGAGAGGAGGCAGGGGGCGCGGGAAACCGGCCCCCGAGGTTCCCACGGTCCAGGAGGAGGCAGACCCTGAGGGGGATGCCCTGGAGCCTACAGGGGAACAGGTAGCTGAACTGGGGGACCTACCTGAGCTGACCCATTGGCAGCAAGAAGGAGGACCCTCCAGGGAAGAGTTCTGCAAGGAGCAGAACACATGCCCTTCTCTCGTGGGTCTGAGGCAACAGGCCACAGACCAGGCAGCAGGTGATCAGTCTGGATCACATTGGGTTTACTGGGAGAATGGTCTCCTGTATTCAGAGCCTAAGGTTGCTGAGCCTGGGTCAGCCCGTGTGCTGGTGGTACCCCAGCGCTCAGAGCCTTCCTACTGGGGTTGGCTCATGATGTACCGTTAGCGGGACATCTGGGGCAGGACAAGACCTTTGACAGGCTTGTTACCCATTTCTATTGGCCCCAGATGCGCAGGAGTGCCGCCACTCACTGCAGGACATGCCAGACTTGCCAGGCAAGTGGAAAGAGTGGGAGGAAGCACAAGGCTCCTCTCCAGCCATTCCCTGTGGTCAGCACCCCTTTGAACGGGTGGGTATTGACATTGTGGGGCCACTGGACCCCAAGACAGCCATGGGCAACAGGTTTATCCTGGTCTTGGTGGACCATGCCACCCGGTACCCTGAAGCCATCCCTCTGAGGACAGTGACGGCCCCCGTGGTGGGACGGGCACTGATGGGAATTTTCTCACGTGTGGGATTCCCTCAAGAGGTGGTGTCTGACAGAGGTACCAACTTCGTGTCCAAGTACATGAAGTCCCTGTGGCAGGAGTGCGGTGTAACTTACAAGTTCACCACTCCTTACCACCCTCAAGGAAATGGTCTGGTTGAGAGATTCAACCGGACCCTCAAGGGCATGATTATGGGTCTGGAAGAACCCATGAGGCGTAAATGGGACGTCCTCTTACCATGCCTGTTGTTTGCATACCGGGAGGTGCCACAGAAGTCTCTAGGGTTCAGTCCCTTTGAGCTCCTCTATGGACACCCGGTGCGAGGACCTCTGAGTTTGGTCAAGGAAGGCTGGGAGCAATCTCCCAGGAAACCTCCCCAGGATGTATACAGTTACATGCTGGCCTTCAGGAACCAGACTAGGCGTTTCAGAGAGCTTGCTGAGGCAAATCTGGAAGCCAGCCAGGAGGAGATGAAGCGGTGGTACGACCAGAATGCCACTCTGGTAGAGCTTCAGCCTGGTCAGAAAGTGTGGGTCATGGCCCCTGTGGAGCCCTGTGCGCTCCAGGACAGGTGGACCGGCCCTTTTACGGTGGTGGAGCGCAAGAGTCCAGTTACCTATTTGGTGGACTTGCAGTCTCCCAGGAACCCCTTGCGGGTCCTGCATGTGAACCGCCTGAAGCCCCACTTGGAGAGGTCCCAAGTGGGCATGCTCTTAGCTACAGATGATGGAATGGAGGAGGAGACCGAGCCTCTTCCTGACCTCCTGTCAGCCCGAGAGCAAGATGGATCAGTGGAGGGAGTAAACCTCTCTACCTCCCTGACACCTGAGCAGCAGGGTGACTGTCGCCAACTGTTGGGACAGTTCCCTGACCTGTTCTCCCTGGTTCCCAGTGTCACTCATTGGTGCGTCCATGATGTGGACACTGGGGACAGTCTTCCTGTGAAGCACAAGGCTTACAGGGTGACTGACAGGGTCAGAGCCTGCATCAAGGAGGAGGTCTCCAAGATGTTTGCACTAGGGGTCATTGAGTCCTCTAACAGCCCTTGGGCCAGCCCAGTGGTCTTGGTTCCAAAGGCTGCCGCGCCTGGTGCCACACCAGAACTCCGGTTCTGTGTGGACTACAGGGGACTCAATTCCGTCACCAGGACTGACGCCCACCCCATCCCCAGAGCTGATGAGCTCATAGATCGGTTAGGGGCTGCGCGGTACCTCAGCACGTTTGACTTAACGTCTGGGTACTGGCAGATCGCCTTGACTGATGGGGCAAAAGAGAGGTCAGCATTCTCCACACCAGATGGGCACTACCAGTTCCGGGTGATGCCCTTTGGGATGAAGAATGCCCCTGCCACCTTTCAGAGGTTGGTCAACCAGGTGTTGGTTGGACTGGAGGATTTCAGTGCCGCCTACCTGGATGACATCGCAGTGTTCAGTGCCAGTTGGGAAGAACATCTGCGCCACCTCTGGGAAGTGTTGATGGCGCTGCGGAGAGCAGGCCTCACAATCAAGGCGAGTAAGTGCCAGATTGGGCAGGGTTCTGTGGTGTACTTGGGACACCAGGTTGGGAGCGGCCAGGTGGCGCCCTCCAACCGAAAATTGATACCATTCTGGCTTGGGAGCCCCCAAGACCCAGACAGAGGTGAGAGCCTTCCTAGGACTCACCGGGTATTACCGGAGATTCGTCAAGGGGTATGGCAGCATTGTTGCCCCCTTGACAGAGCTGACTTCCAAGAAGCAGCCCAGGAAAGTGATTTGGACTGACGCCTGTCAAAAAGCTTTTGACACCTTGAAGACTGCCATGTGCACGGCGCCTGTGCTCCAGGCACCCAACTTCTCCAATGAGTTCATTGTTCAGACCGACGCTTCAGAGCATGGTGTAGGGGCTGTTCTATCACAGATCAATGAGGAGGGCCTAGACCAACCTGTAGCCTTCATCAGTAGGAGGTTACTTCCCGGGAACAGAGATGGAGTGCTATCGAGCGTGAGGCATTTGCTGTGGTCTGGGCACTGAAGAAGCTGAGACCATACCTGTTTGGGACTCACTTCCGGGTTCAGACAGACCACAGGCCCCTCAGATGGTTGATGCAGATGAGGGGTGAGAATCCAAAGCTGTTGAGGTGGTCCATTTCCCTACAGGGGATGGACTTTACGGTGGAACACCGCCCTGGTACAGAACACGCCAATGCTGATGGACTGTCCAGATTTTTCCGCCTTAGCGATGAGAACTCCCTAGGGGTAGGATAGTTCTCCCCACATTTCAGCTGGAGGGGACACGTGTTAGACCTGGCATCCTTGGCGTGGGTCTCCCTTCCATTTTTTCGTAATGCCTCCACTGTTGCCGATATGTTTTTGCTGGACTAGATGCTCATGGGCACTTTGCCGCTGCTAATCAGTGCCAAAGTGCAAGTGCTCCCTATCGGTAATTGATATATGTATTAGTGACTCCATGATTGGATGATTGGTTTACTTGTCAGTCCCTAGTACAGTGCACTCAGTGTGCCCAGGGCTTGTAAATCCAATGCCGCTGGTGGGCTTGCAGCACTGGTTGTGCCACCCACAGAAGCGGCTGGTAAAATGTGTCTCAGGCCTGCCATCGCAGAGCCTGTGTGCAGCCTAGGGCTGCCATGTCGACTTGGTGAGTACACCCACTTACCAGTCCCTAAAACCTTCCCTTTACTGCATGTTGGTCACCCCTAAAGTAGGCCCTAGGGCAGGGTGCATTGTAAGTATAAGGTAGGACATGCCCTGGTGTGTGTGGCATGTCCTAATAGTGAATTACAGCCATTTTCGTTTTTCACTATTGCAAGGCTACCTGCTCCCCATAGGCCAGAATGGGCAGACTGACTATTACACCTTATAGTCAGAACTGACCCAGGGAACATGGTAGAAAAACGAATTTAGTATGCCTGAACTCAGGATGATAAAATACATCTTTTAGTGAAGTTGGTTTTAACATTCTGTGTTCGAAAATACCACTTTTAGAAAGTGGGTATTTTCTTGCCTAACTATCCAAGCCTGCCTCTGCTAGGTTGTGTATTCCTTGTCTGGAGATTGAGTGACAGGGGCTGGGGGTGGCTACCGGAGACAGGGTGAGTCAGCGCAGGGCTGAATAGAAAGATCCGCAGCCAGAGTGGAGGGAGGAGTTGCACCTGGGTCTGAATAGGGCTGTGCCTGCCTTCCACAATGCTGGCTCCACCTCCTGCCGGGCGGCTGAGCACTCTGCCCCACATTCTGAAAGGAAAGAAGGAGTCAGAAAAACAAAGTGCTCCAGGACTGACCAGAACTGGTTTTGGACTAGGCAGAGGCCTCTCTGCCTCCAGAGAACAAAGAGAATCAGGGTATAAGAGGGGCACCCAGACCCCAGGAAAATTAGATCACTTTTGGGAACAAGAAGAAACCTTTACTGAGGAGCGGAACCAAGAAGAAACTGAGGAGAAACTATCCCTAAGCCTGAAGTGCTGCTTGGGGGATTGGCCTGCAGTGGTTTGCCTGACTGCCAAAGAGAGGAGAAAGGAACTTTTGCTTTGCTGTGACTTTCATCAACTTGTGAAGGATCTCCAAGGGCTTGGAAGAGAGCTTGCCCCTGACCGAAGTCCCAGGACCATTGGACTTCACCCCTTTGTGAATTGCTGCTGGAAACTCTGTTTCAGTGGCTACAGAGGTAGGGAGCTGTGACCGACTCTCACGACCGACTCGGTGTCCTGCAAGCACCGCATCGAAGCACCGTCTCGCCCTGCAACGCACGGCCCTGGTCTCACCGACTCCGCCAACGAGCCGCTGCCTGCACCGCATCGAGGGACAACGCGTCCTGCAACGCTCGCTACGCCGAATCGAACTGGTCCGACCGACACGGTCACTGCTGCTGAGTTCGAGTCCTGTGACCGCACCGGAGTTGGGCACCGCTCGCACGCTTGCGACGCACCGCCCGACTCGCACCGCTGTCCGGACTGATCGACGCCAGCTCCTGAATCCGGCTCCGTCGCCGCACCGCAACCTGCCAGCACCGCATCGAAGCACCGTCTCGCCCTGCAACGCACGGCCCTGGTCTCACCGACTCCGTCTCGACGACGTCAACGAGCCGCTGCCTGCACCGCATCGAGGGACAACGCGTCCTGCAACGCTTCCATTTTTGCATCGCGACCGCGACGAACAGCCATCCGGCTCGCACGCCCGTGCCTGCCGCTTCAAGTAAAAGGTACTGTGACCGAGTCTGTCTACGCTGTGTTGGCCCGCCTCGACGCGGTCAGCTGGATTTGTTAGACTCTGTTTGTTCTCGACATCGCCGTAGCCGGAGGAGGCTACCGACTCGCACAGAACCTTGAATTAAGCCTTTTTGATCAGAACTAAGTATTCTTAACAGTATTGTGGATTATTTTTGTCGTTTATGGTCTTGTGATAAATCTATATAAAGTATACCTATTTTTATAAATATATAACCTGTGTGGTGTCCATTTGTAGTGTTGTCACTGGATTACTGTATGTGTTCACAAATGCTTTACACACTGCCTCTGAACTAAGCCTGTCTGCTCGTGCCAAGCTACCAAGAGGGTGAGCAGGGGTTATTTCGGGAGTGTACCTACTTTCCCTGACTAGACGCAAGGGTCCCTATTTGGACAAGGGTACATACCTCTGCCAACTAGAGACCCCCAAATCTAACAGCCACACTAGAGTAGGTAGTGCATACACCACACCACACTAGTAATGTCTTTAAGGGCAGGATCCAAAGAATCCTTGCAGGAAGCCATTGAGCTTCCACCCTCCAAGTATGATACACTCCCATTCTTGGAATTGAGAGCTTTATGTAACTTGAGAAAATTAAGGACAGGCCAAAGCCCCACCACCCAACACCTCAAGGAGTTGTTGGTGGCTTATGACCTTAGTAAGCCTGTAGGGACTGAAGGGGTAGGAGCTGAGGGTGGGGCAGGAGAAGAGGAGGATGCTAGGGGTACCAATACCCCCAGCCCCCCTCTGAAACTGGCCAGGAGGGTGACAATGACCCTGACCTGGAAAACCCAATCCCTCCTGTGGATGATGATGAGGATGATCAAGATGATGCCCTCTTTGTCCCCCAGGAAGGATTAAGAGTGTGCCCAGAAGGTCTAGGTCTCCTTCTCAGGAGTCTAACCACTCTGGCACCTCAATAGGGAGCTCTGTCTCATCTCATAGGAGGGAATCCTCTCATGAGAGAAGAAAGAGGCTGGTCCAGTATGAGGAAACTCAGCTGGAAATCAGAAAAAAGCAATTGGCTTTAGATAGGGAATCCCTAGATCTCCTTAGAGAGAGAAGAAAGTTGGGACTAGAGTCCCATGGTGGCAGCAATATCCCTAGAGATAGGGAAAGGTCTTATGACCATAGAAACCTAAACAAGATTGTCCCTCCCTACCAGAGTGGGGATGACATCCACAAATGGATAACTGCACTGGAGAGGGCCTGTAAAGTTCAGAAGGTCCCCCAGAGGCAGTGGGCAGCAATCTTGTGGCTCTCCTTTGCAGACAAAGGTAGAGACAAGCTCCTCACTGTAAGAGAAGAGGATGCTGACAATTACACAGTCTTGAAGAGTGCTCTGATAGATCGGTTTGGCCTAACCACTGAACAGTATAGGTTGAAGTTCAGAGACACCCAAAAAGCTCAGACTCAAGACTGGGTTGATTTTGTAGATTGTGCTACAAAGGCTCTGGAAGGTTGGATACATGGCAACAAAGTGCATGACTTTTTAGGATTGTACAATTTGATTATGAGGGAGCAGATCCTTAATAATTGTCAAAACCAGCTTTTGCACCAGTAACTGGTGGACTCTGATCTGACCTCTCCCCAAGAATTGGGAAAGAAGGCAGACAAATGGGTCAGAACCAGAGTAAAAACTAGAAATCAGGGTGGTGACCAGAAGAAAGATTCTACTAAGTCCCAAGAGAAAGGTGGGGATAAATCTAAGGATAAGTCCCCTACAGGGCCCCAAAATTCCTCTTCTGGGGGTGGGTCCCAAACTCCTTCCTCTCCTGAAAAGAAACCCTATTGCCATGTCTGTAAAAAGCCTGGGCACTGGAAAACTGATCCCAGTTGCCCCAGGATTGGCAATAAAGAAAATGTTCCTCCCACAACTACTACCACCCCTCCTGGTACTACCAGTAGTAATCCTCCAGTTGGGAGTAGTGCACCCAAAAAGTTAGGTGCTTTTGCAAGAGGAACAGAGGTGGGCCCTAGTTTAGACAGGGGCCCCTCAACAGACTCCTCTGACTCTGATGGTGGTATAGGATTTGCCACCTTTACCATGGGTCCCATAGCATTGGGCAGGTACAGACTGGAGCCAATGATTAATGGTCAGAAAGCTGTGGCATTTAGGGACACAGGGGCTAGTGTCACCATGGTGGCAGGGAAACTAGTCCCCCTCACCAGCTTTTACCTGAGTTTAAATACCAGGTGACCAACATTGATGGTGTCAGAACAGATCACCCCATGGCCATAGTCAATCTCAGCTGGGAGGGGGTCACAGGCCCAAAAGAGTGGCAGTGTCCCCAACCCTACCTGTAGATTGCCTGATGGGCAATGATTTGGAAATTTCAGCCTGGGCTGAAGTTGAACACCAAACCCATCTTAGGATGTTGGGCGTCCCTGCAAAGGTTAGTGGGGCTGTGATGGCCACAGCCCCAGCCCAAGAATTTGGAGAGATGGAGCCTGAAAGAATGGCCCACTCTCCCCCAAAGAGAGCACAAGGGTTGAAGAAAAGTCTTCTTCCCCCCAGACAGTAGGTAAGGGTCAGCCTCCTCAGGGAACTGACCCTACCCCTAGTGAAGGAACTGCCACAGAGGTAGTCAGGCCTGGCCTGGCCACACCCCTGATGGCAGAGGACCCTTCCAAGGTGGTACCCAGTCTGGAGCAGGTAACCTGCCCCTCTCTACCCTGCCTCAGTCAGCCCAGGGCTGCAGAGGTCAGGGAGGTCAGTGGACCCCCCGGGCCCCCTGTCCAGAGGAAGCCCCCATCAGCAGATTAGGGGCACCCAGTCTAGTAGCCCTAGCCAGGTGAAAATTCCTCTACACACTGAGGGATCCCCCATACCTTTATGTAGGGACCTCCCCCAGAAGGACTCTGGTAGGCAAGGGCAAACCTGGGACCAGAAGGTTCCAAACCTGCCATGTCCCTCCAGTGTTCCATCCAAAGGGACCCAACCCCCAGCTGTAGGCAGCCAAAGGTTGACCCTTAGAGCAAAGTGCAACTCAGTCATGGAAAGACAGGCATACATGGTGACCAGTGATCTGAGGAAGCTGAGGCCAACATTCCTAGGGCCTCACTTCCCTACTCAGACACCTCACCAGCCTTGTACTTTACCTAAGCACACCAGAGGTAGTGATTCCCCATGGTGGAGACCCTCTCATACCCTTAGGGTGAGGGATTGCTTAGTGGACCATAACATAGGGGGCAACCATGCTAGTGCAGGTGCTTCCTTATATGGCCACTTAGTCAATATAGGCTCAACTGGCCAAGGTTAGCCTTATCTCCTTTCGTTTGGGGGGGTTATGTAGGAAGGTGGAATCTGACTATATGGTTGCCCCCACTTTTTTTTATGGTGTTTTGCTGGTTTATGACTTAGTTGGACTGGGATCCTGCTATTCAGGGCCCCAGTCTATCTGCTTTCTCTGTAAAAGGTTTCCATGTGCCTTAGGCACATCTCTGATTGGAATCTGGAGTGCCCTTATAAGTCCCTAGTATATGGTATACTATGTACCAAGGGCATAGGTACCTCAGAGGCCTGCCAGGGGCTGCAGCATGTATTATGCCACCCCTGGAAGGCCATCCAAACTGACACCACAGGTCTGCTACTGCAGCCTGGGTAAGGTGGTGCATGCACCCCTTACTGTGATATAGGTTACCTATATCACTAAATACATACACACATATAAACCTATAAGTCACTCCTAAGGCAGGCCTTATCAATCCTAAAGGCAGAGTGCATGGTTCCTATGTGAGAGGGTGCCCCTGCATGAGCAGGGCCCCTCTGCAGCGTTCGGAGACCATCTCTGATGCTGTTTGTAGTGCAGCCTGACCATATACTCTTAAGCGCATTATATCCTCGCGGTAAAATGCTAACTTTGGAATGGCTGCACCTAAACATGTCGTGTTTGGTGTCAAACATCTTGGAATACTACCCCCCCGCCAATCCTGGCGGCGGGGGTAGCATTCCACCCTTCTAGAGGGAAAGACATGTTAACTCTGGCTTACCCGGTAACTTCTTTCTGAAGCCCTGGCATCACAAAATGGATGCTGCTGCCACAGACACAAGTCTGGCCTCCTGCTGCTGGACGAAACTCCGGCAGGGGAGGCCTGGACAATAGGTTTCCTGTTGCAGGGAGGTGTGACCACCTCCCCAGACAGGATAATGTGTATTGGGGCTGGGTGGGTGCACTCTTAGAGTGCTTTGAAGTCCTGCACTGGGGGAGCAAAAGGCTCCTCTGTGCATATGCCAGTTCAAACCAGCTCAGGGGCTACCTGCCCCTGCTCTGGCGCGAAACTGGACAAAGGGAAGTGGGTGTAGCCACCCCTCCCTTGACCCTCCCATAGGTGGGGTCATAGAGTTAGTCCCTCCCTGTTTTACTGGTTAAAATGGGGAACCCTTGCCACAGCAAGATTAGATATCCCTGGACTAAACTTTGAAACTGAATCCTGGACCTTCGACGCTCTACATCACGATTAGAGGACTGAAGAATCTCCCTTGGAGTCAAGGAGTGACTCCCTGCTTGGCAGGCACCAAAAACGACAACGACGGTCGCAAACTACGCCGCTCCCGCCGGAGTCCGAAGTCCCTGCAGCCCAAGAAGTGGATTTCCTGACTTCTCCAAGGCCATCGTGAGTCCCCAGCGAAGCTGAGGCAAGTGAACCCCACGAGTGACGAGGAACCGCGACCCCTGGGTACCGTGCACTATTGTCGAGTGCAACCCCTTCTCAACGTTCTACGAACTTGTGCTTTGGATCACGTGTGGTCCCGGCCTCCAGCAGGAATCCCTCTGAAGATCAGAGGCCTACATCGTCCCGAGTGACCGTGGGCCCCTGTTGAGTGATTCCGCCCGAGGTGTCTTTGCGATCCCTTGCCAGCCGGCTCAGGGGTCCCCAGAAGACTTTCTAAAGAAACCAAAGGGCTCCCCTGGTTGCTCCAGGCCTGCCCTAACTTACCCTCGCTGGGTGAGTTCCCCAGACCTTGCTGGTCTGCGCCATCGACTTTTCTTTACTTCCACGAGATTTGCTGTTGCCAAGGCTTGTTGGGTCCAATCCGGTCGCCGACACCTCAGCAAGCAGCAGACGTCGTGGTACAGTCCGAATCCTGCTCCTGGACGCCGACAACGCCTCCTGGACCTCGTGACTGCGGAGTCAAGACGACTGACGACGCACCTGAAGCACCCGACATCGGTGGGCATCTGCTCATCGCCTTCCTGGTCACTGGCTAGTGACCCAGACTCTGTCCCCTCTGCTTTCAGGTACTTCAGATCCTCGATCCACTCTTGGATCCACCCGGACACTTTCCTCCTGGTCGCCAGCAGCACTTTGCAGCAGATCTTCATAGGAATCGACAGCGAAACCCGACCCCGAACGGCACCTATGCACCCGGCTTCGCTGGGTGAGGTAACACGAGTACTCCGGTGCTCCCGTGGGTAGAGACTCTTCAAAGTCCTAGATCTCAAAGGGTTTGTTCCTAGTCCTCCTCTAAGTGTCCCTTTCCTTTAATTTCCTGACCGCGACTTTCTCCATAGAAGTAAACGGCGTATCGCGGTTGTGTATTTACACTGCACGCGTCCCCCGTGGGTCCCCTGTGTCACTACCTTGGGTGGTTCCTTGTGGTCCAAGCACTTCTAGAGGCTCTAGGCCTAGTGTCTAGTTCAGTCGTGGTTCTTATACCACTTTATTGGTATATGGTTTGGTACGCCCCTAGGGCCCAAACGTGTATTTGTGCTATTACTGTGTTTAAATAACTTATTACTTATGTACTTCGAACTCTAGCCTCATAAAGAGACTAGAGGGGTGTGTTTAGCAATAAATACATATATTTTGAATATATACCTGGTGTGGTGCTCTTTCATTTGGTCACTCAAGAGATTATAGACTGGTAAAACAAGCTGCTTTACATTCCTTCAAGACTTAGCCTGAAGGCTGCTCTCCATAGCTACCACTAGGATAGCTTTCAATAAGGTTGTCTTTAACCTATCTACCATAAGAGTCGATTTGGACTGGTGCAAGGTGCCCACTATAATTAGTGGACAGCATATGCCAGGCCAACTTCTCACAGATGACAAATGCAACAATAAGTGGTACACCATGCAGTTGTAATGTTCAATATATAATTATAGAAAAAATGCAGGGACGTTATAGTTATGAAAAGAATGAAAATAAATCTTAGAAATTCACTGGAAAAAACAAAGGTCACAGGGACGTTATAGTTAGGAATTAACATTTAGAAATCCTTTGAAATTCACAGAAAAAAAACAAAGGTTACTGGGAAGGAATAGTTAGGAAATAGAATTTGAAAAAACCCTCAGAAATTCACTGAAAAAACAAAAGGTTACAAGGACATTATAGTTCGGCTGACATTTCACTCATACAAAACTAGAGAAATTCAGCAATTATAGTTAGCTGAGCTAATTATAACCAGCGCGCCTGCAATTCACTGCTTATGACCTCACATATTACTTTACTAATGACATGGTCAATGACATCACTGATGACATCACTCATGACATCTCAAATGACATCATCCAAAGAATATCTCACATACCCATACACACCCCATATAACCTTTCATACACCCACTCCAACTTACACACTACCATTCTCGAAACCATTCACTCAGTACCCATACAACTACTCATAATCCAACTCACTCACTAATACAGCCACTGATATCTCCACCCATACACCTATACAGACACTCACACACTGTCAGTCACCCATAGAGCTACTCACATACCCACTCACTCACTCATAGTCAATGATACAGTCCATTACTCACCCCTACAGATACACACACACCCACTCACTTACTCATAAAGATACTAACACATACTCACTCACCTATACAGTCACTGATACAAGCACACACTCACCCATACAGCCACTCTCACAATCACTCACACATACAGTCACTCATGTACTCCAACACTCACCTATACTGCCTTTCACATATGCAGTTACTCACCCATATACCACTGACATATTCAGTCACCAACACAACCATACACATACTCATTCACCCATACAGCCTCTCACAGATACACTCACTAACCCATACAGCCACTGACTCAGCCACTCACTCATCTATGCAGGCAGTCTCGCACCCCCTCACCCACCCACACAGACAGTCATACACATATACATGTAGTCACACAACTATTCAATCACCCATACAGCCACTCATATTCCCACTCACCAACCCATACAGCCACTTAGACAACAACTGACAGACTGGCACAGACATTCACACAACCTAATAATTCACCCATACATTCACTGAGACACCTAATCACTCACGTATACAGTCAGTCACATACCCACTGAATCATCCATACAAGCACTCATATAACCCCTAATTCACCAATACAATTTGGTATATATATTTAACACACATAAACGTTTTAAAAACACTCACAGTCACTGGATGATGTCATCAGTGATATAATTTGAGATGTCATCAGTGATGTCACTGACCATGTCTTTTTTTTTTTTGTCTTTTTTTTATTTTATTAGCCACAAAATCAAGTCACAAACCATAATTTGAAATAAAGCACAGAGAAAAGCATAAAATAAAATATACAAACAACAAGAGAAATAAATAAATAAATAAATAAAAAGAAAAGGTCGAGACTTATACAAATAGATACAAACACAAAATTGACTTTGAAATTAGCAAAACAATGAAAAAACAGTAGAGTTACAAAATCAACTAATCCCACCGCAAGCTAGACCAAACCCTCTCGAATTTAACCAATGAGGGTCGGCCCCTGGACTTTGCTAACGCGAGTTCCATTTCATAAACCCCCTCAATAACAACCAAAATTCTGATATTTTGGGGCTCCTTGTTTCAATCCAAACCCTGGCGATACACAGTCGGGCACAAACAATAAAAATTGAAACTAGATATTTAGATACATTGCCCGAATCTGCAACTGCCCCCAATAAAATTTCCTTTTCTGTTAATTGAGTATCCTTCCCAAAGAGATTGCTCAACTCTAGAGTGATCTTGCACCAAAAAACACTTAAATTTGGGCACGTAACAAACATATGTCGCAGATCAGCAGCGAATTCATCACATTTGGGACAATGTGTCTTAGATGAACCATGGGACCCAACCCATTTAGAAATGACCCTGGGAGTATAATACTGCATAAACATAACGCGGTAGTGTTGTAGTTTCAACTTAATTGAGGTAACCGCAATATTAATTATAGCCAATGATTCCAAAGCCTCCTCCAAAGTAATATCAACAACAAAAGTTTGATTAAGTTTGGCTACAATCTGTAAGCCATCATCAGCCGCAGCAGCTAAAAATCTTTGGTACACTTTCCCTATGCACCCCCGCCCTGAAATCGTATAGATAGCCCGTAGAACTTCTGTTGTGCGGGGCAGGATTAGCAACCCTTTCCCTTGCTGAAAAAAATTCCGAATTTGCAAGTATTTAAAAAATGAATTATGAGTTAACCCGTATTCATTTTGAAGGGATAAAAAGGACCTAAAGCCATGCTCATCGTATAACTGCCCAAGATGTATTATACCACGTTGTTGCCACATTTTCCCCACGGAGTCCGAAAATATGCTAGGAAAACACGGATTGCCCCATAAGGCGACAAATTCGTGCAGATCAGGTAGATTATAAGTTTTCCTAATATCTTGCCAAATGAGAGTAATGTGTCTAATAATCTTGAATCGCACTCTTTTAAAGTAATTAGGGTCAGTCATTTCCTGTAACTTAAACCCAGTAACGGGACCACAGGCTAATTGATACGCAAACCAGGGTTTCTCTACCTCAGATCCCTTAAGTAAACACTGGATCCGGTTCACAAAAGCAGCCCAAAAGTAAGCTTTAAAATCTGGAAGTTTAAAACCACCATGTTCGTAAGTTAGTTTAATGTACCTTAGGGCTCTCCTTGCCCTCCGATACCCCCAAATATAACTACCGATGACACTATCCAGCCGCTTGAAAAAAGATAAAGGAACTCTAAGAGGTATGGTGCGAAACAGATATAAAAACTTTGGTAGTATATTCATTTTAGCTACATTACATCTACCAATAATAGTGAGAGGTAATTTATTCCACCGACGTAAATCAGCAGCGACCTTTTTAAGCATTGGCTCATAATTCAGTGCTATAAGATCGCCCGTGCAGCAGCTGAGGCGAACTCCTAAATACATAGCTGTTCTGGTAATACCCAAAGAGGGCGGAGCGGATACGGGTGTAAAATTTAGAATTGACTGGGTCTTATTTATATTAAGCTTATAACCGGAAAAAGAACCAAAAGAAGATGCCTCTTGAGTTATAGCTGACATCGCCATCAAAGGTCTCGTAGAGAAGATTGCAATATCGTCAGCATACGCTGTTAATTTCAGTGACATACCGTTAAAAAAAACTGACGGGATAGAAACGTTATGAAGCAGGTGTCTAATAAAAGGCTCAATATAAAGAGCAAATAATAAGGGGGATAATGGGCACCCCTGCCTAGTACCTCTCTGGATCCTAAAATAGATGGATACCGAGCCATTAATCTTAATGGCTGCAGTTGGATTGGAATATAGCCTCTGCACCGCCGAAATAAACCTCCGGCCGAGACCCAAGGACCCCATGGTTTCCCATAGAGACCCCCAGGCTACTCGGTCGAAGGCCTTCTCGGCGTCCAACATCAACATCCCAATCCGTTGATCCAGATGGTCAGCAACATCAAATGCAGCAATTGCAGTATTGATATGTGCTGCGGTATCCCTACCTGGGACGAAACCATGCTGTTGTTCAGATACTAAAAAATAAATCAAGGGGGCAAGTCGTAAAGCCAAAAGTTTAGAAAAATTTTTTGCGTCCGCATTAATCAAAGAAATCGGACGATACGAACTAATGTCCTCGGCTGATTTCCCCTTTTTAGGAAAAACGATAATATTTGTTATATTCCAAGAGGGAGGTGCGTCCCCACCTTGTAGTATTGAATTAACTACTTCAAGTAAGACAGGCGACAAAGTATTCCTGAAAACTTTATAGAACTCTAGCGGAATAGTGTCCTCTCCAACCGCCTTACCAGAAGGCAGTGCGCTAATTGCAGTATTAATCTCTAGCAGATCAGCCTCTCTATCCAACACCGCACTTTGAGATGAATCCAAAGCTGGCAGTTCACTTTCTTGAATATAATCTAAAGCTGCTTGCTGGTCAAAGCTAGCCGACCCCTTGTACAAATTTACATAAAATATCCTAAATTGCTCCAAAATATCCTGAGTTTTAGAATAAATACAACCGTCAGTCCCTTTGATATGTTTAATATGAGACCCAGACCTCTGGTCAGCAAGCTGATATGCCAACACCCGTCCCACCTGTTCGCTATACTCATACTGTTTTGTCTTGTATTTTAAAAAATTACTTGCAGCTTTATCCTTTAACCTTCTACAGAGCTTGGCTCTCGAATTAATAAGCTGCAGGTAAATTAAAGCTTCGCCAACATCCTTCAAAGCAATTGCTTGAGCGTGTTGTTGCTCTAAATCCAAACATTGGCGGTGCTCGTTTTCTTCTTGACTAGTATTAATCCGGTTCTGTTTAACAATATATTGAAGTGTAGCCCCTCTCACAAATGCCTTTAAACAATCCCAAACTATAACCAAAGATGCAGTGTGTAAATTGTTACTAATATAGTCCTTTAGAGTTATTTGCATATGAGTTATAAAATCAGGATTACTCAAAAGATGTCTGGGAAATGAAAATCCCCTAGTTCGTTGCTTCTCTATTGAAGAAAAGTAAACTGTAAGTAATATGGGATTGTGATCTGACGTTATCTTAGGACACACCACCATAGAAGATTTGTCCACTACATCATAATTGACAAAAAACATGTCAATTCTTGAATATTGTTTATGAGGATGTGAAAAATACGTGTACCCTGGATGTGACGGAAAAAGTTTTCTCCAAACGTCCTCCAGTCGATGAATATGTAATAAATCTAAGATAGCCGCCCTCACCTTAACCATACGGGGTCTCCCTGTAGTATTTGTAGTGTCAATTTGCTTGTTTAATATGCAGTTAAAGTCGCCCATCACAATGAGATTCCCGGCCCACTCCAGTAATTCTGAACATAAAAAAGAAATAACCTCAGGGCAGTCAACATTGGGGCCGTAAACAATACAAACAGTCACCTTATGTCCTGAAATTAGGAGCTGAGCAATCGCCCATCTTCCCCTAGAGTCGGCCAGTGTGCGTAAAACCATGGCGGTAAAATGTTTAGATTTCAACAAGGCAACCCCACGAATCGAAGCTGACTGCGACGAGCAAACGATCAAATCAAAACCGAGTTGCTTAAAAAGAGCCCTGTCCTTAAAGGCCAAATGTGTTTCCACAAGACCCACTATATGCGGTTTAAATACCTTAAGTTCTTCAGCTACCAGCCGCCTCTTGACAACTTGATTAAGCCCAGAGATGTTCCAGCTCATAATTTTAAGCCCAGACATTATGCAAGTTAACCAACAACAGGTCAGTATCTATCCACAACAAAGAACCAACAAAAAAATGAAATACTTTCTCAATAAACAAATTCTCGCTCCTTTTTTCACCCCATTCCTTCTGTGCTTTTTAACTACACCGTGGCTCTTTAATCCCACCCCCACCCCAACCACCCTACTCCCCCTAACCGACCCACCCACAGCTACAACCCCCCACCATGTGTCCTGGAAAAGGAATCACCCCCCTTAAACTGTCCTAAATTGACAGCATATGGAAGATGCCCAGCCACCCCATCCCAGAGTCCCCCTGAACCAGCCACCATGCACCTATATAAAAAAGCATTAAGTCAAAAAAATGTGAAACCCAGAAAGAGCCAAAAAATTAATTTAGAACAAACCCCCACAGGACAGATAAGTATAGCCAAAACCAAAGGCATAAAGTATGACTAATAGTTGGCTAGATATAAGTTTGGCTCTATTGCTATTCATACATCAGATAATTGCACAAATCAAACTTTAGAGCTAGGTTGCCACTTATAAAGCGCCTTCTTAGCTTCCTGATCATTAAAAAAAAAGTGAGTACAGCCATCCTTAATGACCTTTAAGCGCGCAGGCTCTTGTAAAAAAACCTGTGTGCAGATAGCTTTAAGCGGATCAATCATTTGACGAAGCTGCCACCTCCTGTCCATAGTAGATTTGCAAAGATCAGATCGCACAAAGATTGACATGGAGTCTACCACAACAGGAGCGGAAGGCCTAGCCTTGAAAAAAATTGCCTGCCGAAGCAAAAAATTGCCAATGAATACAAGAAAAGGTCTAGCAAAGTTGGTTCTAGCTCTATTCCCCTGTGGCAAAAATTGTGGCAGTCTATGTGCCCTCTGAACTTGTGAATCCAGATCCCAGTCATGTAGATCAGGAAATGCCTTTTGTAATAAACCAACAATAAATGCCCGTGAATCGGAACCTTCTCTCCCTTCGGGAATCCCAAAAATCCTAAGGTTCTGGCGTCGCTGTCTGTTTTCAAGATCTTCGATTTTAAATTGTATCTGAGTCATCTGTGAATCGTGGGTTTTAACCAAATTAACAGTTTGGGTGTTAACCTCTTCGGCAGCTGCCACCCGATGTTGTAAATCGCTGACTTCTGAGGTTAAATGAGAGACCTTAGCCGTAACTTCAATTAGTGCCTGTTTAATGTCAGAACTATCAACCTTAGCCTGTTGATAGTGCGCTTGTGCTTCTTCCCTTTGAATGGCAAGTGCCTGCATAATTTTAGAGAAGGGAAATTCTACACCAACATTTGTGCAATCTAAAGAATCATATGTGCGTCCAGCAGTTTCAGACATATTTGACGCTTCAACACACGAAGTAGGGACATTAAATATTAACGGTTGTTCAGCAGTTAGAGACGATACCTGCCCTGCAGTGAAAACAATTTCCGCATTTATTGACTCAGAAATGAGTCCCTCCAAGCCACCAGGTTGAGGACTCAAAGCTTGTACGTCTCCTACAAAAATGTTTGAACTAACCGTCCCAGATGGAGCAGCAAAGGAGATAGTAGGTATAGGAGTTCCAGTATCAAGATTTGAGTTCTGCGAGGTATTAATAACATTGTCCATCAGGGTGCCTCCAGACCCGCCAGAATTAGATAATCTTGATACGATAGACCTAACTTCGCCTTTTGAGGAAACCCATTTCCGCAATGGACTAGCGCCAGACCCAATCTTCACCGTATTTGATGCTCCTTTAAGCCGTCCCAATACTTCTGAAACTTGTGTCTTGGTAGCTGCAGCGCCCCCTGCCTCGGCCGCCTTTACCAGACCGCACCGGGTTAGAGCCTTTCACCTTCACTTGTACTTTTCCTGCTCCCCCATCCTGAAGTATATTAGGTCTAAAGCTGGCATCATTTCCTTCGCTGCCATTGCCATTACAATTAACGTTGCCAATGCTACTGGTATCACAGATGCCTTCTAGTTCAGAAGGAGTGTGGGGCAAAGAGACTGAGCATTCGTCTGAAACGTTCTCAATTAGCGGCTCGTTAGAAACAGAAGCTAAGATGCCTAATAGAGGGGAGAAGCAATTTCTTCCTGCAGTGCCTCTACAGCATTAGTTCTCAATGATGCCTCACCCCTGGGGACCGTTGAGATAATCCCCCCACCAGAAAGTCTCGATGGGGTAGTAGCATCTTCAGTGCCCCCTAGCTCATCTTGCACTGCTGCATTCAGCATATCGGCCATTACAAAGCCAGGGATGGAAGTCTCTGAACCACAGGATTGGAGCAAGGCTGTAGCTCTTCCGGAGTATAACAATTTCAAGATTGGCTTCCCCACCTGTGAGCCAATAGAGGTAGCATTACAGGTACTAGCCCCAACTTCACCAGAACCCAGGGGTTCAGTTGCCTGCAGCTTGGTAAGGTCTGAGGTCCCAGGGGTCCCCTCTGCAGCAGCTTGAGTCTCGGCACGTTGCCTCCGAGCATTACGCGGGGGGCCATCGCTCTCACCTCCAACAGAGTCCACGGCGATGTTGTCCCACAGGCACAACCCCTCTCGTCTTCAAACGCCGCTGGGTGCTCTGCACAGCCTCCACCACCATAGCTGGAGCGCCCGTCACAGGAGCGCTGCTCTCTCCTTTTTCCCCGAAGCAGCCACGGAGAAATCAGTGGAAGAGTCCCAACGAGAAACCACCTTGCAGTAAAGCTGCGTTTCACCGCGAGCACGAGCCTCGTACACCGGCTCATCCAAAACGCGTGGGAAGCAAGCACAGCTGAAACAGGTGAAGTCCTCATATACCAGAATCAGCAATCTTTTTGTTTTTCCTTCCCTCCGTAGAAACTTATGTTCGTTTGAAGTATTATTTTAAGTATATGGCTCTTGTGAAACCAAATGCCGCATTAATAATCATAGCGGCAGCGGGACAGAGGGATCACAGGGAGAGGCGGCTGAGACATCTAACCAACGGCGGAGTAGTCCGCCATCTTCCCTTCCGTCACTGACCATGTCATGAGTAATGTGATATGTGAAGTCATAAACAGTGCTTTATGGGGGCATGTATTATAGTTAGCTCACCTAACTATAACTGCTGAATTTCTGGTTCTGTACAAGTGAAATGTCAGCCTAATTATAATGTCCCTGTAACCTTTGGTTTTCTCAGTGAATGTATATATAAGGAATATATATTCCTGACAAAACCAAAGGTTACTGGGACATTATAGTTAGGTGAAATGTTCAGTAACAAAATAACATTTTGAACTCTAAACACTACAGAAATTCATCAGTTAAAGATATAGTTATCTCAAGTAACTATAAATTGTGCCCTAAGGTAGCTATAACTCACGCCCCAACCATGCACAGTTTTCTCATCAATAATTTCACTGCAAATGTTGCAGTGATATTATCAATGATGTCTTTGAAGATGCCATGAGTGATATAGTATCTGTTGTAATTAGCAGTGCATTGCGGCTGTGCGAGTTAGAGTTACCCCGAGTGCCCCCGCCCCTGAACAGCATGCCAGGCCCTGGGGGGCAGGGTTCTCGTGGCCAAAATTGGCCAGGGGAGGGGAGTCGCATGCTTCCTCCCCCTAAATAAAACATTGGGCCCCAGGGCTGAAGTCAGCCCAGGGAGGGGGGGGATGCATATCACCCTCCCCCAAAAAATAAACCTGGTTCAGGTGGTGGCAGCCAATCAGATCTGAGGTTGAGCTGTCGGGAGCCACAGTGGCTCCACTTCCCTAGATTTACAAAGTTTTTGAGGCATTAATTGCTCAAAAACTACTTAACAGGTTTACACCATAACACAACAAGCACTCTCTATGGACCTATGTGTAGCTTTCTGCCAAATGTGTGTAAATCCATTCAGCGGTTTAAAGCTTCTATGGGTATACAATGGAGAAAACACATTTTGGGACCCCCTTTTTTCTCAGTCTCCACTTGACAGACCACCCTAAAACTTTCCATTCGCAAACTAGTCAAAATGCAGCACTATTTTGGGAGGTTTCGTGGAGATTCAACAAACTGAGCCACAGTTATGAGCAACAAATAAAAATTCACTTCCTATGGAAACACGATCCTAACTATAACTACCCAGTGGCATATATATATTTGATACATTATTCCATGAACAAGATCTTGGAGAAAAATTATGAAATGTGACTGACACTAGAGATTGAAAAGTAACGCTTTGTTCTTAAGTGTGAATAACTGCAGGCGCTTAGTGAAGAATTCAATTGCTTGCGTTCCTTGATAAAAGATACAAGGTCTTTGTAAGCAGAACACATCTAATCTATGTAATTTCCTATATGCAGTCATTTATCATGATAATAAATCCTTTTAGAGATGCTGGAGGCTTAACATTATCATAATGCATGTTGCTCATTGCATGAAAGAGAATTAAATGCGTTTGTGTTTTTCATTAACCTGGGCATGACTTCTCAGACTAAAGAATTAGTATGCTTAAAACATTTTAAGACTTCATATCCTGAATGACCTGCAGAGACCACACAGTAGGAGTTGATTTAATGTGAGCGTATTCAAGTCCATGTAGTAATAAGCCAAATGAGGTTGCTCCAAAAATACGGCTATTGAAGCCTATTTCGCACACTCCACTCAATTGCACATCAAACCAAATTAATAATGTTGCTAATTATTTGATTTATGCTCAGAAAATAATTATTGGCTTTTAAAGACTGACATCAGAAGATGTGAATCCCTTCAATCATTCATATGATAGAGCATTCAATGTAGACCATTCATGAGAATAAAAATAGATATTGCATGTTGAGATATGCCAAGCTCCAGGCTTCTTGTGTTGCCCTTGGAGCGAAGTTAAGGTGTACTCCACCTTTTTACACACAGACTTTGGTGAATTAGCTCGGACGCAACCTACATTACCCGAATTTTAGATGTGTGGAGTTCAGGCAATCTTCAGAACCTTGAGGTTATGTGTTTCAGAATGAGTAAACAGATTGACGTGAAAAGGTGCATGTGCACAGCTGCCCAGGGGACAGGTAAATAAATTAGTAATCAATTTTTAATTTCAGACTATGTCTTTCTTTTGTCTTATTGACAATACTGCTATGAGAATCCGGGGCCGACAGCTACATCACAATTCATGCTCTCTTTTTAATTGCTCATTCTACATTTTTTACCATATTTTGCCTTGGAAACCTGTTTTGCCAGTACTGAACAGAAGGGATAAGGAGACCATTTTGCATGCACTCAGGAGATGCTGTTATATTGTTTTTGCAATTCATTAGTCTGCATTGGTCTTATGCAGATTCTGATACTTTGTGTACATTTCTGAAATTGACTCACACTGCCTGCAAATAATTGAACTGTCTTGATGCTGGTTTGGATAGAAATGGAGGACAGACCCCAACAGCTACCTAAGTGCCCGAACTTTGTTCTGAGCTTTCAAGGCAAATTGTTCAGAAAATGTCCTGAATGCCATTTGACGAGGTGCCCGTATGCCTTCTATGTGTGTTGTGCAGACTGCATGTAGAGAAAAAGCCTCAATGAGACTTAGCGGAATGAGTAGAGTTTTCCTGTACCACTACATCTGCCTCCAAACAGGAACATGGGGCTGTATCATGATCCCATTCTTTCTGCTGCCCCGATGCAGAAGGAGTTAGCGTGGGATCAGGGGTGTAGTTTAGTCAGTGAAATTCAAGGGGTGTGAATCTCAAATATCCCAACCAAAAAAACAGAGGGCTGCAGAGTTGAGAGGTTGAGATGACCAAAGTACCAGGCGGACTGTTTTCATGAGAAACAGTGTTGGTACTAATTTGCTTTAAGTAGGCCTCTGTCTAGAATGGCACAGTTTGCAAAAAACAGTAGGTTGAAATGCTACCCTGAGTCATTGCCACTGATTAGACTATTTGCAAGCATTCATCCCATCACCTTGGCATTTGATTGTCAGTAGTATGCCTGGAAGGTTGAAACTGGGACAGCTTTCCTGGCCTACTACTGCCAATGTTTGTGAATTCCAAAAAGTAGTACATTCTCACCCATGCAAGGAGTACTTCTGAAGGTTCAGGTTTACTACTTTTTTCTAAACCAGTCACTATATATATTAAGATCCTGATCCAAAAAATGAACAATTAAAAACTCTTTGCTAAACGAGAATGGAAAAAAAACTAACAGACATAGCAGACCCTACTCAGGGCCCCCAGATCCAACTATCAAACCAAGAAGGCATTTGAGGGGTGTCACACCCCAAACACTCCTACTGAAGCTAAGCCCCTTCCCGTCCATCTCGGCCTTGTATTTCTTCCTGGGAACTCATGAGTACAGTCACATACAACACAATGTCCTGGATTCCCTACCCTGGCATCACTTATTTTAAATGTATTTTCATTGCACACATTTGTCGTCGTCTTTGCTACAAAACGTCTTGATGGTAGAGCTGTCAGATCGGTGCATGTGGGTAGGGCTCCTTGTTTCTAGTCCTCACCTTTTACAAATCATTTTATCAAGTGGCTGACAACCCCATGTACTAAGCCTGAGTCGCAAATAAAGGAGGGTGAGCAGGCAAATTAATAGGGAGTACCATGCCAGAGCTGAGTCATGGATCTGGATTGGCTCCAAGAGTCCGTGAACGAGCCGAGCCATGCCATGAAATAAGTTGTCAATCAGTTGGCATGTATATCGTGCAATAAACCTAATGTAAAAATATGATACAATCTCTTCAAATTTAAAAAAGGGTATTTCTTTAAAATGCGTTTCATCATAGTACATCAGATTATATCACTATGTAACTGCATAAACAGACATTTATTAAATATGATAGCTCTTAAAAATATTCCTGGCTCTAACCCCCCAAACAACGCCAATACTGAACTAAGAGGCAAGCCAGTAGTCATGTAAGCCCCAAATGTGGCCTAGATGTTTATTATAGATGGAGCAATATTACAGTCTATTAAATAGAATATATATTGTGCTTGTACAGCACATATCTTGAACTCAAGTATTTAAAAGTGTGCTAATATGTAATTATAAAGAAAAATAATTCTATGTGAAATAAAATATTTGCCTAGGATCATACAACTTGGACAAGCAGGGAAGCATGTATTAATTCCTGGTTATCTGATTTCACCTTCTGAAATTCAGTCACCAGATCATTTACATAAAAGGTCACTGTTTTGTCTTTCATTCTTCTAATTTTTTCATTTATTCATGTTTTGTCTCTCATTCTCATTCTTTTTTCATTTTTTTCATGTTTTGTCTCTCATTCTCATTCTTCATTCTTCGCCCAGTGAAGGCACAGCCAGCAAGAAGGAGTCCCCAGAGCTTCACACAGCCATGCCAGCCGGAGTTCCTGGCATTGCCCAGCAACCACCCAGGGAACCAAAGTCAGTAGTGGGCCAGCCTGGTCTGAGCTGGGGCCCAAGCTCACCAATGAGTCTCCGGTGCAGGCCGCTTTCCGAGGATCTGAAGCCGGAGTACAGCCCCCGCCGCCCCAGCTGCACAGGACCACCAGGCCACGCTCCGCTGGAAGGAGCTGGCGCCTCGGGGACCTTAAGGAGGGCTCCCAGCATTGAGGTGTGACCCGCCTGGGGGCACGGGGCTCATTGGCCATTTTAGTTGCTGTAGGAAAGTAGGATCTGCTTTTATGGTTACCTCCACTTTTTGCCTGGTGCGAAGCTGTTATTGACTAGTCTGACTGGGATCCTGCTAATCAGGACCCCAGTCTATCTGCTTTCTCCCTTAAATTGTTGTGGTTAGTACTTAGGTACATCCCAATTTGGATACTGGGGTACCCTTAGCAGTCCCTAGTATATGGTACTAAGGTACCTAGGGCATAGGTACCCCAGAGGTCCCCCATGGGCTGAAGCATGCATTATGCCACCCATTGGAGACCATTCGAAATAAAACTACAGGCCTGCCATTGCAGCCTGTGTAAGCTGGTGCTAGCATCACTTACTAAAAATATAGGTTTCCTATATCTAGGGTCACTGCACTTAAAACCTATAAGTCACCCCTATAGCAGGCCTTATCAATCCTGACGGCAGGGTGATCGATTCTAAGTGTGAGGGTGGACCTGCATGAGCAGGACACCCCTACAGCCTACGGAGTCCATTCTCCCGGGTTGTGAGTGAAGCAGCCATATACTTTATAGAGGGGCACCGCTTAATTACGCGATGACCATCTCAAAACTGGCTGCAACGAATCCTATCATGTTTGGCATCAAACATGTTGGAATCATACCCCCACACCATAAACGGTGTGGGAGCAATGATTCCAAGCACTGAAAGAGCCCTCCGTTAGGCTCTCAGTGTTCCCGGTGCCAACCTTCTAGACCCGGACAGCACAAAATGGTTGCTGCCAACCAGAGACACGATTCTGCTCTCCTGCTGCTGAGCCAAGCTCGTGCAGGGGAAGGCAGAAGAATAGGCATCCTGTCACAGGGAGGTGTGACCACCTCCCAGACAGGATTTGGTGTATTGGGACCAGGTGGGTGTGCTTGCAAGTGCCACTAAGTCTGCATGAGGGGCACATTTGGTGTCCCCGTGCATAGTCCAGTTCAAACCAGCTATGGCGTGAAACTGGACAAAGGACATGGGAGTAACCTCCCCCATGTCCAGACCCTCCCCTGGGAGGGTCCCCTGAATCGTCCCAACTGTTTTTTTAGCGTTCTTAAGGGCTTACCTGGGTGTAGGTTCCTAGATTCGTTGTGGGACAAGATTCAGATCAGACACCAATTCTTCTCCTACCATCTGGGCACTCTGGACTTAGCTGGACTTCAGTTGGGCTTGACTTCATCTCCCTTCCAGTCTGCTGCATCATCTGTGCCTGTGCACCATACAGGAACCTTCCAAGGCCTGTGGGCATCAAAGACACCTGAAGGAATCTCCCTTGGAGTGAAGGAGTCACTCCCCTGCATTCACAGGCACTGCAACTAATTCGACTGGTCTGCTGATCCTGAGCTCCTCTGGACTCCGTAAGGTTCTGCAACACAGGTGGTTGTTCTTCCCAGCTCCTGAGGCCTGCCCTACCCTCTCACCAAGTTTGAGGCCAGTATCCCTTGTGGGGGTTGCAATAACCGAACCCCTGTGCACTGTGTCAACTTGCAGTTGCAAAGGCTTGTTGGCTTCCTTAATAGAAGATCTTCGGCCTCCAAGTAGTCCCAACCTCAAGCATCTCCAGATGACCAAAGTCTTTGTCCACATCGCATCGTTTGAACTGTGGTCTGCATCTTTTGGTGAGCTGCTCGAGGTCCGCTTGCGACTCCAGTGCCTCCGGCCTGTGGGTCCATTTGAGGGTCACCTTTATTTCTCTTGGGATCCCCTGATTGCCCGGGGCCTGCCCTGACTCCCCTGCTTGCGGTGAGTCCCCTGGACTTTGCTGGTCCCGACATTGTGCACCTTCTTCGACTTCTGAATTGGTTGCATTTGCCAAGGCTTGTTGGTGCTCCCGCCGGACACCGACCCCTCAACACTCGACATCTGACATGGGACAGCTCGTGCATGGCTCCTGGTCTTCCTCAGCATCGCCTGGTCCTCACAATTGCAGAGTCAAGGTCATCTCTCATGCAACACCCTGAAATCGGAAGGCATTCGTCTTCCAAGTATCCTGGTCACTCCTGAGTGACATAGACTCTGTTCCCTCTGCTTGCAGGTACCGCTCAACTAGAATCCACCTTCATATTCCACCGGACACTTTCTCCTTCTTCAGCAGCAGCACTTTCCTGAAGTCCTCCAATGGGTTTGACAGCAGTTTCTGACACCACTTCACACCTATGCACCCGGCTGCCCTGGTGTAGGTAACATGGGTACTAGGGTATCCACGGGTGGGGTAGCTCTCCAAGCTTCTGTCTGCCACAGGGTTTCTTCAGGGTCCACTGGGAAGGGTCCTTAATATTTAAAATTCCAACCGCGACTTACACGTTGAGTTGTACGGAGCACACAGTTGTGTTCCCACACTGCCTACTCTCTCCGTGGGGTTCCTAGTCACTCACTATGGGTGGATCCTTGGGTCCCCAGCACTTATACGTCCTCTCGACATTGCCTTGACCCGAGCCGTGGTTCTTATACCACGTTCTTAGTATATGGTTTGGTCCCCCCCTGGGGTCCACTGTGTATTCTGTGCTATTTACTGTGTTTCTTTGCAAAGTATTGTTTCCATTGTGCATATCTCTGGGTAGGAGATATTTGTACGTGTTAGTGAGTATTATATAATAAATACATATTTTTATAAATACATGTTAAATAAGGTAGGGGGGCATGTCCAGATCAGATACCACCCAGTTGGTGGTAGCGCATCGGCACTTGCAGCCTGGAATCCCAACCGGAGTTGCTCCTAATACCAATCCAGTCCCGCATTCCTAGAGTCGGCCTATTTGTGAACGGCCGGTAACATGCATACACAAGCAGCTATAATGCAATGCTCATTTTTATTTGCCTGTGATGTTAACAAAGTAATGGTGATCTAATGCATTTTTGCCTATTCTACAAAGTGGTTTATAGCTTGTGCAAGGTACGTGAAACTGCTTCAGTGCACTACATGTGATGTTATGATTATCACCTAATTAACAAAGCTAGTATTGATTAATGTGATTGTGGTCTAATGTGTTTTATGTATAATACAAATGATTTTTTTATATAATCTTTTGTGTAGTCTCTTTCTATGGTGTGCTTAGTATGTCATTGGTGTGTATGTGTGTGTTGCGCAAACGCTTCACACATTGCCTATGGGATAAGCCTGGCTGCTCTGCCAAGCGACCAAGGGGGTGAGCAGGGGTTATCTTGGGTGTGTTACTCCTTTACCCTGACTAGAGTGGTGAGTTCTGCCTGGCTTAGGTGCATACCCTAGCCAACCAGAAACCCCATTTCTAACACTAACACAGTATGCTCAACTCCCACTTTTTAATCTTAATGAATCTTTGTAACCACATTTTGTGCTTTTTTAATACAAAATCCAGGCCTCTTACACTTTTCCTCCTGTTATCCCCACTATATAAATTTGGATACTTATAGGTATCCCTCGTGGAAATATATACATGTATCTCTCCCTCTCTTTCCCACACTATAAGACACTTTCACCAGGTGCTATAAGTAAATGTCATTATTGAAAAATATATGTCACAATGTGTATAAATATCAGTCATACTGTATTTTCAGATGTATTTCTTTTCTTTAGGGGACATCAAGAAACGCACCCAGATGAATGTGCATAAGAGCATACAATATAGAGTTCCATGGGGACTGCCCCACTCTTTGTAATTAAAGGTATCCTTTCTGGGATGTCAACAATTTAAGCTCCCTTTCTTTGCACAAATCCCACCATATCTCTCAGTAAGAGACTCGACCTACTAGGAGAGGCCTGAGGATGATGCATTTTGCCACGAGTACGGCAGTGGGGAGACTATACTACTAAGGAAAGTGGTTATTGAGGGCCTCACTATCATTCTAAGAAGAGACTTTAATCACAGAGAATGGTGTGGGTGCACTCTTTTCGATTACATCTATGCCAATGAATGGAAGCAGAGCGCATTGCGCTTTAGATGCTTCTATCTCCCTCACTTGATCCTTTTGAGCTATACAGCAGCGCACAGCTGTGGGAGTTTTTCTCAAGTATAGTGGAATACAAGGGCTAGTGGAGATCACAGCCTTTGGACTAGTGGATTGCATGGATTCTTTGTTTTTGTGCTTTTAACTTCAAAATTTGGAATCGCTAATTCTTTTAATCTCCACCAAAATTCCTGCTAAAAACATGGTGGAAAATCTAGGACTAACATATACAGACACAGAAATTGATTCCATATTCTCTTGTCCACCTAACATACAGGACTTCAGCTTCTCCTAGACCATGGCCCAGACGGACGACTGGGATTCCTTATCTCAACTTTTAAAAAAAGAACAAATTAAAATGGTTATCCATAGGGTAATGATGACAGAATACCTTCGCGCAAATGCAGCACCTAGAGGCTTGTGGATAAAAACTGCCCCTCATATTTTTCTGGACGATATTTTGTTCAGAGAGGATTAGGCATCAATATCATGGCATTGTACTTGTGACTGGTTACTTTTGATAATAAGGGCCACCACAAAACTATCGAAGCACTCATAATCAAGATCCAGATTAGTGAGAAGCTGAAATGCATGGTACATATTACAGTGTTTAAAAAGAAATTTGAAGAAAAAAATTGAAGGACTTCCTCATCCAGAGTAAGATAAATAAACTAGGAAAAGATTTAGGAAATATTTTTTTCCAAGAAAGGGTATACCCCTATACCAAGGAGGACTATGCCCCTCAAAAAGACCAAGGTAATGAACAGACGGATGAAGACTCTACAGGAACTAGCCCCATAAATTCCACAGGATGGAGAGGTGCTGAGGACATCAGGGGAGGAAGAACGCATAGAGGAAGAAATAGGGGAAGAGGTTGTGGCTGGCAACAACCGTGGCCAGCACCATTCTACATTGAGCCTACTCCATTTTTTCAACCGCTCCAGTTACCATATCGTAACAAAAAGTGGGAAACCCAATATACCCTGGGAGGTTTGGGCACGATAACTGATAAGAGGTAACTGCGCCTACAAGGGATTTTGTTCAGAGTAATTATTTCAATTATTCAGATCAATTACTTTGTTATTAAGCTCCAACTGGTAGCTAATATTTGAGTCAATCAAAATTTCAAATCAGTAATTTTTGACAAGAATAATCTATTATAAACAATTTCAAAACACGGGTATAAATTCTCAAAAAATAAACAAATTTAATTTGTACAGACTGAAAAGGGGTACAGTCAGTCAGGAATTCTTTATTTCGGCCAATATGACCATAAAAGCAAAGGTAAAAAAATACGCCACAATTCATACATGTAAATTCCAAAGGTAAAGTGCATGTGCAATATCAAAGAATTCCATTTAAAAGTTATAAAATGTAATAAATTCATTAAAACAAACATTAGCAACATTTGGGGTTTAAAAAAGGTGGGGTTGATACCAATATAAGGTCACAGAACGGTGATGGAGTGATCAAATTAAGCAGAGCCTGATTTTAAAATAGCTCGGCGCGCACACCACATAGAGAATAGGTATCGGGAGACAGAATACACAATGTGCATACTAGTATCATATTTTAAAATCCTATAGGCTTCCGCACAATGGTTTGTCCCAAGGTTTCTACATATCTGTACTAGCCATCGGCGTCTAGCCTTCTTGTATGCCGGGCAAAAAAACAGTACATGTTGAACTGTCTCCGAAATGTGGTTGCAAGCTGGACAACCCGAGTTGAAGTGCCCCCCCAGTTATTTGTAAAGGTGCGAATCGGCAATGCTCCGTGCCTGAATTGTAGGTACAGCTTTTTTCGCAAGGGGGGGCTGGATGACATCCAGAACAGGTTCTAGGCTATATTGCTCTTTAATCTCTAAGAAGGATGCAGTCATTGTACCGGTTGCGGGATTCCTCTTTAGCTGGTTAATTTTATAATCCCTAAAGATCTGTGACAGGGTCTTCCTGGTTATTAACATGCTGCTTCCTTCAGTGTTAGCCCATAGGTCACCCATCCCCATAGCTTCTAAGGAGTTTTTAATATATGCCAGCCATGGGATTTTGCTAGCTCCTTGTAGGCTCAGCACTTCCTTTAACTCGGCTCTAAAAGCTTCTAATTCTAGGGTACTCCATAGGCGTTGCCAATGTAGTAGGGGTCTAAGGGCAGCTTCCTCTGCAATTGGACCAACCCCAAGATCCATTCGAAGTGGCGTGAGCGGAGTACTTATTGGGAGGCCTAGGAGTTGCCTAACAAAAGAGTTTTCATTCTTAGATAGGGGGTAGGTTGGCCGATGGCCCCAGATTTCTGCCCCATACAGGGCTGACCCCTTATTTGAGCTTTGTAGATTTCTATCACTGGTCCAACCGTTTTCTGGGTGCACTTCCTGAGCATTTTGGCCAACCCCCCCCATTGTCTGCGCTAGCTTAAGGCTGGCCTTCTTTATTTGTGCGCTCCACTCCATCTTCTCAGTAAGTGTTAAGCCTAAATATTAAAAAATGCTGACTTTCTCTTGTGGTTTCCCATCTAGCTGGGGGTTTGGTCGTGTGATATTTCTTACGTTAAAAGCCATATATTTAGTTTTTTGTGTGTTTATCTCTAAACCCCTGGTTTTACAAAATGAATGGAAAATATCTAGTGCCCTCTGTATACCCATAGCGGACTTAGATAGTAAGAGGGTATCATCGGCGAACATCAAGGCAGGAACCTTGAGGTTCGCTAGCCTAGGGGCATCTATATCCCTCCCAGCGGTCAGGGTTTCCACTAAGCCGTTATTAAATAGGGAGAAGAGGGTCGGGGCCAACACGCACCCTTGTCGTACTCCTCTTTCTATGGAAATGGGGTCAGTGAGCTCACCATTCTTCCCATGCCTGATTTGGGCAAAATTACATTCATGGAGCCGTTTCATCTGGTAGCAGAGGTAGGGGGGGGCCCATTTCTAGTAAGAGGCTTGGGCACAATAACTGATAAGAGGTAACTGCGCCTACAAGGGATTTTGTTCAGTGTAATTATTTCAATTATTCAGATCAATTACTTTGTTATTAAGCTCCAACTGGTAGCTAATATTTGAGTCAATTAAAATTTCAAATCAGTAATTTTTGACAAGAATATCCACATCCGGGAGAACATGGCGGCCAGCGCTTAGCAGGTCGCGGAAGCACCCTCGGAGCATTTGGAGGAATTTTGAAATTACCATGGGTGTAAATTCTCAAAAAATAAACAAATTTAATTTGTACAGACTGAAAAGGGGTACAGAAAGTTCTTCTAACAAAACACCATGACAGAGATTAATTTGATTGTACATAAAATTTATATCTTCAAATCATAAGTGTATGCATCTATTCCAAAATGATATCAAATTCAAAGAATACGTCCAGAAAAACAAAGAACATTTCCTTTAAAGTAAACAAAGAGAGACTGGGGAAATAGATGAACTTGTCGACGTTTCGGTCTCTGTGGCATAAATGTCCATTAGACCATCTTCAGGACGAAGAGTAAAGAATGATAATAGGGCTCTGAAAGATTCTTCAACAATTTCGGAGTCGAATGTGTGCAATCACAAGGGATTTGCTAGTTGTGGCTGCTCACTTCCGTCAAGCACTGCACACGGGCTAGGGCTCCTCACGCGAAATGCTGTCACGTGCCGCTTGTAGTGACAGCGTTTCATGTGAGGAGCCCTAGCCCGTGTGCAGTGCTTGACGGAAGTGAGCAGCCACAACTAGCAAATCCCTTGTGATTGCACACATTCGACTCCGAAATTGTTGAAGAATCTTTCAGAGCCCTTTCCAGTGTTTTGAGACCTGGAAAATCCCCTTTTAATAAAAAGTTGTGACTAGCCTGGTTCATCAATTTTTGCATGACCAGACTTAAGGGACTATTATCATTCTTTACTCTTCGTCCTGAAGATGGTCTAACGGACATTTATGCCACAGAGACCGAAACGTCGACAAGTTCATCTATTTCCCCAGTCTTCCTTTGTTTATTTCAAGGAAATGTTCTTTGTTTTTCTGGACGTATTCTTTGAATTTGATATCATTTTGGAATAGATGCATACACTTATGATTTGAAGGTATTAATTTTATGTACAAAACAAATTAATCTCTGTCATGGTGTTTTGTTAGAAGAACTTTCTGTACCCCTTTCAGTCTGTACAAATTAAATTTGTTTATTTTTTGAGAATTTACACCCGTGTTTTGAAATTGTTTATAATAGATTATTCTTGTCAAAAATTACTGATTTTAAATTTTGATTGACACAAATATTAGCTACCAGTTGGAGCTTAATAACAAAGTACTTGATCTGAATAATTGAAATAATTACACCAGTTACCATATAGCAATTGGAACAACCATTACTTGGGATGACCTCCACCTCGGTTCCCACCGATGTTTAGACCTTCTTTTTTTTATGGAGGGTCTAAATCCTGCAAAAACAAATGAAGAAAAGAAGTCAGATGGGAGGACGATGAGTCAGAAGTGACAACATGGAGCAAAGCGAATGAACAACTACCAGGAACCAGCAGTAACCATCATTAATATTCAAACTTACAGGCTCCCCTCTATCGGACGAACAAACCTCAGTCCTAAATAAAAGCCTCAGCTTTGTCCCAACAGCCTCCTTTGATAAATTTCATTTACACACAGAAATAGCTGAGTTTTGAAGAAAACTCAAACTGAAAGCATTCTTTATGGGAAAAGACAACACTAATAATGGACGGGATACTATTCTGGTGAAATCTATTTTTTGCCCCCCTAATACCGCTATTCCAGCAGAAATACTAGCTTTTGAACAAGCTGTGTTCAAAGATATCGAGATCCTTCATACCTCTAAATGGAGAACATTCCACAATATGACAGGAACAGAAAGGAAGGCCCTTCAAAAGTTGACCTCCAATAGAGAGGTAGTAAGTAAGCCTGGAGACAAAGGTGGAGGCATTGTCTTATTAAAAACATCTGATTACAATAGACAGTGCATGACACCACTGGATGATAAGAGACACTACAAAATCATCACTATTGACCCCACAAAGAGATTAAAAAGTGTATTAGCAGCATGGCAGAAGAAGCTGAGGTGAATGGATGGATTTCAAAAAACAGAAGCAGAATTTCTATGCACGACAAAAGCAAAAACTCCCTATTTTTATTCCTTGCCAAAAGTACATAAAAAGAAATCTTCACCACACAGCCATCCTATTGTGTTGGGTATAGGTTCTATCCTTGAACTACTTTCACAATTTACAGATCAATTCCTAAGACCAATCATGCAGAAAACCTCTACATTTTGAAGGAAACCAGGGATCTATTGAGATGGATACAGGATCTGCCCTTTGAACCCCAGAAAAATATGATATTGAGTCTGTATACTAGTCTACCTAAGGACATCACCTTAAACATCATCAAAGAAATCCTCTTCAAACAAAACTGGACTTACCAAAGATCCCGCCACTTTGTGCTGGAATGTTGCAGATTAGCCCTCACTGAATATTTTTTGAATATGAAGGAACACTTTTCCTCCTAGTTCACAGAACATCTATGGGCAGCACATTTACCCCGAGCCTAGCTGGAGTGTACGTCAGCCACCTCGAGGAGAAACGTATCCTGTCTGATGTGAACCCCTATCGACAAAGGATCAGTTCCTTCAAACACTATATCGATTTTTTTTTTTTTTGAATGAATGAATATACTTTATTCGATTTCAATTCATAATAAAATCATAAAAGCCACAATAAAAACAATCATAAAAATATATCAATACACAATAGAAATTTGTCTATACACTATACAATATTGTCTAGATGACTACATTTTAAAAGAACTCCCATCTATTATTTACACAAAATTTTTCTAACGCATCCTTAGCGTTTTGGATCGTAAATACACATTCTAAGTTTGTAGGATAGAGACCATTACCTAATAAAACTCTTTCTTTTTTTCATTATACTTTTCAAAAAGCCAGTCATGATCGTCACACAATAAACATTTTCCAATAATTGAAGATATAAAAAGGCCGGACGACATTGCCTCCAACCCCCTTGTTTTAACAAAGGCAGAATCCATCTAGCTCTTTCCTTTGAATATATTTTACAAAAGAGAATCACGTGGATAGTTGATTGCTTTGAGATATTATCACACGGACAGTGACACAATTTTCTTGACCAATCATTAGCAGAGGGAAAACTAACTAAACGGTGAAAACAGTCAAACCTAAACCGTGTAAGAAGGTATCTATCGTACCCTCTAATGCACCAAACCAAATAGGGCTGGATACGATAGGTTGCCAATGTCAAATAATGCTGGATCACTGTGCATTTATTCATCTCCTGTGCGGCTCTTAGAGACTCTAAATGTGTCATACAAAGAAGTTTAAAATCTTTCCTAGAAATAGAATTCATGGTTTCTGGAGCATTATAAAAATCATAACAATTAATATCCAATAAAAATGTTCTAATATAATTCAACCATTTAATTCTACAGGCATAGTCCAATTTCATTGTATCCTTGATGATATCTCTATTCAATCCTGTATAGGTAGACGTCCAAACTCGATACCATAGTAATAGAGGTTGCATTTTAATCGTATCCGAAATATATGGGATCCCCAATTCACTATGACAATTAAAAACTGGGGAACTCTGTGGGACCGCTAAAATAAATCTTAAAAAGTATTTTCGACTAATTGGATTAGGGAGACATCATTAAAACCCCAGATTCCTGCCCCAAACATTGCAATACTCATGCACTTAGCCTGATAAATTTTGAGAAGAATCTCCGGGGGTCTTTTGCCCATTTTATTTGCAAAGCTAATCACTGCTGCTATTGACCTCTTAAAAAGGAGACTCCTACTCTTAATCGCGGCTCCCCAGGAGCCAGTACGCTCAAACAAAACACCCAAGTAGGAGAACGTACTGGTTGAGTCTATCCTATCTTTCCCAACTGACAGATTTCTACCTTTGCTTCTCCCCTCCCACATGTCATAACAAATGTTTTTTTACATTAAGTTTTAAGCCTCGATTATCCATAAAACTGATATACGAGGCAAGTGCTCTCTGGAGACCCAACTGCGTTCTGGCCATAAGAACCGCGTCATCCGCGTAGAGAAGAGAAACTATCGGCTTATTGTTAACCCGGGGTGGATCTCTCGCCCGGCCACCAGTTCCTCTTCTAAAGCATTGGTATATAAAGAGAAGAGGAACGGGGCCAGGACACAGCCTTGTCTCACACCCCTCTCCACGCGGAAAGACGCCGTACATTCTCCCCTTAACCCGTATCTCACCTTTGCACTGGCCCCCGAATATAATTGTATTAAGAATTGTACGAGGGTTGGGTCAACTTTTAAATCCATCAAAATTTTCCACAGTCTAGTGTGATTAACACAATCGAATGTGGCCGTGAGGTCTACGAAGGCCACGTAGAACTTGCCTTCCTTCGCTTGAGTGTATTTCCCCATTAGGAGGGTCAGATTTAAAACCTGCTCATTAGTCCCCAACCCCTGTCTAAAACCGTATTGGACCGCGCTCAAAATGTTATTATCCTCTGCCCACATTTGTAATCTATTTAAAACAATCCTGCCTGCTACCTTCACCAAAGCATCTAAAAGCGATATTGGTCGGTAGCAGGCAGGGTTGTTCCGATCCCCTTTTTTAAAAATCGGTATAATCACTGATTCCGACCATGACCTAATAAAACCCCTTGCACAACAAGCTTCTAAAACCCGAGTTAACAATGGGGACCATAATGTAGGGATCGATTTAAATAGATCCATCGGGACACCGTCAGGACCTGGTGCCTTACCTCCTTTACTGGCATTAATAGCCGCTAACACCTCCTCATGCATAATATGCATCTCTATAGGCCGAAAACCACCAACTTCTTCCCAATGATCAGGGCCGGGGTCCAAAGAGTTTCCTGCCTTCTCCTTGCAGCTGTATACGTTTGAAAAGAAGTCAATCCAAGATTTTTCATCGATTGCAACCTCAATCCTAGCTCCATCGTTATTCGAAAAAAATGGGGCATTTACTGCCTGCCAGAATGAGTTACAATCCTTTCTTAGGGATGCTTCATAAAGAGTATCCCACGCTAGATCTTTAAGTTCTTTCTTTCTTACTTTTCTGGCAAGATTATAAGCCCTCCTACTTTCTCTAATCTCCCCCTGATCTCTCACAGGTCTATGGAGAGCGTTTTTCAGCTTTGTATAAGTCTTGGTACAGTTGGAATCAAACCAGCCATTTTCCTTTATAGGGGGTCCCTTACTCTGTGCTATGAGCAAGTTTTGAACCACAGTAGTGATATTGGCAAATGCACTCAGAGTGTCATCAAAAGCAGTATTATCTTGTAAACATACTAAGATGTTATCGTATGCTTTGGTAATGATCTGTTTATTGAGCACCTCTGGTTCCTTCCTACCCCAGCGCACAGAGTATCCATTCTGGCGGTCTAAGGCAATATTTTGGATCCATGCCAAACTATTGTTATTAAAATGAGAACCCCATTTAGGGGGGATTATATTAAGACTTATGGGCAGGTGATCACTCAAAGCATTATAATGTGTTTTGAATTTATCAATCCAGGTGGCGTAGCGATTAGGAACGATTATAAAATCGATTATGGATTGACAGCCTCTACCAATGAATGTATAATCAAAATCCACCGGAGGGGAACACAACATGTTCACAAAACCCAGAACATATGAGGCCAATTTATCGTTAAACTTCTCACCCCTATCGGTATGAGCAAAATGAGTTATCGGTTCGTTCTCTACATTAACTACCCCACACTGCCCGGATCCAGCTTGAGTGCATATGTTTACATTAAAATCACCTCCCCAAATCGTGATCATATCAAGGCCTTTTAAGGCCCCTAATTTATCCATTTCCTCACTAAATGACTTTAGAATATCGCCTAATTGATCCTTCTCCGTATTGTTATAAAAATTTACTATGGACACAGCTATATTACAGTTCAAATAGATAATAATAAATTGATAGAATGTTGTGCTTTTACCAGTTTCAATTCTTAAGACCCCCAGTAAATTTGAGATATAAACACATATCCCTCCTTTATGTCTCCCATGGGTTGACTGTATTGCTGGCGTATGGTGCGTCTTGTACCCGTCAATATTGACTTCATCCAGCAGCCAGGTCTCCTGGAAACATAGGATATCAAACCTGCGGATGAAGTCTATCCAGATGGAATTATTCAACTTGGATTGCAAACCTGCAATGTTCCAAAAAAGCACTGCGATATCCATAGATGCACTATCGGGTGGATTAATGTTATCCAAACTTTTCAAGGTCTGCCCCATAGCCTCCGGCCTCCTAGGGCTACTAACTATACCTTCATCACTAATTTCAGTGAGCAGGGATCCGTCCATTCCCAACCCACCGCTCAATATCTCACTCTGATCAATGATGAGTTCCGTGGAGTGAGGTGTTACAATTCTCTATTTTTTGCCCCCCTAATACCGCTATTCCAGCAGAAATACTAGCTTTTGAACAAGCTGTGTTCAAAGATATCGAGATCCTTCATACCTCTAAATGGAGAACATTCCACAATATGACAGGAACAGAAAGGAAGGCCCTTCAAAAGTTGACCTCCAATAGAGAGGTAGTAAGTAAGCCTGGAGACAAAGGTGGAGGCATTGTCTTATTAAAAACATCTGATTACAATAGACAGTGCATGACACCACTGGATGATAAGAGACACTACAAAATCATCACTATTGACCCCACAAAGAGATTAAAAAGTGTATTAGCAGCATGGCAGAAGAAGCTGAGGTGAATGGATGGATTTCAAAAAACAGAAGCAGAATTTCTATGCACGACAAAAGCAAAAACTCCCTATTTTTATTCCTTGCCAAAAGTACATAAAAAGAAATCTTCACCACACAGCCATCCTATTGTGTTGGGTATAGGTTCTATCCTTGAACTACTTTCACAATTTACAGATCAATTCCTAAGACCAATCATGCAGAAAATCTCTACATTTTTGAAGGAAACCAGGGATCTATTGAGATGGATACAGGATCTGCCCTTTGAACCCCAGAAAAATATGATATTGAGTCTGTATACTAGTCTACCTAAGGACATCACCTTAAACATCATCAAAGAAATCCTCTTCAAACAAAACTGGACTTACCAAAGATCCCGCCACTTTGTGCTGGAATGTTGCAGATTAGCCCTCACTGAATATTTTTTGAATATGAAGGAACACTTTACCTCCTAGTTCACAGAACATCTATGGGCAGCACATTTACCCCGAGCCCAGCTGGAGTGTACGTCAGCCACCTCGAGGAGAAACGTATCCTGTCTGATGTGAACCCCTATCGACAAAGGATCAGTTCCTTCAAACACTATATCGATTACATCTTAACGTTTGGGAAAGAGATGAACATACAATTCTGGAGTTCTTCCCATGGCTCAATACCAAAGATAAGTTTCTCAAATTTACGAGTACCACCAGTAAGACCTCTCTTGCATTTCTAGATGTCACAATTGCAAACCAGAACATGAACCTTCAAACGAAAACATAACAAAAACCGACAGATAAAAAGAGGCTGTTACTTTTTAACAGCTTTCATCCACAGTCCCCAAAAGAAAATTTACCGTACACTCAGTTTTTATGCCTGAGGCGCAACTGCAGTAATGTAGACGACTATAAAGTACAAGCAACAGAGATATCAACCAAACTTGAGATGTGAAACTATCCAACGTAGATCATTAAGAAGTGCTTCAAATGAGCAAGGCACCATATTCGAGAAACCCTTCTGCAATAAAAAAAAAACAACAGGACACAAGATGTCTTGACATGTATTACCACATGTAACATTGCTTCTAACTATATAAGTAAGTAATTAATAAAGACTAGAGAATAATTACTTCAGGATGATAAGATTGGCAAAAACCAAACAAGGTTCACCAACAAAAGAGCAAAGAATTTGCGGGACTATTTTGTTCATATTAGACCAAAAAGCGTAAGAAAAGAGACCAGTACCATCTCTCCAGTATGGGGCCATGCTCCAATTGTTGGACATTACCCTTACGGTTCATGCACAGTATGCCATTTGACAAAAACCAGCAAAACTATAGAGTTTGGGCCTAATTGTACATGGGCACTCAGAAAACACACTAATTGCAACACGGCAAATGTGATGTATAAGATCACATGTCTGTGCAATTTGCGTCACATTATGATGGCCTGTAGAAAAGTGAAGACCCGCAAAAGGGAACATCGTAGTAATATCAGATGTAGAAAATCTACCACATGCATAAGCAACTATTTTCGAACTATGGGACACTCAGAAAACGAGCTAAAATGGCTCGTCCATGTGACTCTTGATGTTATTTAAGCACTGCCAGATTACAATCTACTGCAGAAGGAACAATGATGGAGCTATCGTCTGAAGACTTTCGATGTTGGCCTGAATGACAACATATGCTGGTCCCAAATTAATCAATATCACTGTACCCCTTTTTCAGTACCCTGTACACTAATGATAAAAAAATGGACTAGATATTTTCCTGTACTACCTATGCAACAATAAGGTTTTACTGTGAAGGTTGTCTTTTTTTAAACAAAAAAGTGATATTGTGACATCTCTTCCCAAACTTTGTCTTTCTTTTGATCGTTACTTAATGTGCTACAATTTAGACATTTCCTATTTGTTATTTTCATGGCCACCAACTATGTATGAACACTCTCTCTTAATCATCAGAACCATGATCTGGCAAATATGACGTTTTGCCATTTGTGACCGCCACCTATCCTGTTATAATGAATATATTTACAAGTCTGCAAAAATATTAGGTGACAGACTATAAAATAGCTTATAGATGGCAAGCCCCATCCTTTCCAAAAGTATCGAAATTTTTATCCAATAACAATGACTTCTCTCACCATATGTTTTAAGTAACAAGAAACAAGTAGATTATTATTATCTACCATTCCCCCCTTCTTTTATGAAAAACGGGGCTGAACATATCACTTTTTAAAAGCACCTTTGACGTACTGGCAAAAACATTTAATTTCAATGCGAACAGCAGCTGATTGTGTCAGAAGAGGCACTGAGAAAGGAAAACAATGTCCTGGCACCCCTCTTCTTGAGTCAATACACTTGAGGGCCTGAGGAGATTTAAGGACCTGCGTGAGCTAACTCCCCACCAAACTAATATCACACAAGAAAAGAGCTACGGGTCCGAATTACGAGGAGGTGAGTTAACTGTTTAGATGTGATATGCCATGCAAAACCAGGGGGATTCCCTTTTCAGGACGGTTCCCCTCACAAACCAGAGGTGTCATGCTTCATCATAGGGGGCCTCCTCACACGAAAAACCTAGTTTACGTGTGGGCTACAACCCCCTCTCTAAGAGGGAGGAGCTAGGGATGTTTTTTTTTAGTCAGGCAGGGTATACTAAACCCCTATGTGAGCTTGGCGTATGTGTAATAAAACAAGTGCAGTGCTGTGATGTGAAAAGTTAAAACTGGCTACGGGGTTAGCTATAATGCAACTTTATTCAGCTACCATGTGTCAGGATTAAAAGCAATGAGGAGCTGATAACACAAGTGTCAATGTTAGAGACAGATGTGTAGCGATCCGTCCGTGAGGGGAACCGTCCTGAAAAGGGAATCCCCCTGGTTTTGCATGGCATATCACATCTAAACAGTTAACTCACCTCCTCGTAATTCGGACCCGTAGCTCTTTTCTTGTGTGATACCCCTCTTCTTGAGCCCATTTTGGTCAGAGAGGTTGGTTCTATTTAGGTGGTGCACCTGCAACCCTACTATCATTCGCCCTGCCTTGAACAGGTGCATCATGTGCTGTGCAGCGAGGGTCACTAGTTATAGCTGTGATATAACTAGTCACATGTAATAACAAAATGACATAGCTGCTGAACTGTAATAATTTGATACAGTTGAGTTGTGACATCTCGATGCCAGCATCCAGAGCAGCAGAAAGTGTGAGGGACAGGTCAAGGAGCATAATTACAACTGCTAAAGCAAAACTAGATTTTTAACTCTGTTAAACATTTATAAAGTTAATATAAAGTAGGCATTTTTGAGAGTACGAAACCAAAAACATCTTTGCCTGTTACCGCAGCTTAGTTAGAAAATCGAACTCTTCTAGAAATTGAATTACATTAAAGAGCATATAATTTGTTTTGCATATTTGTATGTTGCCGCATTTCGTGTCTCACTATAATTATTCAACGTATTTACAACTACAGGAACAAATAGCTAAACGATTTAGGGTTTTTGAAGGGATGGCTATGGTGTGGCTATGTACTAAAATGATAAAATACACTCTGTTCGATGTTAACAAGGATTTTGTAAGTCGCCTTGGAGTTTCATAGTCTTATAAAGAAACGACTCATTGACATGCAGTATATTTTTAATGTATGGCGGATGGTACTTTGTCCCGTTTAACTGAACTGCACACAATTCGAAAACCAAAAATGTTAGAAATCATCAAATGAAAGTAGGCATTGTCAAAGCACAGAAACAATGCTATGCCATCAATATTGATAACCACAATATGTTCCGTAAAGGGACGTTTCCTCACTTTGAAAGGGTTAGCAGCGTCTACCCTCAATAATAATGCACAAAGCTAACTAACTGATGGTTCAGAGTGGTCATGTTAAAGGCGTCCTGGTAAAATCCATTGTTTAAAAAGGCCCATTGGATAGACTTCACCTGGAAAAAACTCTGACACAATAGCTTGTGTGCAGCTACAGAAAGCTGTAGAACAGAATGGGATTCTGGGTCATAAGCGAGCATTCCACTCCACCATGTCCTTCACGAATTGGAAGGTTAGATTCAAAACTCTGCAAAAGACAACCAAGAAGTATACTGAATATACCAGAATCCTGTTAACTTAAACATCAGTTAACTTAAGTATAAGTTATTTATCAAAATCCACAGCAGGATAGATAACATCTTCCTGAAAGCTGCGCCTGATCCCACTCTAAAGAATAAATATAGCTCATTTTGTCAGGAACCATGTAAGTGCCAGAAAAGTAAAAATATTTGGAGCCATTTTTGATGCAGGTCCGATTATGATCACATCAATAACATAAGGTCCACTGCTATCAGAACCAGATGAGGAACTACAGGTCGTTCAATTCATTTGAGGTGCATGAGTCTGCTTTTAACTGGCCGTCGGGTGTCCTCAAAGCCTTGCACCTAGTACTACCTTTTAACACTTGACTCCCAGGTTACTGAGGTGACTAGTGCAATGCTTACTCGGGAGGTGGTGTAGGATTAGAGGCTTAGAACTCAAAAACGGTCAATAATGGATTGTCCAGTAAATATTTGTACTTAATATTTTTACTCATTACAATCCTACTTAATACTACATTCTTAGATATTGCAGAATGCAAGCTTAATCACTGTCTCATCCCATAATGCTACTCAGTTCTAAAGGGGCAATGCGTCTCTGGGAAATCAAGAGAGATGCAAGCTCACGTGTGAGGTGAGCAGCTTCTTCACTTGTTATGCGGTAAGTAGCTTCTTTGTATTTCAGGCACCCAGAAGTCCTTCTCTCTCCCTCTCCTTGCCCTTAAAGTACAAGCATTGGCACAGCCAATAGGTCTCGCTTTTGGGGCCCTATAAGTATTTAGCCAGATATATTGGCTTTGCTAAGGTATGTTGTAGTGCAGAATGGGTGCTGTGCAGCAAGTTGTTCGCATTAGTCCACTGGCATATTGTTGCCCTACCAATGTACCACTATTAGTGGTAGAATTAGGGCCCTAGTCCAAGAGCAGATGATCGTGTGCGCCCTGTGGAAATGGGCCTTCAATTCCCCACTGCAACATAAGAAATAAATAGGGCCACTACATCAAGCAATCAGTACTGTATATTCCCGATCCATAAATGTCAATAGGTGCAAACCATTTTCATACCCACATTAAAAATATGCAGCTAGATTTAAATGTAAAAGGCCGATAAAAAGCTGCTAGTCGAATACTTACCGGGTCACAAAAGTACAAGTGAACAATACTGATTGCAACGCATGTGTAAAAGACACTCACAAGCCGACAGCCCAATTCGCTTGTGCCATTAAATGTATACTAATCCTTAATTGGGATCAAGTTTATTTTAGTTTTTAGTTACCATAGTTAGAAAAGACATTGTGTATTAGCAAAGATGCTCAATCGACAAGAAATAATATTCAGCTCTGCATCTGCACGGTTGCGGTCTAGTGTCCACCCATCCAGTGACACCCTTCCTATTTCCACATGCACAAAAATGCACGTAAAGTAGACGTGAATATTAAGTACCACCCCGGAAGTCGAGTTGCTTCTGTGCCGTTTACAAGACAAAAAAATACTAGTAGTTCGCTCTACATATAAAAACAAACACAACGTTTAATCACCCTGTATGAAACATCCTGTGGACAAAACGTGATCCAGTTCCTAGTTTGCATTTGTGTGATGCGGAAGTTCTGGGATCTGCTCTCAGTAGGAAACGTCTCGTCTTGCTTTCCCACGATTACAATGATCTAAAAGTATTGAGTAACCAAAGAGGACTTAGTAAATACGCAAGCAGAAAATGTCAGGTTTTTTTACAAACTGGCCGCGGTTTAAAAAGGTACTTGAGGTCAGACTACAAATCCCATGATGCCCAGAGTCGGTTTCCATGCAGGCACCCTCACCATTCCTTACCCCAGTTTCAAACACCATAGCCCCTCACCATATCACACTCTACTGGTATGCGACCATACAAATAATCATATCCGTTTGTGAGAGCGGAAGGGCGGAATTATTTGGCGCAGAGGGGTACTCGTCTCTGGCCCAGGCTCCGACAGCCAAATCTGGCCTAGGACCCGAACCTCGCCTCCGGTTTGTGAAAATAAAAGTATGGGTGGCAGCATAATATGTCCCGTATCATACCTGGGAGGTCGGGCAGCTTAACGAGCCAGCCTATTGAATAGATGGAGCCGGACACACTCACCTCTGTGGCTGCTTTGGGCCTGGAACCGAGCTATATGGAGAACAAGAGGGGCATAGCTGCCAAGGTTTCAGATTACTATGTGTGACATTTTCATAATTTAAGTGTAATTATGAGTGACATTTCAACGACTATGAGTGACACTTTTTCGCGAGCAAAATCAAACAATGAAGACAAGGGAAAGATAAATATCAGAAATTACACCCATTTGAGCTACGAGAAACTCTAAGAAAGTCACTGAACTAAAGTGCGCTAACAGCAGACTACTGAAAACTAAGCAGAGTCAGATTGTGTGAATGTCGCTCATAATTAAAGTGAAATTATGAAAACGCCACTGTTACACATAATGGTTAAATATAAAATGTAAAATGGTAAATAAAGTTTAAAAAAAAAAAAATGTATGAAAACGCCACAGTTAGCAATCTGAAACCTTGGCAGCTATGGTGAATCAGTGTGGAAATGTGCTCTTATTGAGGTTTGTTCCTCTGCACCCTTAAGCTGACCAGCCTGCCAGATGTCTTTGCACACTCGCAAGCACCAAGAAGCTTTCCATCAGCTACAAATTAATGTAACAACAAAATAAATACATAGGACATTCTCTGCAGAAATCAGGTTACGCTTACTCCAGCACTTTAGAAATGTCAGTTCATTCAAGGTCAAATCAGGCCTCCCATAATGTCTGGTTACTCTGCGTAGAAATGCTGAAAGATTTCTTTAAATACTAATGTGTGGTCAGATTAAACCTTCCAAAAAGAGCTGCTTTCACCTGTGTATAGTGTAATCAAACCATTGCAGTGATCTTCTGTCTGAGGCATGGTGCAGAGTGGGTCAGGGGAGAGCCGTAATCCATTGATGCGAAATAGCCGGGCTGGTGAGGCTGCCTTTTTGAGGGGGCTCAAGAAGTAACTCCCCTTCAACTGGCAACAGGGTCTGAACTGCTGAGTTCGCCTGAGCACGAGCCTCCGTAAGAGCAGCCGGGGGGGCCAGGCGGTAAGGGCCCAGCAGCAGAGCCAACGTCAGTCTGTGCAATTGTGTAAACAACAAGCCACCACTGCACGAACAAAAAAAACCCTGAGGTGAAAACAGCAATGAAAACGGCCCCTTCAGTGCTGTTGTGTGATCGGAAACAAAAGCAAGCAGTACAGAGCAGGGATTCCATAAACCAGCCTTGTAGGCCACGAGCAAGCACACCTGCCTGATGCCCAAATCAGTTGCATGGCACGAGAGAGAGTCCTTGCTCTGTGTTGTGTGCGTCAATACGAAGAGCCTGAAGTGAGGTGGCGGGGTGGAGGCTTGGTATGTGTTGCGCTGGGAGGAGGCGGTGAGACTGGTGAAGGGTAGGCTGAATCCTAGTAAAACTCAGAGAGTCGGACAGGCACCACTGCAGCACGCTAGCGCTATTAATAAGATTTAAAAGAACACGATTTTGCAGAGTGATACCTCATGAGGCACTACTCACCAACTTTGTGACGTGACTCTTCATATGGGCCGCACCTCGCTTCAAGGACTCCCGCTGCTGGGGAGGGAAGAAAGTTAACACGGACAACGGGAAGGGGCGGGAAGAAAGTGAATATGGAGAATGGGAGGTGGTGGGAACAAAGTTAACATAGACAGCGGGAGGGGGTGGGAAGAAAGTGAATATGGAGAATGGGAGGGGCGGGAGGGAGCGGGAACAAAGTTAACACAGACAACGGGAGGGGGTGGGAAGAAAGTGAATATGGAGAACGGGATTGTGTGCGTTGTAGTTTGCATATCTATTTGGAGAACATGGACAACGGGAGGGGGGCGGGAGGATGGAGAACACGGACAACGGGAGGGGGTTGGGAACAAAATAAAGCACAATAGAAAATTAAAAAAAGAGTACACATACCGTGTAACAACCAAGTAAAGGGGCCAGTAGCCATGGGAGGATACAAATGACGACATGGCCGTACTAAGGAGGGACTAACAAGCCTTTTAAGGAATCAGACGCCAGCATTTATGAAGGGCAAATACACAAGCCAATGAAAAATGTGGGCGGGGCTTCTCCTCCGTACTCTACCTGCAACAGATCGTCAGAGCAGCGCTTGCGCGCTGGCTTAGGCTCGACCTAAAAAAGGGGCAGTGATAATAAGGGAAATAAAGATAGATGCAAACTCACTTGTTGTGTTTTAAGCAACTTCTCTGAGTTTCAGGGACCCAGAGGTCTTTCTCTCTCCCTTCCTCTCCTTGCCCTTAAAGAAAATTATCCCTGTCAATGTTCAATCCAAAATGCCTGCTTTCACAGGATCGAGTCTATATTTAACTTCACAATTGAGCCTCTCCGCCCTAGCAGCTGATGGGCCCTGCAGTTCAACCCCACCTTTTCTTCACGTAATTTAGGAGAGCACAGACTGTCAGGTCAGGGAGTGGGCAGAGGTCCCACATTTGTTGGCCCAGCAATGCCTCAGTCTAAATATAGAGTTCAGCCCTCCCACAGGGTCATTGCAGCATGTAATGGGAATCCTTTCAGGGACTCAAATTTGCCCTAGAGCTTGTGCACTAAGGCAGGTCCCCTTGCACAGTTAATTCTCCGAATACAACCGTTGGGTGCAGTTCGTTGTTGTTTGGTGCAGCACAGGGCTCAGATGGGACTGGCAATAGATGACAGACAGGCCATATACTCAAGGCGTCTAACAGTTCACATAGACAACCCCACCAATTACTCCCAAGCCAGGCAGGATACTGAGTTGCTCCTCAAGACCTAGTAAGGAGTGACCTGGAAGCACACTCAGATATGCATGCAGGGCTTACCACAGGCTATGGCAGGTCTCCCCCAACCATGCCACCATAGTATGTGATCACTGCTAAGACTATTATCTTTCTCTGCAGCTCCACCACAATGTCTACAGCTAAGGTGTCCTGTGGGCTAACTTCTCTGGCAGGAACACCTCCAATGCCCCTATAACAACCAGCAGGGTGATTCCTTATCCATTGCAGGACCTTGGCTGGTCAGGCTATGTCCTCCCCAACTGACTGTGGAGGGCTGACAGGACACCAGTCATGGTCATCAGAGATTCCCTCAACATCCTGTGGGATGTTTTCTCCACTGACAGATGAAACGTCCGGGAATACTAACTGTATGCTTCAATCCTTCCCTTATACTAATTTTTCAGATATGGATTGTGTAACACTCCTCTGCACTTTGGAAGATGATCAGGCCGATTTGGCCACATTAACCATGTGTATTAATCCTTGGTGAGGCCAGCCACTCTCTTTGTCTTCAGTTGATGGCAAGCAGGAAAGGGTGGCTCTGGGAGTGATCAAAATACAAACACCCAGAGCCAGGGCACAGAAATGCCAGCCTCTCATACCATCCACCTATCAAACATTTGGGAGTGACTTATCATTGTAGAACAAAATGGGAAGCTTTCACATGATTATCCTCATACCTGTAAAGAGACTGCTGTCTGTGGTTCCCTATAACCTCTAATTTTACCTAATAGAGGTATCTTCAAGGAAGGACAAAAGGCAGGTCATGACCAGGGACTATCCCTAAGTTTCGAAATAGCCAGCTTTCTCCATTCCTCTGACTCAAAGGCTACCAGAATGCAAGCAATATTGTACGCTTTTCTGGCAGGTTTCTACAACCTCCATTTTCTACAACATGCCTCTAGTGGCAATAGACAGTCACACAGGACCCATACACTCCTGGTGCATGCCACTACACACAGGTACTACATACACACAAGTCAAACATGTTAAATGTAGTGAAGGACATGGTTATGTGAGCATGGCAGAACAGCAGAACATTACCTTGGTGAGACCACTAAAGCACTTGCCCATCAGGAGGACCAGGAAAAAAGTATCTGCCACTTCTATCAGTTACACCTTTGCAACCACCACCAGGGTCAAGTAATCCAGTGAAAAAATGGTAGTTGCAATTGTTACAGAGAATACTTGTTTGTGAACCAATCCAGATCACAGAGGCCTAATTGGGTTCTTAATATAACTAACTAAAGGATGCTCCTTAGTGTACATGCATGATTGTCAATTGTGAAGATGTCACAAAAAGCCCAATATATACAATATATATAGCCATATAAGGCTAACTCATGGCAGGGGAGTATTCCTGCAAATCATTCAGAAGGACTTCCTGACCCAAACAACAGACCTATCACATCTGTCTATATAGATTCTTACTACACTGATGGAGAAGTCTTCTTGTTAGATTGGCAAACACTGTCAGGAAAGTCCATCTGTATTACCATGTTGCAATTTGGCTTTCTTCTCCAACATGAAGTCTAATACTTGCAAATAGATTGACCACTACATTAGCTTGGCTTTTTCTCTACTATTAGTGACATGAACCACTTCAGGGGCTTGTGATCTGTCTGTATCACTAACTTTGTGCTAAAAAAATATAAGGCCAAAATCTGCTAAGGGCCCAGACTATCGCAAAACTTTATGGTCAATGGCCATCCAGTTCTGTTTCCTAGAGAGCATACTGCATTGACAAACACAACTTGGCCTCTCTACTTTGTCAGAGAGTGAGAACTGCTCCAACTTCTTTGCCTCAAGGCTCTATCTACATAATGAAGGACTGACCAAAGTCGATGCCATCAAAACACGAGATTGCACAATGCAGTCTTCAGGTCCTCAAAGGCCTTGTTACACCCCTCAGTCCAGATCATTTTTCTTGACGGTATCTCATATTACAACTGTCAAGGAGGCAACTATAGTTTCTAAGTTACCCACAAAATGACAGTAGAACACAGTGAGCCTCAGCCCAAGTCAGTCTTTTGGATACCTCCTAAATCAACAATGCCTGTGTTTTGGTTTATAATGGTTGCATCTTCCCATTGCCTGATTAGTGCTCAAAATAGAATACAGTGGACTGATGAGCTAGGTACTTGGTAGCCTTGATATTCAGAGGGTGCCATGAGCATTCCTTTGCCCAAAGGGCATACACCTAAGCAAATAGGGGCCTCGGTATAGAGAAGGCAGTCTTCTCTTTGGCCAACACAATCTGAACATGTTCAAGCACTTAGCAGCATCCAGCCTCACTCACAGCTTATCAACTTGGGGAAGCAAGTGTGAATCCATTTTTATCACCATAGACAGCTCGGCAGTCCTCAGAGAAGCAAAGGTCCATAGACCATTATTTTAGAATCTGCACCTCTGGGCTGGCATATCTGTTATGAGACCTCATGAATCCCAGGTCGAGCATCTTGCCTACCTCAGCCTTATAGATTCCCAGACGCAGTCCGGCATCCTTTAGGGATTGCAAGCTATCCCCCATGTTTCTCTGAAGGACGCAGATTGGTGTCAACCCCAGGTTTAGAGACAAGAGGTTGGGAAACTGTCCTACGATTTTCTTATACTCTCCTTGCTGCTTAGGAGTTGGATCAGAGGCAAGGTTCACCCTTGCTACAGAGTCATTCTTCTCATCATTGTGTAACATATAAGGAAGGGGCTCACCCTCCTCCCCAGCCTCCTCTGCCATTGCCACAATATTCACAGTATACTGTTCATGTAGTTCCTAAAAATACATAGGATCTGCTCGTTTAGACAACATAAACTAAGGGATTGTGTCGAGACTGATTCCGGGCACCCCCCAAAGGAGATGTTAGCCTTTAGACCAGCTAGCTCACAGTGCCACCATAAGCCCCCTAACCTTACCAAGGAGCGAATAATTTCTGGCAACTATCAAACATGACAACCCTTGATCCTTCAAGGATTGTGGAAACAGTACAGTACCTTTCGCTCAGTCAATCGTACTCACTTAGTCTCAGAGAGATACACAAAATAAACGACCTTTTCAATAAGCATTAATTGATCCAGCGTCATTGTAGGAGAGTAGGATCTGCTTCACATGGGTACCCCCACTTTTTGCTGATGCTTCACTGTTTTTCGACATTAGTCTGGCTGGGGCCCTGCTAATCAAAACCCCAGCCTAGCTGCTTCCTCTCTAAAATGGTTTCCATGTGCCTTAGGCACATCACTGATTGGGATCTGGAGTGCCCTTATAAGTCCCTAGTATATGGTATACTATGTACCAAGGGCATAGGTACCTCAGAGGTTTGCCAGGGGCTGCAGCATGTATTATGCCACCCCTGGAAGGCCATCCAAACTGACACCACAGGTCTGCTACTGCAGCCTGGGTAAGGTGGTGCATGCACCCCTTACTGTGATATAGGTTACCTATATCACGAAATACATACACACATATAAACCTATAAGTCACTCCTAAGGCAGGCCTTATCAATCCTAAAGGCAGAGTGCGTGGTTCCTATGTGAGAGGGTGCCCCTGCATGAGCAGGGCCCCTCTGCAGCGTTCGGAGACCATCTCTGATGCTGTTTGTAGTGCAGCCTGACCATATACTCTTAAGCGCATTATATCCTCGCGGTAAAATGCTAACTTTGGAATGGCTGCACCTAAACATGTCGTGTTTGGTGTCAAACATCTTGGAATACTACCCCCACCAATCCTGGCGGCGGGGGTAGCATTCCACCCTTCTAGAGGGAAAGACATGTTAACTCTGACTAGTCCGGTAACTTCTTTCCAGAGCCCTGGCATCACAAAATGGATGCTGCTGCCACAGACACGAGTCTGGTCTCCTGCTGCTGGACGAAACTCCGGCAGGGAGGCCTGGACAATAGGTTTCCTGTCCCAGGGAGGTGTGACCACCTCCCCAGACAGGATAATGTGTATTGGGGCTGGGCGGGAGCACTTTCGGGTGCTTTGAAGTCCTGCACTGGGGGCACATTTGGTGTCCCTGTGCATACCCCAGTTCAAACCGGATCAGGGGCTTGCTGCCCCTGCTTTGGCGCGAACTGGACAAAGGGAAAGGGGTGTAGCCACCCCTCTGCCCTGACCCACCCATAGGTGGGGCCACAGAGTAGTCCAACCCCTATCTTTAGAATAAAGGTAGGAACCCAGTCCTTAGGACTTTAGATTATCCCTGGACGAAACTCTGAAACTGAATCCTAGACCTTCGACGCTCTACTACAAGATTAGAGGACTGAAGAATCTCCCTTGGGGTCAAGGAGTGACTCCCCTGCTTGGCAGGCACCAAAGAAGCATCTGTCCGGTTTGCATTTCTGAAGCTCCCGTCGGACGCCGAAGTCATCGCATCACCAGAGGTGGATTCTCAGACTTCCCGAGGCTACCCTGAGTCCCCAGCAAAGCTGAGGCCCGTGGCTATCGTGGGTGACTTGAGACCGTGACCCCTGGACACCGAGCACATTTGCAAGTGCATCCCCTTCTGGGTCTCCCAAGAAGTCGTGCTTTGGGCTCCGAGTAGCCCTAGCCTCCAGCACTACCTGCACCGAAGATCACTGGCCCCCACTCCACGAGTGTCCTGTAAGCCAGATCCACGTGCGGAGTCACGAGGCTCCTTCGCGGTCGCTAGCCCGTTGGCTAGTAGCCCTTAATGAAGGCCAATCCTTTTCTTACTTGGCATCCTGGTTGCTCCAGGCCTGCCCTCACTTACCCTTTCTGGGTGAGTTCCACAGACCTTGCTGGTCTGCACCATCGACGATCTACATCTTCACCGAGACTTGCCGTTGCCAAAACTTGTTGGGTCCAATCCGGTCGCCAACACCTCAGCACTCGACAAACATCGTGTACCAGCCTGAATCCTGCTCCTGGTCGCCGACAACGCCTCCTGGACCTCGTGGCTGAAGAGTCAAGACGACCGTCAACGCACCTGAAGCACTCGACATCGGTGGGCATCTGTCCATCGCCTTCCTGGTCACTGACTAGTGACCCAGACTCTGTCCCCTCTGCTTTCAGGTTCTTCAGAACTCCGATCCACTCTTGGATCCACCCGGACACTTTTCTCTTGGCCGCCAGCAGCACTTTGCAGCAGATCGCCATTCGAATCGACGACGAAACCCGACCCCGAAAGGCACCTATGCACCCGGCTTCCCTGGGTGAGGTAACACGAGTACTCCGGTGCTCCCGTGGGTAGAGACTCTTCAAAGTCCTAGATCTCAAAGGGTTTTGTCCTAGTCCTCTTTTAAGTGTCCCTTTCTCTATTTTCCCGATCCCGACTTTCTCCATAGAAGTCAACGGCGTATCGCGGTTGTGTATGTACACTGCACGCGTCTCCCGTAGGTCCCCTGTGTCACTACCTTGGGTGGTTCCTTGTGGTCCAAGCACTTCTAGAGGCTCTAGGCCTAGTGTCTAGTTCAGTCGTGGTTCGCATACCACTTTATTGGTATATGGTTTGGTACGCCCCTAGGGCCCAAACGTGTATTTGTGCTATTACTGTGATTTAATAACTTATAACTTATGTACTTCGAACTCTAGCCTCATAAAGAGACTAGAGGGGTGTGTTTAGCAATAAATACATATATTTTGAATATATACCTGGTGTGGTGCTCTTTCATTTGGTCACTCAAGAGATTATAGACTGGTAAAACAAGCTGCTTTACATTCCTTCAAGACTTAGCCTGAAGGCTGCTCTCCATAGCTACCACTAGGATAGCTTTCAATAAGGTTGTCTTTAACCTATCTCCAATAAGGGGTTGTTTGGACTGGTGCAAGGTGCCCACTATAATTAGTGGACAGCATATACCAGGCCAACTTCTCACATTGGTGTGCAGCGTGTGGGATTCCAGCTTGCTATTGTTTTACCAGATAATCTCAATTGAATTGATCAACTGAAAACCACTAAAGGTACCTAAGGTACATATAATTTAAGCTTAGAATACAGTAAGTTCTACTGAACTTAGAGTTGTGTGTTAAGGGATAGCACAACCCTTTCTACAACTCAAGAGAGTTTAGTAGGCCACACTAGAGTAGGTAGTGCATACACCACACCACACTAGTAATGTCTTTAAGGGCAGGATCCAAAGAATCCTTGCAGGAAGCCATTGAGCTTCCACCCTCCAAGTATGATACACTCCCATTCTTGGAATTGAGAGCTTTATGTAACTTGAGAAAAATAAGGACAGGCCAAAGCCCCACCACCCAACACCTCAAGGAGTTGTTGGTGGCTTATGACCTTAGTAAGCCTGTATGGACTGAAGGGGTAGGAGCTGAGGGTGGGGCAGAAGAAGAGGACGAGGCCAGGGGTACCAATACCCCCAGCCCCCTCTGAAACTGGCCAGGAGGGTGACAATGACCCTGACCTGGATAACCCAATCCCTCCTGTGGACGATGATGAGGATGATCAAGATGACACCCTCTTTGTCCCCCAGGAAGGATTAAGAGTGTGCCCAGGAAGTCTAGATCTCCTTCTCAGGAGTCTAACCACTCTGGCACCTCTATAGGGAGCTCTGTCTCCTCTCACAGGAGGGAATCCTCTCATGAGAGGAGAACCAGACTGGTCCAGTATGAGGAAACTCAGCTGGAAATCAGAAAAAAGCAATTGGCTTTAGATAGGGAATCCCTAGATCTCCTTAGAGAGAGAAGAAAGTTGGGACTAGAGTCCCATGGTGGCAGCCATGTCCCTAGAAACAGGGAAAGGTCCTATGACCATAGGAACCTGAGCAAGATTGTCCCTCCCTACCAGAGTGGGGATGATATCCACAAATGGATAACTGCATTAGAGAGGGCCTGTAAGTTACAGAAGGTCCTTCTGGAACAGTGAGCAGCAATCTTGTGGCTCTCCTTTGCTGACAAAGGTAGAGATAAGCTCCTCACTGTTAGAGAGGAGGATGCTGATAATTACAAGGTCTTGAAGAGTGCTCTTATTGATGGGTTTGGCCTAACCACTGAACAGTACAGGTTGAAGTTCAGAGACACCCAAAAAGCACAGACTCAAGACTGGGTAGACTATGTGGATTGTTCTGCCATGGCTCTGGAAGGCTGGTTGATGGGCAGTAAGGTGTGTGACTTCTCAGGATTGTACAATCTGATAATGAGGGAGCAGATTCTTAATAACTGTCAAAATCAGCTGTTGCATCAATATCTGGTAGACTCTGATCTGACCTCTCCCCAAGAATTGGGAAAGAAGGCAGACAAATGGGTCAGGACCAGGGTGAAGCAGAAGGTACAGAACCAAGGTGGGGAAACCAAGAAGCAAGATGCTAAGAACTCTGACAAGGGTGGGGAGAAGGGTAAAGATCAAAAGTCTTCATCAGGCCCCCAAAAATCTTCTTCTGGTGGGGATTCACAGTCTACCAAAGGGAAAGGCCAAAGAAAACCATGGTGCAAGGTCTGTAAGCAAAAGACCCACTGGACCAGTGATTGCACCAAGTCCAAAGACTCCAGTCCAGCACCCACCAATGCCCCTAAGGCACCTGTTCCCCCTAGTACAGTTGGTGGAAGTGCTCCAGCAAAGGGTTTAGTAGGGTTCACCCTGGGAACTGAGTTGGGCTCTGACCTAGTCAGGGAACTGACTCAGGCTGTGTTAGTCTGTGATGGAGGCATGGATGTGACCTCCACTGTGAGTCCCAGTAATCTGGGCAAGTACAGACAACAGCCTTTAATCAATGGACGTGAGGCTTTGGCATTTAGGGACACAGGGGCAAGTGTCACAATGGTGACACAAGACCTTGTGCTTCCTGGGCAAGTTATGCTTGGTGAGATGTACCAAGTGACCATAGCTAGCAATGTCAGAACAGACCATACTCTGGCAGTTGTTAACTTCTCCTGGGGAGGGGTAACTGGCCTTAAGAAGGTTGTGGTAAGTGCAAACCTACCAGTCGAATGCTTGCTTGGCAATGACTTAGAGACTTCTGCTTGGGCAGAAGTGGAGCTCAGGACCCATGCAGAAATGCTGGGGATCCCTGCAGATGTGTTTGCTGTGACCAGGTCACAAGCCAAAATGTCTAGCACTGAACAGGCCTTGGATTCTGGAAGAATGGACCAAGTGCCTTCCAAGAGGAGGAGTAGTAGGGTTAAGGCAGTGCCTTCCCCTTGGCTCAGGAGGAAGATCAGTCCCTTGAGGGGGATGATCTCAGCCCTGAAGAAGGAACTGTCCCAGAGGAACTTGAACCTGACCAGGTTGAGTTCTTGGGGACAGGGGACCTTCTAGGGCAGATCTGAGCCAGGAGCAGCAGAGCTGCCCCTCCCTTGAACCCCTCAGACAGCAAGCTGCTGCTGAGGCTGCTGGGAAAGCTAGTGGTCCCCATACAGTGTATTGGGATGATGGACTCCTGTACTCAGAGAGTAGAGACCCCAAGCCTGGTGCTACCAGGAGGTTGGTAATACCTTTGAAGTTCAGGGGCTTCCTATTGACCCTAGCCCATGATATTCCCTTAGCAGGTCACCTGGGCCAGAACAAGACTTGGGACAGAATTGTCCCTCACTTTCACTGGCCCCACATGTCTGAAGACAGTAAGGAGTTTTGTCGCTCCTGTGTAACCTGCCAAGCCAGTGGCAAAGCAGGTGGCACTACAAAGGCCCCCTGATACCACTACCTGTGGTGGGGGTGCCCTTTGAAAGGGTAGGGATTGACATTGTTGGTCCCATGGATCCCCAAACAGCCTCTGGGCACAGGTTTATCCTGGTGGTAGTGGATCATGCCACCAGGTACCCAGAAGCTATTCCCCTCAGGACCACTACAGCACCTGTGGTGGCAAGGGCCCTCCTGGGAATCTTCTCAAGAGTGGGCTTTCCTAAGGAGGTAGTATCAGACAGGGGTGCTAACTTCATGTCTGGGTACTTAAAAGCAATGTGGAAGGAGTGTGGAGTGACTTATAAGTTCACCACACCCTATCACCCACAATGCAATGGTTTAGTTGAGAGATTCAACAAAACCTTGAAGGGCATGATTAAAGGGCTCCCAGAAAAGCTTAGGCGTAGATGGGACATACTCTTGCCCTGCCTTTTATTCGCATATAGGGAGGTGCCTCAGAAGGGGGTTGGTTACAGCCCTTTTGAACTTCTGTTTGGCCACCCTGTGAGGGGTCCACTGTGCTTGGTGAAGGAAGGATGGGAGTTACCTCTCAAGCCCCCAAAGCAAGATATAGTGGACTATGTACTTGCTCTCCGCACCAGGATGGCTGAGTACATGAAAAAGGCAACCAAAAACCTTGAGGCTAGCCAGGAACTTTAAAAGGCCTGGCATGACCAAAAGGCTGTTCTGACTGTTTATCAGCCAGGACAGAAGGTGTGGGTGCTGGAGCCAGTGGCCCCAGCAGCTCTCCAAGATAAATGGAATGGACCCCACACTATTGTTGAGCAGAAGGGTGAGGTCACTTACTTAGTGGACCTAGGAACACCCAGGAGTCCCCACAGGGTTCTCCATGTCAACAGGTTAAAACCATATGTGGACAGGGCAGACATGGGCTTGCTCATGGCTACTGATGAAGGGCAGGAGGAAGAGAGTGACCCACTCCCTGACCTGCTCTCACAGAACCCTGACGATGGGTCAGTTGATGGTGTAGCCTTGGCAGGCAGCCTCACTACCCAGCAACAAACTGATTGCAGGCAAGTCCTCAATCAGTTTAGACATATGTTTTCACTGACACCCAGTCAGACCACCTGGTGCACTCATGAAGTGGACACTGGGGACAGTCTGCCTATTAAAAACAAGATTTATAGGCAACCTGACCATGTCAGGGACTGTATCAGGACTGAAGTCCAGAAAATGTTGGAATTGGGAGTTATTGAACCCTCAGATAGCCCTTGGGCTAGTCCAGTGGTCCTTGTACCGAAACCTCACACCAGTGGTGGAAAAAGAGAGATGAGGTTTTGTGTGGACTACAGGGGTCTCAATGCAGTCACTAGGACTGATGCCCATCCAATACCCAGGGCAGATGAGCTCATAGATACTTTGGCCTCTGCCAAATATCTCAGCACATTTGACCTAACAGCTGGCTACTGGCAGATCAGACTAGCTGATACTGCAAAGCCCAAAACAGCATTCTCAACCCCTAGTGGGCATTATCAATTTGTGGTAATGCCCTTTGGTCTGAAGAATGCACCTGCCACTTTCCAGAGGTTGGTGAATACAGTTCTCACAGGACTGGAAGCCTATAGTGCAGCATATCTAGATGATATTGCTGTCTTTAGCTCCACCTGGGAGGATCACCTGGTCCACCTCAGGAATGTTTTACAGGCCCTGCAAAAGGCAGGCCTGACTATCAAGGCCACTAAGTGCCAGATAGGGCAGAGTCAGGTTGTGTACCTGGGCCACCTTGTGGGTGGAGGCCAGGTTCAACCTTTGCAGAGCAAGATCCAGACCATCATGGACTGGACTGCTCCCACTACCCAGACTCAGGTGAGAGCCTTCTTAGGCCTGACTGGGTACTATAGGAGATTTGTCAAGGGGTATGGATCAAAAGTGACACCCCTGAATGACTTAACTTCTAAGAAAATGCCCAAAAATGTTCAGTGGACAGTTAGCTGTCAAAAGGCATTTGATGACCTCAAGCAGGCCATGTGCACTGCTCCAATTCTGCAGAGTCCTGATTACTCCAAGAAGTTCATTGTTCAAACTGATGCATCTGAATTGGGGGTAGGGGCTGTACTGTCACAATTGAATGAAGAAGGTCAGGATCAGCCAGTAGCTTTCATTAGCAGAAGGCTGACCCCTAGAGAGAAACGTTGGTCAGCCATAGAGAGGGAGGCCTTTGCTGTGGTCTGGGCTCTGAAGAAGTTGAGGCCATACTTGTTTGGTACACACTTCCTGGTTCAGACAGACCATAAGCCCCTCTTATGGCTAAAACAAATGAAGGGTGAAAACCCCAAACTGCTTAGGTGGTCCATTTCCTACAGGGGATGGACTTTACAGTGGAACATAGGCCTGGGAGTAACCATGCGAATGCAGATGGACTCTCTAGGTATTTCCACTTAGAACATGAAGACTTAACTGGGCAAGGTTAGTTTAATGTCCCTACGTTTGGGGGGGTTGTGTAGGAGAGTAGGATCTGCTTCACATGGGTACCCCCACTTTTTGCTGATGCTTCACTGTTTTTCGACATTAGTCTGGCTGGGGCCCTGCTAATCAGAACCCCAGCCTAGCTGCTTCCTCTCTAAAATGGTTTCCATGTGCCTTAGGCACATCACTGATTGGGATCTGGAGTGCCCTTATAAGTCCCTAGTATATGGTATACTATGTACCAAGGGCATAGGTACCTCAGAGGCCTGCCAGGGGCTGCAGCATGTATTATGCCACCCCTGGAAGGCCATCCAAACTGACACCACAGGTCTGCTACTGCAGCCTGGGTAAGGTGGTGCATGCACCCCTTACTGTGATATAGGTTACCTATATCACGAAATACATACACACATATAAACCTATAAGTCACTCCTAAGGCAGGCCTTATCAATCCTAAAGGCAGAGTGCGTGGTTCCTATGTGAGAGGGTGCCCCTGCATGAGCAGGGCCCCTCTGCAGCGTTCGGAGACCATCTCTGATGCTGTTTGTAGTGCAGCCTGACCATATACTCTTAAGCGCATTATATCCTCGCGGTAAAATGCTAACTTTGGAATGGCTGCACCTAAACATGTCGTGTTTGGTGTCAAACATCTTGGAATACTACCCCCGCCAATCCTGGCGGCGGGGGTAGCATTCCACCCTTCTAGAGGGAAAGACATGTTAACTCTGACTAGTCCGGTAACTTCTTTCCAGAGCACTGGCATCACAAAATGGATGCTGCTGCCACAGACACGAGTCTGGCCTCCTGCTGCTGGACGAAACTCCGGCAGGGGAGGCCTGGACAATAGGTTTCCTGTCCCAGGGAGGTGTGACCACCTCCCCAGACAGGATAATGTGTATTGGGGCTGGGCGGGAGCACTTTCGGGTGCTTTGAAGTCCTGCACTGGGGGCACATTTGGTGTCCCTAGTGCATACCCCAGTTCAAACCGGATCAGGGGCTTGCTGCCCCTGCTTTGGCGTGAACTGGACAAAGGGAAAGGGGTGTAGCCACCCCTCTGCCCTGACCCACCCATAGGTGGGGCCACAGAGTAGTCCAACCCCTATCTTTAGAATAAAGGTAGGAACCCAGTCCTTAGGACTTTAGATTATCCCTGGACGAAACTCTGAAACTGAATCCTGGACCTTCGACGCTCTACTACAAGATTAGAGGACTGAAGAATCTCCCTTGGGGTCAAGGAGTGACTCCCCTGCTTGGCAGGCACCAAAGAAGCATCTGTCCGGTTCGCATTTCTGAAGCTCCCGTTGGACGCCGAAGTCATCGCATCACCAGAGGTGGATTTTCAGACTTCCCCGAGACTACCCTGAGTCCCCAGCAAAGCTGAGGCCCGTGGCTATCGTGGGTGACTTGAGACCGTGACCCCTGGACACCAAGCACATTTGCAAGTGCATCCTCTTCTGGGTCTCCCAAGAAGTCGTGCTTTGGGCTCCGAGTAGCCCTAGCCTCCAGCACCACTTGCACCGAAGATCACTGGCCCCCACTCCACGAGTGTCCTGTAAGCCAGATCCACGTGCGGCGTAACGAGGCTCCTTCACGGTCGCTAGCCCGTTGGCTAGTAGCCCTTAACGAAGGCCAATCCTTTTCTTCCTTGGCATCCTGGTTGCTCCAGGCCTGCCCTCACTTACCCTCGCTGGGTGAGTTCCACAGACCTTGCTGGTCTGCACCATCGACGATCTACATCTTCACCGAGACTTGCCGTTGCCAAGGCTTGTTGGGTCCAATCCGGTCGCCGACACCTCAGCACTCGACAGACATCGTGTACCAGCCCGAATCCTGCTCCTGGTTGCCGACAACGCCTCCTGGACCTCGTGGCTGAAGAGTCAAGACGACCGTCAATGCACCTGAAGCCCTCGACATCGGTGGGCATCTGTCCATCGCCTTCCTGGTCACTGGCTAGTGACCCAGACTCTGTCCCCTCTGCTTTCAGGTTCTTCAGAACTCCGATCCACTCTTGGATCCACCCGGACACTTTTCTCTTGGCCGCCAGCAGCACTTTGCAGCAGATCGCCATTCGAATCGACGACGAAACCCGACCCCGAAAGGCACCTATGCACCCGGCTTCCCTGGGTGAGGTAACACGAGTACTCCGGTGCTCCCGTGGGTAGAGACTCTTCAAAGTCCTAGATCTCAAAGGGTTTTGTCCTAGTCCTCTTTTAAGTGTCCCTTTTCTCTATTTTCCCGATCCCGACTTTCTCCATAGAAGTCAACGGCGTATCGCGGTTGTGTATTTACACTGCACGCGTCTCCCGTAGGTCCCCTGTGTCACTACCTTGGGTGGTTCCTTGTGGTCCAAGCACTTCTAGAGGCTCTAGGCCTAGTGTCTAGTTCAGTCGTGGTTCGCATACCACTTTATTGGTATATGGTTTGGTACGCCCCTAGGGCCCAAACGTGTATTTGTGCTATTACTGTGATTTAATAACTTATAACTTATGTACTTCGAACTCTAGCCTCATAAAGAGACTAGAGGGGTGTGTTTAGCAATAAATACATATATTTTGAATATATACCTGGTGTGGTGCTCTTTCATTTGGTCACTCAAGAGATTATAGACTGGTAAAACAAGCTGCTTTACATTCCTTCAAGACTTAGCCTGAAGGCTGCTCTCCATAGCTACCACTAGGATAGCTTTCAATAAGGTTGTCTTTAACCTATCTCCAATAAGGGGTTGTTTGGACTGGTGCAAGGTGCCCACTATAATTAGTGGACAGCATATACCAGGCCAACTTCTCACAGTCATTCTAGTATAAAACATGTTTGCTGCGACAATCATTAGACAGAAGCAAATGTAAAAGATTACAAGCACCAACAGAGTAAATAAAAGGTAGAATTCTACCATGGTGCTAAACAGTACATATATGCAGGCATGTAAATCAGACAGTGATCAAGCGTACTCTGACAATGCAACCCTACCTAAGTGTACCTAGCATGTATGTGGGTGTAAAGCCAAGAATTCCCTAGGAAAGAGCCAACCCTATTACCTGATGAGAGAGAATGAAGGACCCCGTCTTGTTCTCGAGTTGGACACCCCGCAAGGGATGTCAGACAGCTGAGTGTTGTAGCTTCTGCAGGCCAGGACCTCAGTGTCTTGTGTCAGTGTGGAAGCTTCTCCTCTGTCTTTCTAAAGAAAGCATGGTTCTTGTATACCATAAAGATAGTCTTGTGGTTCCTACCACAATTGATATGTTGTGAGTATGATTATGTAAATGAGCCTTAATCAATACCTGCAATTATGCAAAGTAGTTCTTTTGCCCTAGGAAGAAGATGACCATGGCTTTTATATAGAGTATGTTAATCCTTTTATATACGTCATGTTCAGGGGACTTTTCTAGGAATCCTCATGAATAATAAATAAGGCTAGTTTCAAGGAAACTGATCGACATTTATTTAGCACATAACTGGGCAAAAGGTCAGTGCTAGAACTGTTTTGCAGAGCAAGGTAGGACAAATGTAGGTGAAAGGTTGTTTGTCACTTAGGCCTAGTTTGGGGTACATAACAACACTATCTCAAGGGGTACAGCTTCAACCAGTTCACAAGGAACACCCTCCAGGTTCCCTTGTGTGAACTGTGTGATTAAGTAATTTGCTTTAGTAATATTTGGACAAACTTGTATGCTCACACTACTTGTCTTTAAAAGCTTGGGGGCAAATAGGTTTTTAGCACTAGTACCTCCTTGTACACAGTCAGCATGGCTTTCTGGTAATACCATTCTTACATCAGTTCTTAACGAGCCCAGAGGTTTTGCTTTGTCTTACTCCTATACTGTGCCTTCAGTTTCCTAATGCCAAACATATAATGCACTACATATTTAGCAGGATACTCCAGTTACTTTCCCAACTCTCCCTAACCAAAGCCAGTAGGTCATGGACAGGATGCCCAAACAGAAGCTCACAGGGACTGAATCCTACTCCCTTCTGTGGGGTTTCCTGCTAGACAAATAAGAGTCATGCCAGGAGAAGATCCCCCTTCCACCTGATGTTCTTGGATAGAGTACTCATCATGTTTTTAAGGGTGGTCTTAAAGAATTCTCCCAAGTCATTGGTCTGCAGATGGTACACCATGGAGAAGTGGTATGTGGCAGCTTGCTTCAATATCTCTTGTAAAAATTAAGTTTGTGCCTCTTTCCGAAATCACCATCCTGTGAAACCCTAGTCTCTTAATTATCAGAAGGTGTACTCTCTCTACTATCCTAGAAAGTGTACCCCTTCGAGGTGCTGCCCTGGGCGCAAAGTGAAATGGTGTTCTAGAACCAGGATGTACTTGTTCCCTAATGCCAAGGGAGAGTGCAGGGGCCAACAATGTTAACATACACCCTTTCAAATGACATTCCCACTAGTGGGACCAGTGGTGCTGTATTCTTACCTTTAAACTTACCACTCTATAAGCAAGGTGAACAGGTTCTAGAGAACTGCTTTGTATGCTGGTGCATACCTGGTCAATAGAATAAAGGCTCCAACCACTCCTGGGTATTTTTGATGCCAGAATGTCTCACTAACGGATCATCTCAGGCTATGGACCGAATGAACTTCCCTTGTATCAGAAGGCCCACCCGCCTATTGCTAGAAGCTGGGTTAGGGTTCGGTGTACAGCATGCCATTCTCCCAGACCACATACATAGCTCCTTATTATTAGTTGCAGAATACTGATACTGGGGGCACAGTAAAACTCCATGCAACTTCACTGTTCGCATGCAGTAAATCTGCCCCAGCACCATGCAATTAGAAGTTAAACCCCATGAAATGGGCAATTGCTGTGTGGGGTAGTAAACCCACACAGACTTTCACTGCACCTGACTCATAATATGGGCAATAGTATGTACCTGCCACTATGAGCCAATCAGTTCCTGTGTTTCCTTCAGAATTCAGATGAGAGGAGCACTCAATTTGAGAAGGAAAAATCTCATCCCAAGATGGTCCCCTGAAACAAAGAAACCTTACAAATCTGACAACGATGTAAACTCCAAAACATGGCCCACTTCCAGGACCTCCATCTGCAGCATAGGTGATGGGCACCATGGCTTGTTTCTTTTCATAGCCTGCTCAGCTCAATATTGATCCTCAGACCACTGGAGTGACATTCAGCCTCCTCATGAGTTTGATATGCAACATTTACTCTAGTAAGTACAGCTGATGTGGCCCAAGCCATGTAAGCTTCTAACCAGGTAAAATCAGGTTACTGTCTAAAATGTTCCCAACACCTTGCTTTTCCTGGACACCTACTTCAACCATGGTCATCCTCCTTTGACCTCTAATTCACCATACCAAGTGGGTACTCCGTGTCACCTCCAATACCAAAAAGACTAATGTCATTCCCACCAGGGGTAACCTTCTCAGGTTCCTGTACTTTTCTCTCAATGATAGTGCTGTAGGTGCCAGTGTTAGTCAGGCCAAGAACCTTCCTGCATTGAAACCGAACTTTAGGGGGGGGCTGCTTCAGGCACCAGCAAGAATGGAGGATCACCCTCAATTCTCCCAAGGGCCATGAAGCAGCTCGCCTTCCCTCTGCCAAGAGCCAACATTGCACCTGGCCCGAATGGAGGGAAAGAAGTGTCGGACACCCAGGAGAATGCTGCCTGAGCCCGGGACGGAGTTCACTGGCAGTGGGTGCAGTTCAGACCTCTTCCTTTCAGATTGGTAGCAAGACCACGCCCATCATCCAGCAGAGCTGAACCCTCATGGCGACTGCCAAGCAGCATGGAAAGTGCCTCACTCTTCCTTCCGCCAGCCTGGAGAACTGCCATAAACCTCTGGAAGTGCTTATGCCACGGGGCCCTCCCGGCACTAGAAGGCCAGATTGACGCACCTTGCTGAGGCCATTTTAGTGAAGACCTCTCTCCCAGGGACCCAGGGTGACAACCCAGGAAAGCAGCGGGAGACCTCTGGAGACAGACTGTGACAGTGTATAACAGAGCTTGATCACTTGCGGAGTCCAGAGATACAGGAATCTGTGGACCCCACCTACCAGCCTGCCACAGGCCTCCTCCCCCAATGCTAGTGCGGCCTGTGATCTATCTGTGCTAGGGGCCTCCTTGCCCTTTGAGCCGAGGGGAGTGTTTTCACCGTGCCCAAGCCCTTGAGCACAGGGTGTGCTGACCACTCTTACAAACCATCTTCTCATGGAATCCAGTGGAATTGCATGAGGATGCGTCACCCCAAGTGCCCTTTGTTCAGCTTTCATTTGAGGAACACAGACCTCTACCCCTAACAACTTTAGAGTAACTGACTGACATCCTTGTGCCCTGGTATCAACCGTGCCTGCTGAGCTTCCTATGGTGCTCCTTACAAGGATCTGAGAGGGCAGGGACATTTTTCCAAGCAGGACTAGTTTCTTAGTGGGCATTCCCCCCCTCCACCTGCATGGAGGGGGCATACCTTTCCAAACAGGGTACCTGGAAGCTCGTTCCAGATGCAACTATCTTCACATTATTGGCGTACCTGAATCCACTGCCATTGACAAAATGAAAGACTATGTCAAACGCATGCTTCGATCGCTGTTTGAGGACGCCCTATTGGCGGTCTTCATTGTGGAGAGAGCCCTTCGTATTCTGGACCTGCGCCTCCCCTGGGCGCACCAGCACCACCCATAGTCGCAAGACTTCTCAACTATAGCGACAGCGACACAGCCGTATTGCTTGCACGAGAGTGCTGCACCATTCAGTATCAAGTCAATTGTAAGACGCTGGCCTGGTATATGATGTCCACTTATGTAAGTGGGTACCTTGCACCAGTTCAGAGAACCCTTATGGTGATTTAAGAGGTCTTTGACAACCTTAAAAAGCTCTCTAAGTGGCAGCTGTTGAGAGAAGCCTTCAGGCTTAATCCAGAAGGAGTGTAAAGCAGCTTGTTTTACCAGAATGTAATCTTATAGTATAGATTAAGTGAAAAGAACCACATCAAGTATTTATAAAAATATGTATTTATTATATAATACTCTCTAGTACGTTTAAATATCTCCTACACAGAGATAAACACAATGGGCCTGATTCACAGAACTAACTTACGTCAAAAACGTAAAGTTCGTACTTTTTGGTATTCACAGAATACACTTACTCATTTTGGTATTCACAGAATGAACTTACTCATTTCGGTATTCACAGAAGTTAGTAGTCCTAACTTTAGGACTCCTAAATGCCTTCTGTGAATACCGAAAGTCTTAAGTTAGGATTTTCTCAGTTTAGGAGTAGTAAAGTTGACTCCTAACTTTACTACTCCTAAACTGAGAAAAATCCTAACTTTAAGACTTTCGGTATTCACAGAAGGCATTTAGGAGTCCGAAAGTTAGGACTCCTAACTTTACTACTCCTAAACTGAGAAAAATCCTAACTTTAAGACTTTCGGTATTCACAGAAGGCATTTAGGAGTCCTAAAGTTAGGACTACTAACTTCTGTGAATACCGAAATGAGTAAGTTCATTCTGTGAATACCAAAATGAGTAAGTGTATTCTGTGAATACCAAAAAGTACTAACTTTACGTTTTTGACGTAAGTTAGGTCTGTGAATCAGGCCCAATGCACACAATATTTGAGCAAAGAAACACAGTAAATAGCAAAGAATACAGAGTGGACCCCAGGGGAGGTCAAACCATATACTAAGAAAGTGGTATAAGAACCACGACTTGGGTCAAGACAATGTTGAGAGAACGTAGAAGTGCTGGGGACCCACAGAACCACCCAAGGTAAGTAGATAGGGTCCCCACGGAGAGCGTGTGCAGTGTGGAAACACGACCACGTGCTCTGTACATGTCTACGTGTAAGTCACGGTTGGATTTTTAAAGATTAAGGACCCTTCCCAGTGGACCCTGAAGAAACCCTGTGGAAGACAGAAGTTTGGAGAGCCACCCCACCAGTGGATAATCTAGTACCCACGTCACCTACACCAGGGAAGCTGGGGGCATACGTGTGAAGTGGTGTTGGAAACCGCTGTCGAACCCAATGGAGGACTTCAGGAAAATGCCGCTGTTGTAGAAGGAGAAAGTGTCCAGTAGAATCCGAAGGTGGATTCTAGATGAGAGGTACCTGCAAGCCGGGGGGACAGAGTCTATGTCACTCAGGAGTGACCAGGAGACTTGGAAGACGAATGCCCTCCGATGTGGGGGGTTGCAGGATGTGTGAGGATGACCATGACTCTGCAGCTGTGAGGACCAGGAGACATGCACGAGCTGTCCCACAAAGGATGTTGAGTGCTGAGGGGTCGGTGTCCGGCAGGAGCACCAACAAGCCTTGGCAATTGCAACCAATGCAGGAAGTTAAGAAGGAGCAACGTCAGGGCCAGCAAGGTCCAGGGGACTCACCACAAGCAGGAGAGTCAGGGCATGCCCCGAGCAATCAGGGGAGCCTGAAAGAAACAAGTGTTACACTCAAGTAGACCCACAGGCCGGAGGCACTGGAGTCGCGAGAGAACCTCAAGCAAAAGATGCAGGCCACGATGCACATGATGTGGTGTGGCTGAAGATTCTGGTCACTGGAGGTGCTCGAGGTTGGGGCTACTTGGAGACCAAAGGTTTTCTTGGAAGGAAGTCAACAAGCCTTTGCAACTGCAAGTTGACGCGCTGCACATGGGTTCAGCTATTGCAATTCCCACAAGGGATACAGGCCTCAAACTTGGTGAGAGGGCAGTCCAGTCCTCGTGAGCTGTGGAAAACTACCACCTGTGTTGCAGAACCTTATGGAGTCCGGAGTAGCTAAGGATCCGCAGACCGGTCGACTTAGTTGCGGTGCCTGCGAATGCAGGAGAGTGACTCCTTCACTCCAAGGGAAATACCTTCAAGTGTCTTTGATGCTTCACAGGCCTTGGAAGGTTCCTGTATGATGCACAGGTACAGACAATGCAGCAGACTGGAAGGGAGACGAAGTGAGGCCCAAACGAAGTCCAGCGAAGTCCAGCATGCCCAGACGGTCGAAGAAGAAGTGGTGTCTGATCTGAATCTTATCCCACAAAGAATCTAGGGACCTACACCCAGGTAAGCCCTTAAGTACCCTAGGGAAAGGGTTGGGAAGATTCAGGGGACCCTCCCAGGGGAGGGTCTGGACAGGGAGGAGGTTACTCCCATGTCCTTTGTCCAGTTTCGCGCCAGAGCGTGAGCCAATGGCTCCCTGGACTGGTTTGAATTGGACTATGCACGGGGACACCGACTGTGACCCTCATACAGACTGAGTGGCGCTGGCAAGCACACCCACCCTACCCCAATACACTAAATCCTGTCTGGGAGGCGGTCACACCTCCCTGTGACAGGATGCCTATTGGACTGCCTTCCACTGCTTGAGCTTGGCTCAGCAGCAGGAGGGCAGAATCGGGACTCTGGTCGGCAGCAACCATTTTGTGCTGTCCGGGTCAAGAAGGCTGGGACCGGGAACACTGAGAGCCTTAAAGAGGGCTTTTCCAGTGCTTGGAATCATACCGTGGGAGTATGATTCCAACATGTTTGATATCAAACATGATAGGATTTGTTGCAGCCAGTTTCGAGATGGTCATCGCCTAATTACGCGGTGCCCCTCTATATAGTATATGGCTGCTTCACTGACAACCCGGGAGAATGGACTCCGTAGGCTGCAGGGGTGTCCTGCTCATGCAGGGGCACACTCTCACTTAGAACCAAACACCCTGCCTTCAGGATTGCAAAGGCCTGCTAGAGGGGTGACTTGTAGGTTTTAAGTGCAGTGACCCTAGATATAGGAAACCTATATCTTTAGTAAGTGGTGCAATCACCAACTTACACAGGCTGCAATGGCAGGCCTGTAGTTCCATTTTGAATGGTCTCTCATGGGTGGCATAATACATGCTTCAGCCCATGGGAGACCTCTGCCCTGGGTACATGGGTACCATATACTAGAGACTTATAAGGGTAGCCCAGTATCCAATCTGCGATGTACCTAAGTACTGAACATAACAATTTAGGGAGAAAGCAGATAGGCTGGGGTCCTGATTAGCAGGATCCCAGTCAGACTGGTCAAATACAGCTTAGCACCAGGCAAAAAGTGGTGGTAACCATAGAAGCAGATTCTACTTTACTACAGCAATGATATCTCCTTTTACCATGATTTCACACTTGCGGTAGAGGCTGCCAGCCACAAATTTCTCTCTGTCAAACATCTGCTCCAGAAAGCAGAAATCACCTACTCCTTACTTTACCCAGGCAAGCTGCGGATCGGACACAATGGAAAACCTCACTTCTTTCTCCCAAAAGCTGTCAAATTACAAATGCAGGCTCCAAACCACACGATAATGGATGCCGTAGTGATAACAAATAGGACTCCCTCCTGGGCCATCCGCAATGGCATGACTGTCTGGTGAAAGTCCTTCTCTGGACCATTGTGTCTCAAGCATCCTTATATTCCAATTACGCTCAGGTTGCCACCATACTTATCCACAAAGGGTTGCCCTGGCTCATGAGACAGGCACTATGCGATAGAGAACAGTAATATGCAATCATCGCTGGCACCCTACAAATGCACCCAGTCATTTTAGCATTAATATATGGTCCTAATATGGACAGCCCAGAGTTCTTTGCAGAAGTTTGGTGCTTAATCACCACCATGGGCCCAGGAGCTGTTATCTGGGAAGGCGACTTTAATGTTATCCTTGATCATACTGCAGACTGCTCCAGCCCCTCCAGTTGACCCCATCTCAATGCCGTGACACAGCTCCACAATATCATGCAGGACAAATGCCTATCTGATGTTTGGAGACTGAAACATGCTGACCACGCACAGGGCACTGCATTACATCAGTCCATGGTACATGGTCTAGAATAGATTATCGACTACTCACTCGAAATCCCCTCACCTGGGCCACTGACGTGATGCACTTGCCTTGCACTCTATCTTATCATGCCCCAGTCCTGCTGGAGATGCCCCCTACGCTGACCATTCCGCGTGCCTTCACCTGGCATTAGCCCCCAAGCCCCTCCATGACACTGTATTCAGGAATACAGTCTGAACAGCAATCATTGACTATTACGCCAACAATGAGGGCTCGGTGGCCTCCGGTGCGACGCTGTTGGAAGCCTTTAAAGTAGTAATCTGGGAGTCTGCATGGCAAAACAATCAGGCATGCTCAAAGCAATACACGTGCAACTGGCTTTACTAGACAGGAAAATCAGCACCCTTGAACTGGAATTCTATGCGACGCAAAATGTACATGCTCTAGCTGCTATTAGGGATAAACTCTAGGCATACGATGCTACCTACATCAGTAAGTGACTACGCAACGCTACGGCGAGGGCAATCGCCCCAGGAAGACACTAGTTAATATGCTCTGTAAGCCACGGGCGGCTGCATATGTCGTGGAGCTTGTCGATTACCAGCAGGTTAGCGGCACGAAACCCGATGGCCAGCTACAGACCACGTCATTGTTTTACTCTCAGTTTACAGTGCCGCCGTCATACCTGATGTGGCGGCCCTGGCTGCTTACCCCGACACGATACAGCTTCTGTGGCTCAATCCAGCCCTGTTGCCTGTACCTAGATGTCCCCTTCCCACTGGAAGAGGTGTCTCGTGATTCAGAGCCTCCCAGTTGACAAAGCACCGGGATTGGACTAACCAGTGGCGGCTCCTCCATAGGGGCGTTTGGGCGTCGCCCCACTGCTTTCTTGCAGTGCGAGAAGCAGAAACATAAAATGGTAAAAACTACCATTTTATGTTTCTGCTTCTCGCACTGCGAGAAAGCAGAAGTGCCTGGCTGGGGGCGGGAGGGTGGGCGGTCGTGCTCGAGGGCAGGGGGAGTGGCTACCCACTGTTGTGGGTACTGACTGCTTGGTCGGCCCCTGGAGCCGACCAAACAGTCAGTATCCACAACAGTGGGTAAGCCACTCCCCCCTTGCCCTCGAGCACGACCGCCCACTCTCCCTTTTTCTCTACAAAGGAGAAAATGGCGCAGCTGGGGTGCTCTCCCCTGCGCCTCACCAATCACAACGCTGCCATTGCAGCGTTGTGATTGGCGGAGGGGAGGGAGGGAGGCTGCCTTTCTTGATGACGAGGAGAGCTGCAGGAATTGGCGCTGGACGGCGGGAGTCGGGACTGAGTAAGTTTTATTTTATAATTTTTATTTAATTAAACCCCTCCCACCTCCCCCCGCGACGACCCCATTTCCACCCCCCCCCACCTACCCGTAATGCCGGCCGCGACTACTTCCTGTGACGGCAATGCTCATTGCATTTGGTAATAAGTCCACCTGCTAACCTTATAGGGCTTCTGTCCTGGTCCTATGTGTCGGTGCATGCATAGCTGATGTAGGGTTGTGGGGTAGAAGGGTCACAGGCCATCCGCAGCCGGTGGGGGTAAAAACTTGTTTGCAGACAGGGCTGGTGCAATCATTCCTGTCATCCTGTGTGGGAAGGCGCTATCTAGCGCCCCTTGCATTGTAATCACGGTCAGTCCTAGAGACGGCCCAGGGGAGTGAAAGAGAGGCAGGAAAGGGGCAGGTTGGGCTGGGTAGAGGCCCTCCTGTCTGCCTGAAGGGGTGGAGACCTCCTATGCCTCAGAGAGGGGTACAAGTTATGCGTTGTGCCAGTTCTGTGCCAAACGTTAAGGGAAAGGAGCTGTGTGAGCATGGAATACAGGTGACACTCTCGGACCGGGGCTGCACCGAGCACAGATGCAGAGTGAAGGCCAATGTTTGCACATAGGTGAACGGGAGGCTCGAGCTGTGCTGCGCTGGGACATATATCACTTAAAGGAGCTGTGTGAGCATTACTGTATAAGAATATTCCCATTTACGTTGTTTTGGGTCAAATTCACGATGACATATAAGAGTTTGTAAAAGAGTACCCCCAGAGTACCACGCTATGTCCTCCAAATGTCTGTGTGAATAGGCCTCCTGGCCTCCTCGTGTTTCACTTTCCCACATCACGACTCAACTAAAGTACACCATACACAGAGCACTGAATTTGAATAAAAAGGGAAAGAAAACTGACAGAATGCATGCCTTATAATTGTTTTATTATGTAAAAGCCGCCTTTGTACGTTTAGGTAGATTTTGTAGAAAATGGAGTTGGCCTTTGGGTGAAAATATTGATTTACATCAATTACGGTATTTAAACAACAGTGTGTACATTTCCCCACAGAATGGACCTTGCTATTCCTATTTTAAAGTAATTCCGGGAGGAAGAAAAAAACACCTCCCGTGAAAAATAGTTTAACATTAAAGCGCATTGATATTCAAATAGCTTGTCATGAAGGAAAATGGAAGGGGCAGCTGGAGCCAGCAGCGTGTGAAAAAGTGACTAATGGATTAGCATTTATGGTATAATCCACCTTTTAGAATGCAAAGGTACGATATGATAGTTGGAATGGACGTGAAAAACCACTTCTCTACTTCCCCGTCCAGGAAGCGAGGGGGCCGGCTGGCACCGCTGTGTTTGTCCTAGTATGGGGGAGTCAAGATTTCCCAGAAGACACCATCGTGCGAGGGGATGGCTGTCGGATTGTCAGCAGACACGCTCCCTGTACTACGATGATATGAAGTTTGCTGACTTAGTTGTACATCATTGTGGTGGCGAGTGTGCTGATATTTCTGAAGTCCCCTGTCTCTTCAGTAAAGGGATCGTTGGGCGCATAAAGTTAAGCATTGATTGTTGTGGGAGAAGTATTGAGTGCCATTAGATCGGCGACCAGGGAGCCTCTAAATTGGAGAGATTCTCAACTAATCCATGCCTAGTCATAACGACCACTATGATGTCCTCAGGTATTATTGCCAGCGCAGCACAGTCTGATAAATCTGGAGAGCAGCGTTAGAAATTTGGGTGGGAGGATAGGGCTAATGTAGGGAGGGCGGCTTTAGGAGGACGCACCTGGCGTTGGCCTCGGGAGAGGCGCTGTGTTCATGTTTAGAAATAACTTTCGGTTTTAAAAGCACCTGCTGTTTCCTTGCGTGCCTAGCATTTTTCAGGCAGCAATAAAAATGTCAAGATAACTAGGTGGTTAATGTTTCGGCTAGAGAAAGATGGGCTTTTTGTCTAGTGGCAGCTTTGACTCATCATAGAGTATTACAGAGGGTTAATATACCTGCTGCAAAGAAGGTGTACAGGCGTATCACAGAACGGTAAATTAATCCTCGTTGTTTTGTGTTACATCTCATATAGAATGATTTCCACACGTACGGTTTATTGCCTCTGTATAACGTGTTGCGTGGTGTAAAGTGCTCTGACACCGTAGGCTTGTTATGAGTAGCGCTATAAAAAAAAATGAAATACTTGTGGGAGAGGGGCTGTTGCGAAATAAGTGGCACTTTTTGAAGGTGGTAGTGAGGGAATCTGTGGAGAGGGAGGTCATGGGGGTGGGGGACGCCCAAAGAAATTGTCGCACCAGGCGCCTCTGATGCTAAAGCTGTCCCTGAATGTAGGATGGAGCCAGTGACAGTTTTTAACCTGTCAGTACATATGCGTAATATGTACACATTTTGCTACCAGAGAAATTAACAAATAAAGGAGAAACGTCATAGCAGAACTCTTCCGGTTTACTTATTGACGTACCAAACAGATCTTGTTTTATGATAGTGGAGGGTTATGCAGAATCCTCCCCTGAGAAGTTTGTGTGAATTGGCATACAGAAGCTTATAGGGTTAATGTGCATGCTGTAGGGAGTCAGATGTAAGCTGTGTGTCACTGAGTTGTATGCTAATGATATAGCTCAGCGAGTTAATCCATTGCAGAAGTTATTGCTTAAACCGCAGGTCACAAATTCCAATCCTGGTAAAATAATTCAGTGGGTCATGTGCCTAAATTTGAATCCTTAGAATGTTTAATTTTTTTCATTAATGCAGCTTCATAACATGGTCAGTTTGAGCTGGGAAACAATTAACACATGAGTTAGTGCCAAAAAGTAATGCTGTTTGTATTCTGTGCTTTATAAATTCTCATTGTTAGTGTAATTTCATATCTCCGTCTTTCTCCAGTAATCTAACAGAGCTTCCTGGATATAGTTAAATTTTTCTACAGACAAACCAGCACACAGGCTTTCAGCTGTCTGTTGTTTGTGTCGGACATAGTTCAGACGCTCCAACTGGTGTCACATACAAATTCATGTTTGGAAATGAGGTCACTGGGAACTTGTGGCTAGCATCCAAGTTTATCCCAAAATTCAGGGTTCTGTATCTTGTGACCAGTTGGTATCGGTTACTGTATTTTTTGCTGAGGTAACTACATATCCTGGGGCACCAGCATGACTAGAAGACATTCAGAGGGAAGGTGTTCAGACAAGGATGCCAAACAAAGATACATTGTGTGTGTGTCTGCAGGTGTGTGTGTGTGTGTGTGAGAGAAACATCGAATGTGTGTGTATGTGTGAGAGAAACCTCAAGTGTGTGTGTGTGTTTAACCTCGAATGTGTGTATATTGGGCTGTGCTTTTAGGTTTATGCATCTGTGCACGCGCAGGCGTGTCTATCTATGTCTCTTTTCAGGTCTCATCTGCAGGTTTATAGTCATGTCTATATCTCCCTTCATACATTAAGAAAGGGGAGGGATGAGAGGAATTCCGGTCCGGCACACGTCCTCCCTCAAAGTATATGTCATAAATTGAGTGTGCAGTTCCGTAGTAATGATCCTTATCACCTTATTCTGCAATAGGAGCAACTGAAGTCATCAGAGGTGTCCTCTTTAGGAAGCACAAGTTCTCACCCACCAAAAGGTGGCAAGCTTCATCATCGGGCTGGGCTCCTTGTCGGGCTAGCACTGCAATGCCCAACAAGCCCCTCTCAAAGGGCCTGCAAAAAGACCGGTGAGCAAATTTATTGCTTGCATTACATTCATTAGCATAGAGATGGGTAGGCCCAAAGCAGAGACTACTGGCAGGTCAAATGGCCACCAAATAGTCCTTACCCCCTCATTGGTCCCCTTGTCACAGTCATCCCAACGTGAGGCGGTCCCATCCACCACAGGTCTTTTCCCACGCGTTAAGAACAAGTCCTACCTCTATGTCCATGATCTACATGGGCTTAAAGCTCCTCCTCCTGAGTGCCAGCACTGGGCCTAGCTTCAAAAACATAACGATAGAAATGTTTCTAACGCTAGGCCCTGCTGGCACACAGCGTGTATATTGCTCAGAGGTGCGTGGCACTGGCAGGGCTTAGCTTCAGAAACATTTCTATCTACATGTTGTTATATGACATCCCTTTATTAATGTAATAACTGCACTTTCACAATTGCTTTATTAACCTTCTTACTTCTCAAATTTGCTTGAAAATGCACCATTTACCCACTCTTTTTTCAAAATTTTCTCGGGGGGAGAACTGCCCTGAACCCCCCTTAAGATGTTCGGGCTCGCTCGCTGCGCTCGCTCGCCGCGGTGCACTCCGACACAAAGTTTACGCCCCACCACTTTCAAATGTCACCAGCCACCACTGGGACTAACAGCCTGCCAAGTAGCATGCATCAGGCTTTAGACTAGTTCTAGTGCTGGTATCCGCATCAGTGCACTAAAATGCTTAGTCACACATGCAAAAATCTCCACCAACTTTGTTGATAACAATGTGCTCCTAAATGCAGCCTCGCGTACAGCGCTTAATCTGCACATTCGTAAAACATTTTGGCATTATCTGACCTCTCTGCAGGCCTTGGGAACTCGTTGGTATGGTTACCCAGCACAGTGAACATTGTTTCACCCAAAAACGAATCGTGCTCCCTCTGGTGGCCCCGCCAGCCTCTCTGAGAGAAGTGAGGATAATCCAGTGCAGGAGGGCAGCTAGGTTCTGAGTCTGAGGGGCGGGTCAGGGTCTTACTTTGCTGGGCACACACACAGTAATGCAAACAAAGTTTACCTCTTACATACTTGCTGCAGCGCCGGAAGAACTTTCAAACCACTCTTCTTTATTGTTAGAGGATGGGTTTCTACATTACTGCCTTCGTAAAATCTAAGCACCCATCCACCTTAGAGACTTTTGAAAACGGACCGTTGAAAAAGAAAACGGACTCCATTACACTCCCTGTTCATAGACTTTTTTCCAATTAGCATAAGCAGTGCATTTTAAATAATGTTGAAACTGGAAACTTAAGTTTTCATTAATTTTTATATGTTGCTTTTCTTAATTTTATGTTCAACAAATTGCTCATTGCTAGATGACAAATATCAACAATCCTACAATTCACCCATGCTGATTGCCTCATCAGTCATATTATCATTATTCAAATATTAATTTTACTAATTGGATTGCTATCACAACTCCCCTCATTGCCTCGTTCTAATAGTTACTCCAAACTCTTAAAGTGTTTATGCCATTAAAATTACAACTGAGATAAAATAATAGTCTAAGCCAAAGTACTTGACGAATCGGGGGCAATCACATTCTATGGCTATAACAATATGAACTGATTGCCTGTGTTATATTCCAAGAGTCACATTCTGGGATGAGGCGGGTGGTGATGGTCCCAGGTCTCACACATAGTGTGAGGTCTGGGGTGGTGGGCGGCAGCCTTGTTTCAGCAGCAACGGACCGATCCCCATATGTCTTAAAGCAAGGCAGGTCACACTAGGCCTGGACTCACTCTCTGTGCACCATTCAGCCAGTGGTCGAAGTGGGCGGGATCGGCAGGGCACGGCGTGCCCCTACTTCTTAAATTTAATAGAGTCCGTTCCCCTACTTTCTTATTTTAAACATGCGTCCCGCACGGCAGAAATCTCCAATGCCGATAGTTAAGGCCCAGCCTTTGGGGACGGGCGGAACCGGCAGAGAAGGAAAAGGACTCTGTCTTTTCCTTCGTGCCCGGAGAAGACAAGGACAGTGTCCAGTTACCCTGCCGCTGGCAGCTGCCCCCCCCCCTCTTTGGTCCCTCTCTTTCTGTCTCGCTACTCCTCATTTAGTGAAAACCGAGACTTCAAGAAACAGGTATTACCTTCTCTTTCCTCCTTTCGTTTATTTTCTCCCCTGTGAAATGGATCCAAAAAAGAAAAACACTTTTGCTTGAAACGTCGTCTTTTTCTGACATTTTTCAATTTCTAAGTGCAGCCTCGGGTGGAGAGAAATAAAACATTCAAATTATGAAAAATAACTAACTAAAGCAAGACAGAGTGGTTGCAAGGTGGCCAGATTGATTTATTCACACCTAAACACATTAGCGCCACTTTTCAGTGTTTGCCAGTAAAGCGCTACTTTTGTTTTCTCGTCGCTCTTTGAACAACATTGTTTTCCCTGGGTGGGAAAGTGCACTATTCCTGGAGGTACTGAAATACCTGCTTGATGGGTGAATTGGAAAACAAAATGCATACCGCAGCTCTGTATTAACAAATGGGGTCTTTTTAAACCATACTGCTTACGTTTTGTAAGGATATAAGCAATGGGCATTGAAGCGGGTCCCTTCTGGGCCCTGTAGTCATGGCCTTAACTTTTCAGGCAAAAGCACTCACTAATTTCTGAATAATGAGTGTAAAAAGGAAAGGTAACCATGTTGTTCCTGCTTACATTTCACATGCTTTACTTAATCTTACATTCCCTATGAGTGTTTGCTTTTTCTAGGATGTTGTTAATTTTTTTGTAGGCAGCATATTGCTCTTGTCTAGTGCGTAATTTGAATTGAGTCACATCCAGGTGTTTATTGCGGGGCAGTGCAGTGCAAGTTTCTCTCAATGGGGCAGTATGGTGTTCAGTGGGGGAGAGGATGTGGCACTATGGTCAGAGCTGCTGAATTTGGAATGGGGGAACCAGGTTCAGCCTTCATGACCAGTCCACCAGACCACTGTCCGTGAGGGAGCACATTCCCATGCTAGACCTTAGAAGGCCCGCAAGATCTTAAAAGCCCTGGTGTCTTAGCACCAGCAGGTGGACCCTAGCAGCGGCAAGTGTGGGTTAACCTTGAAGGCCTGTCCGCCACAATTCATTCTGAAGTTCACCTCCAGTCTTCCAGTTTTGCAGGCAGGCCTATGAAGCAGCACACCATAGAGTGACAGTGACTCTGTCACTGAGGTCACAGGACAGGAGAGGTGGCTCTAGGGCAGTGCGAACGCACCAGGCGCTGACCAGCCGCGGTCCATGCAGCTAACAGTGGTGGGGCAGAGGGGCCGGGTAAGGGGGGATTGTGAGGGACGATGCAGAGGGAAAATTAAATAAATAATTAATTTTCCCTCTGCATCGTCCCTCGAAATCCCCCCTTACCCGGCCCCACCGCTGTTACCTGCAAGGACCATGGCTGGCGCTGACTTCAGGTGGGGTCGTCGTGCTTGCAAGTATAATATGGTTTTAAAAGCACTTGCTGCCTCCTTCCTGGCCTCCAACAATTTTCGACAACAATAAAAATGTCATGATAACTCCAGTGATTAATGTTCTTAGTAGAGAGAGATGGTGTTTTGTCTAGTGGACGTTTTGACTCATGGAAAGGAAGCGCAGAGGGTTAATGTGCCTGCTGCTAAGAACATGTACCATGCAGATCACAAAATGCACATAATGTAAATAGGTCATTGGGTTACTGCTTTTTGTCAGAGAGACCCTATTGTTACTTGCAGTTAATAAGTTAAAATCCTAACATAGAACAGTGAGCTCTTAGCTGTCATGTAAGAGCTGCATGCAAACTGCAAGGTATAAATTAGAGCGTTATGGTTTTTTCCTCAGTCTTTGATTATCCTAATGTTGCAGAAAAAGGGTTCATTTGGGTAGAAATCAATTCTGATTATTAAAGAGAACCACCAACCATGGTATTACGCTCTAAATTCAGAGTTTGTGTTTCTCCAGACCAATCACTATTAAACTATGCTGCCTACTAGTATGGTTGTCATGTGACTCCTACACCTTGTAGTTCTTTGTCTTATGTAACATTTCCTATACAGTGATTTGAACACGTATGATTGATTGTCTCTGTGTGATGTAAAGTGCTCTGACACCCTACACTGGTATTAGTGGTGCTGTAAATTTTCTGCTACTTTATTATTTTGACATTTTTACACATGCTAACAGTCTCTGCTAATATTTTTCCTTATTAGTACCAGTGGAACATACAACTGCAGCAGTGAGAAAGGTGACCAGTCAACCTTTGCAAAGGGCCCTCCACTTCACAGCAGCACAAGTCACATTTTTTAGGAACTTTTGATCCGTTTGAGCTATAAACAATTTACTAGTTAAAATCGTCAGATTATGCAGCAGATGATGTATTATGTGGCAAATATGGCAGAGCCATAATTATGTGGAAAACATTTGCAAACTAGGATATTTTGGAAAAAGGGAGAAGTGCTGATGACAGAAACTCCATGGCTGGGAGACAAATGGCTTGTGATTCCACTTTTAAGGATATTTGGGACATTCTATGATTGGAAACGTATCCCACATTGTGAATGTATTTTAATGTCAATAACTCATATTAACCCTTAAATAAACATGTGTATCCATTGGTTAAATTAAATAACGTAATAAGCTGTAACCGGTTAGTGAAATGGGAAACAAATACTACAAATTGGGATATTTTGCTCTTTCTGCCACACCTCTGACTCCTCCCACTGACCCAATCCAAGGGTTATTCCCGCCCTCTCATTCTCCCCCCACAGTTCCCCTACTTTTTTCCCCCCACTTCGACCACTGCATTCAGCATAGAAGAGCACCTCCCGGACGGCCCCAGCCCGGCCAAATGAAAAGGGAGATTTGGTTCCCGGCTTGGCAGCAGTGCCCGGCATGGCCCATGGGTGGCGGGGCGGGTGGGTCGTGGTAGGGGCGGTTGCGTGTTGGGGGTTGCACATATGTTAAAAAAAACACATTAAAAAAAATATATACACTTACCATTGCACCGGGTCCCGCATCTCTGCTTCTGCTCTTCTCTGTCTCAGACAGAAGCACAGCCAGGCCCCACTGACCAATCACAACGCTGCAATGCAGCGTTGTGATTGGTAGGCACCCAGGCTCCCTTGACCAATCACAATGCTGCAATGCAGCGTTGTGATTGGTTTTGAGCATCCTGGTTGTACGCTCAACCAGGGAATGGTAGCCTGGGCTTGTTGAACGGTCCTGCCGAGGCTAGACTATGGCAGCGCTATGCTTTGGGGCCTTCCCAAATACACCCTGGCTCCACTAAGGGCTTCACTGAACGCTGCGGCCAGACTGGTCACAGGTACCAAACGAAATGAGCACATATCCCCAATCCTTAAATCTCTTAAATGGTTGCCCTACGAAGCTCGAATTCAATTAAAGATTGCCGTTCTGACGCACAAAGCCCTACATTTCAAAACTCCCAGGTACTTAGCTTTCGACACGGTTAACCATGGCACTTTGCTGACCCGTTTAGAAGAGGTAGGAGTAGTGGGCACTGCCCTAGACTGGTTTCGATCCTATCTATCTGGCAGGTGTCAGGCAGTGGCTCTTCCACCGTTCCAATCAGCCTTCACTAACATCTGTCATGGGGTTCCACAGGGATCTGCCATCAGCCCAATTTTATTTAACATCTACTTGAGCCCACTGATCAATATCATTCGGGCTCATAATGTGAAATTGGTAAACTATGCTGATGACACCCAGATCATTCTATCTCTTGACGGAACCCAACCTAATGCCTTGGAGGATTTTCATGCTTGCATGCACGACACTGCGCAGTGGTTACGAAATAATTCTCTACAATTTAATTCGGATAAGACCGAAATTTTACACTGCGCAGTTGGGAAGGTTCCTCTGCCTCTTCCTCACAATTTTTGGCCTCTTGGTACAGCTACTCCCCTGGTACCATCTAAGACGGTGCGAAACTTGGGAGTCATGTTCATTGTCAACTTGTCACTGGAGACGCACGTGAATAAGACGGTGGGGTGCTGTTTTGGTCTTATTAGAGCATTGAGAAAGATCCTTCCATTGCTTCCCATCTCGGTCAGAGCCTTGATAGTACGAGGCGCTATTTTAAGCAGACTTGACTACTGCAACGCCTTACTGTTGGAGTCCCCCAAATATCTGATTCAGCGACTGCAACGTGTTCAGAACACGGCAGCGAAGTTAGCTCTGTCTAGACCACGAGGCTTTTCTGCCTCATTGTGTCTAGCTGAGCTACACTGGCTCCCGGTGCAGCAAAGAATATATTTCAAATCCCTATGTATAGGGTTTAGGGCTTTGCATGGATTCGGCCCTAAGCCGCTACAGAAGAAACTGGTCTGGTATACTCCCACCCGGAGCCTCCGATCCTCTTCTGCCTGTCTGGCAAAGGTCTCCAGGTTCAACAGGGTCAGACTGGGAGGAAGAACTTTTAGTATTGCCACCGCGAAACTATGGAATGAACTGCCACTTGACATCAGACAACGTAGTACCTTGTCCTTGTTTAGGAAAAGGATCAAAACGTGGCTGTTCCCCAGAAATTGATCCTGTCGTCTCTGAGTATTGCCCATTTTAGGTTCTGTCCTCCTGCTTTACGTTGGTCTGTGTTCACATATCTTTAGCGCCAGGGTACCCGTAGGGTGTTTGTTGCACTTTATAAATGCTATATACAATACAATACAATTAGCGCAAAAGCTTGAATTATCTTGTGGGGGGAGAGCCTCTAGAAGCGATATCAGTCTCCTCCTGAAACCACCCATCCTTAGGAAAAAGAGAACCTGTCTCCGAGCCTTCTCTGGCGCTGCCCCAAGGATATGGAACTCTCTCGCATGGAAGTATGCAGAATCTCTTCAACGACTGCTTTCAAACTGGAAGCCAAAAGATTCCTAATGAACCCATTTTTACCTTAATTTGGGCTAGGATCACCTGCTCGAAATCATTGATCCTACATCCATTGTACCTTCTTGTGATGCTGCTCTTCTGTACCGCATTGTGTACCCCCCTCGTAGCCTGCTATTTTCCTGCTTATTGTATCTCTCTCATTGATTCATTTGTCTAGGAATCAAGCGATTATTCATGTTGTGTACTATTACTTGATGTCGCTATTGGATCTATGCTCTTCTTTCCCGCATGATTTGCCCCCCTTCGGAGTCTGCTATATACCTGTTTAATGAACTACTCTCCCTGATTCATTTGTCTGGGAATTATGCGATTATTCCTGCTTTGTATTCTTACTTGATGTTCGATATTGGATTTATGTCCTACCTTTCATTCTTTGTAAAGCGCTCTGATATCCTTCGGGATCTTGTTTGCGCTATATAAAACTTTATAAATAAAATAAATAAATAAATAAAAAAGTAAGTGCTCGTGACTGGTTTGGGTGGCTCGAGAGAGCCGGCCAAACAGTCATTGAGCACTTAGGAGTGGGCAAACCACTCCTCCCCTGCCTTGCTCCGAGAGCAAAGCAGCCCCACTTACCCGCCCGCCAAGCAGCACGAAGCATAAAATGATAATAACTTAAAGTTATTATCATTTTATGCTTCTTCTTCGCACTGCTTAAAAGCAGAGGGGTGACGCTCCTCCGCCATAGCGGAGGAGCCGCCACTGCGACTTGGAGATCCATATTATCATTTAGAAACATTGCACACCTCTCAGTTTTAACCTAGTTTCCATATTTAACGTTAAGACCGTCCTGCGGTACAAGAATTAAGTGAAATGCTATTTTACATATAACATATGGTGACTGAGGCGTACTTCGCAGACCTCAGGCTACAACTGAGTTCCAAATAACCCTGGGCAAAGCACTACGCTACGCTCGCGTAGTTTGCGAAGTTTGCGCTACTTCACACAACGCGAATTGCACATAGCACAGTGCAAACACGCGTAGCGTAGCGTAGTGCAGCGGTCATTTTTTGCTTGCTCGCGGTCCTCAACGTCAAGTTGGCGACCGCGAGCAAGCAAAATGACATCCCGGCGAGATTCTCAACGCAGGGAGGTCAGGTTTCTCATTGCGAGTGGTCGCGTATGCTCGCGACCGCTCGCGATGAGAAACTACCAGTTCGCGTTGAGAAAGCTGCCGCTCGAGTAAAAATCTACTCGAGCGGCAGTAAAAGACAGCTCGCACTGTGCAAGATGCCGTTTTCAATGATTGCACAGTGCGGACAAGTATCCGGCACTGTGCAATCATTGCGAACAGTGCACTACGCAGTTCGCATAGTGCTACGCGTAGTTCGCGTAGTGCGAACTGCACTTTGCGTAGCTTCGCGTAGCGCTACTTCGCGAACTACGCCCAGGCTTAGTTCCAAAGCCTAGCATAAAAAAATACAAAGTTGGAAGCATCATGCGCGTAGGGAAATTCATGCAACAGGAGAGTATATTTTGATGTGGACAATGAAGTTGTGGTTAGATAGATGTGCGAGGAGCATTAGTCTTCATGTATCTGAAGTGCAATGTGGTTACATGGAAAAACACATGCCATGCCGAAAAATAAGCATTGCAGTTGCTCAGTTTGGATTACGTTATTTCTCTGAATTGTTACCAAAAACAAGTGGATTATCAAACACAATTCTGAGAGCTTTGAATGTTGGAAGAACGAGATTTGTAGCCAATATAGAAAAATCATTTGGTTACACCTAGAGCTGAGGTATTTTGTGCGAGTGAGTGGTTTGAACTAATTCAGTCTTGGGACTCAGTAAAAAAAATAAAGAAATCATGTGATTAAGCGTACTATGAATTTGGTTACCTCTTTAACCTTTTTTAACAGGGATGTCATCAGTACCGCTTTTCTTTAGATTACATATTATAACGGTAAAGTATCTGCAGCGAGATAATTGAGAGAAAAAAATCTAAACTTTGGACCTGGATGGGCGGAACAGAACAGTCAGACTTGAAATTGCTGTATCGATGAGAAAGTTGATTTTATTTATGGATATGTATTCAATGATTTATTAATATAAAATAAAGCAGTTTTTATCTGTTGTTGTTTAGAACCTTTCAGGTACTGGAAGTGCTAGGTAAATAAATTATTTCTGATAATGGTGGGCAAGTATGGTGATCAACGTGAGCTAGTGCCGCAATCTGGTATCCTTTCCAGCTTTCGAAACTTCTTCTAATATATGTTTGATTAAACCTTGCCTTTAGGATAACGAATAGCATTATTTAAGGGGATATGCTGTTCTCTGGGTATGCAATTAGTCAATGCAATAATTGACATATTGGTGAATAACTAATATTTTGTTATAAACTGGCAGGAAAAAATAAAATATGTTGGGTATGTCGGTTCGTAAATTAAAAGGATAGATTCTAATTTAACCATCAGTGTAGGCTCAAGTTGATTTTAGAAGACATCTTTAGAATCTCAAATATGAGCCTCTCTCTCTCTTTTCCGTGACTCATGGTTATTAATCTTCTGATTGCCCCTACGTAACTACAAGAGACTCAGAGAAAGATACACCTTTAAGCATCCACGTGTATATAAGCTGGTAAAACAGCCTTCAGTTCACCAGAGAAATGTAGCTTTTTTAACTAGGAAAGGTTTATGAATGGGACTCCACTGGGATGATAAAGTGGTTTCAAATGATTTACATTATTATCCATCCTGAATAAAGTGTTTCTGGAGAAAAGTTCTTTGTCGAGCAAATCTTGGCAATTGTCTCTTTCAAGAATGGGTTGTTGGACCGAACGTGGTTGTTTTCATCTTGTAAGGGGCGGCATGCACACCTTCCCTATGATCCATTAATCATATCCTCTGCCTTCCATTCCCTCTTTGCTGTTCCCCCTCCTGATTTCCTCCCATTATTTCACAGTAGACACAAAGAAAGACTACCACAACCCTTTTAGAATCACAATTTACCTTTTCCACAAAATCTCTTATCTATAAAGGTTTTTAGCCATTTTGTCTTTTCCCTAAATGTGTTTGTCGGACTGCCTTTCTTCATTACCGATTTTCATCAAAATTACAGATTCCAAAAATACAATAATGCTTCAGTGATACATCAGATAACAAATTAAAGTTGGAGATGATAGTTGGAGTAGATAGCCTCAGTGATCAAGCCTGAAATTAATGTTGCAAACTATTTCAGTTGCTGAATTTGCAAGGCTTGAATGAAATGAATCAGCATGTTATTAAAACCAGTAAGATATACTTGTATATGCTTCCATGAGGTCTCAATGAATTACAGCTTGCTTTTGACATCTGATGAGATCCAAAAGTCCATGAATTTTAGAACAAGATCCCTTAGTTTTCCCTTCCACCTTCCAATGTCTATAAATTAAGAACTATGACATTGGGAGTAGCAACACCTGTTTATATAACTAAGAGGAATAGCATTAGTGCTGTAGGAAATGCTATAAAAACTAATTATAATTATTAGAATCGCACATATGTCATATTTTTTCACATGCTTCATCATGATACTACATTCTTAGCATTTGTGGATTAGGGTTGCCTTACATTATAATTACAACAAATCTGAGAGGATTACTTTCTCTCAATAGAAGTATGTTAGACCTGACAACCTTTGGTGAGGTTGTCCCCCAAACGTTTTGCCTTCTCCCTTCCTGCATTCCGATATTCGTTTTTGTTAGCATTAGGAGTCTGTGCACTTTACCACTGTTAACTAGTGCTAAAGTGCTTGTGCTCTTTCCTTTAAACATGGTGAAATTGGTTTACACCCAATTAGGCACATTTAATTTACTCATAAGTCCCTGGTAAAGTGGAACTACATGTACACAGGGCCTGTAAATTCAATGCTATTTGTGGGCCTGCAGTGTTGCTGTGCCACCCACTTAAGTAGCCCTTTAAACCTGTATCAAGGCTGCCATTCCAGCCTTTGTGCAGTTTTAAACTACCAATTCGACCTGGCAAAAATAAACCTTTTGCCAGGCCTAAACCTTCCTTTTTAATACTTATAATTTACCCTTATGGTAGGCCCTAACAACCCATAAGGCAAGGTACACTGTATTTGTAAGGTAGGACATGCAGTTTTAAGTTTTACATGTTCTGGTAGTGAAAAACTACCAAATTAGTTTTCACTACTGTGAAGCGTACCTCCCTCACAGGATAACATTGGGCTACCTTATTACATTTAATATGTGATAACTTTTGATTGGGAACATGTAGAAATGTCATGTTTGGTCTCAAAAGAATTGTAATTAAAAATCCTCTTTAATCGTAAAGTCAGGTTTTAAGTCACAATTCTGAAAATGCCACTTTTAGAAAGTTGCCATTTTCCTGTCCTAACTATTTGGTGCCTAAAGCCTGTGTCCTGGGTCACATTACTGTGGATATCTTTTCATTTGGCCTTTGTGCAGTCCTCTCAGACAGTGAGACAAAGGGGGACTAAGTGTTGGAAGGATGGGCCATCTTGCCACAATAGGTGAGGCGGGCTGTTTCCTGCCCAACATTCATTTCAAAGGGCTGCCTTCAGCACACTCACAAAGGAACTTGACATCGGACTTTTCTCACGCTACACCACTTGGAGCATGGGCATAGGAAGGAAGTACATTTCTAGAACCAGAGGGGGATAGACTAGAAGTTTCTCCCACTTCAGAGGATCGCACCAGGTATAAATATTGGACCCACAAATCAACTCTTCAGTACACTCCTGGACCTGTGGTCTAGAGGAGGAGAAGAATGACTGCCTTGTTCCCCAGAGGACTGCCCTGCTGCTTGAGGCCTAACCTGCTCTCTGAGAAGGAAGACTGGACCTACTCCCGTCATCCCAGACCAACCTGTGTCACTCCAATGGTCAGTTGGCTGACCATCTGTTCTGAGGGACACAACAAGTTTCAGAGGCCTCCCTGCAACCTTCTAGCTTACAAGCTGCAACTGGACCTGCCTAAGCCCTACTGACCTCTGCTAGAGTGAGTCCTTCATCCCCAGGAGGTACCTTTCCAGATCTAGGATCCTTGGCTGGCAACAGAGTGCACCCATCGGTGAAGCAAGAAGAAATCCTGAAGTTTTGGGTTCTTCATGCCAAGACTCTGCCGCCCGCAACTACCGGCAATGCAAAGCTCTAGTGAACCCAACTCTTCATGCTCCAGTGACTGCCATCGATGACCGAAAATCTGCACTTCTCACTTCAGCAACGACAGATTTCAGTTACTGCTAACGCAAAGCTCCAGAAAGCACCATATGTGATGCCTATCCGGATCTTTGCGCTACAGCGACAACCATCTACCATGTTAGGCCTGTTCTTCGCGCTACAGCAAAGAGCATCTGTGACCCTGTCCCTTCTCCTCGCGGCCTCCCTCACTTTGAACTGGACTCTCTGAGTTGGACTTTGAGAAGGTAACTTTTTCATTGTGACAAACCTCATTCCTGCATCCAAACTGCGCTCCTGGTGGTCAGCCTAAACATCTGACTTTCCCCCGGTCTTGCATGACCAGATCGCGAGTGACAGTTTGTGCTTTTAGGCGCAACATCTACCCGCAAGAAATTGGGTTACCGGTTGAGAGGGGGTGAAACTCTTCTCGAGCAGCAACTACAATTCTTCAAGGTGAACCCTAAATTTATCTCTGCTTAGCACAGCGCACTCAGGCTTAACTCGGAGGCAGTGTGTAAAGTATTTGTGCCACACTTCAAACAGTAACACAGTGAAAACAAACCACAAAATGATCCCACTACTCAGTAGAAGCGGAGGTATGAATTTTTTAAGATTTAAGTGTAAAATAGCGCCACAAATCACAAAGGCTATCTGGTCTTGTGAGACTTTGAGAAAGTCACAATTTCAGGCTAACCACGATGGAGCGCGGGTTGAGTACAGGGACTAGGTTAGTCCTGCTGAAATGCTATCTTCTCAGTCCAGCGCCAGGAGTTCAGTTCGCAGTGAAGGGGACTGCGAAGAACAGGGAAGCATAGCAGGTGGTCGCCGCTATAGCTCGAAGATCCTGATGTCATCGCAGACAGTCAGGATGGTGCTTCATAGTGTCGGTCCATGGAAGCGATTGATGCTGTGGCACAAAGGGTCAGGCTGACGGAACTTCGCGTTGCAGGGCTGTTCGCGTGACAAGGATTTAATGCCACTTGGCCCATTTGTGGTCGCAAAGAGCCCAAATACTCCAATTCAGCCTCTCTGAGGTCACACCAAGGGTTCAGGACCTGAGGGGCACCACTTGGGGGTCAGGGACTTGCTCCAGCTGGATCTGGGTGCTGATGCAGGTGGTTGAGAGCCTGTTGTGTCCCTGTGGCTCAGAACAGGAGGCCAGCAGACTAGCCCTTTGAGTCACTCTGGGAGTCTGGGTTCAAGAGGTGCAGGGCCAATTACCCAAGTAAATGGGCAGCAGGCAGTAGGTCAGCACAGCAAGGCAGTAGTCCAGCAGAGTGGCAGTCTTTTTTCAGCACAGCGGTCCTTCTTCCTGGCAGAGTATCCACAGGTCCAGAACTGTACTGCAGAGTTGGTGTCTGAGGTACAATATCTATACCTGGTACACTTCCTCTGGAAGGTCGATGAAGCTTCTAGAAATTCCCTCTGAAGTCCTCAGACATTCTGCTTTTCCTGTCCTGGCTCCACACTAACTACAGGGAGTATGCAGCTCTACATGTTGAGGCAGGACACATCCTATCCAAGAGTAAGTGGGGCTGTGCCCAGCTTCTATCTCCCATCCTGCCAGTGATGGCCCACCCAGGCAAACCTAATCTCTCTATTGTGTGCAGCTGTCTAGGTGGGATAGAAAAAGTCCAACTGTCAGCTACGCCCAGTAATGTGACACAGAGACATGCACTAAATGGCTAAAACAGGAAAATGCTAACTTTCTAAAAAGTGGAATTTTCAAAATTGTAATTTAAAATCTGACTTCACCGTGAGTTAAGATTTCTCATTACAATTCCAAAGACGCCAAACATGAAAGGATTACCTTTTCCCATCTGGAAATTACAGTTTATTAAATCTTATAAAGTAACTCCAATGTTAGTAAATGGGAGAGATAGGCTTCGCAGTAGTAAAAAATGAATTTAAGAGTTTCCACTACCAGGGCATGTAAAATTTAAAAGTATATGTCAAACTTTTTACACTGCACTCTGACCTCTGTGCTTTCCAGGGCCTACCCTAGGGTGAAATATGTATTAAAAAGGACGATTTGGGCCTGGCAAAAGGTTTATTTTGCCATGTCGAAAAGGCAGTTTTAAAACTGCACACAGAAGCTGAAATGGCAGGCCTGAGAAATTTTTACAGGGCTATCTAATTGGGTGGCAAATTCAGTGCAGCAGGCCCACTAGTAGCATTTAAATCAAAAACCATGGGCGCAAAGTGTACCACTTTACGAGGGACTTAGCAGTAAATTAAATATGCCAATTGGGTATAAGCCAGATCTATCACGTTTTAATGAGAGAGCTCAAGCAATTTAGCACTGGTTAGCAGTGCTCAAGTGCACAGAGTCATAAGGCCAGCAAAAAGTAGAGGGTAAAGGCAAAAGGTCTGGGGTGACCCTGCAGAGAGGGCAAGGTTCAACACTAACTAAAACTTTAAAATTGCTTATCTCATGTTCTACTAATTGATTTTTTACGATTCAAATCATTTTGTTCAGTTTTAAAATAACAAAATGCTCACCGACAACAGGAGGCCAGTGAGGCAGAACAATGAGATTAACAGTGAAAATGTAGAAAGAGGTAGGGAGGGATAGGGGAGATGGGATGGGCAAACAAATGGGGGCAGGAGGGTAAGAGGAGAAGGGTGGGGCAGCATAGAGGTATCCCCAGGGAAGCTAATCACTCTCATAAGTTCCTTTCAACTCAACACACATAGTGTCCAGGAGCTGAGTACACAACGCTCACTCTCATCTTAATCTGTCGGTGTCATGTGTGTTGAAAAGAAGATGCAAGGTAGGAGTATAAATCTTCTTTAATGCCGACAAGACAGGAGCAACGATATACAGCCACATCCAGTGTTCACCAACTGTCCCCTCTCCCCCTAACATTCCAGAACTTCCAAAAGAATTTAATAAGGTACACATACCTTGGCTGAATTTTTCACTAGCGTTTAAACTGTGATGGAAACTCTTTATCCTTCGGATCGCCGCAAGCTCCACACCTTGGTCTGACAGCGTCAGTTCAAAACGTTGATCGCGATCGCTGCTCCGGGTAATCAGCAGACTGATTAAATCGAAGGAGACCGGCACGCGTGGTCGTCTTGAAGGCAGATCGTTGCCAGTGAAAAGAAGATGCAAGGTAGGAGTATACATCTTCTTTAATGCCGACAAGACAGGAGCAACGATATACAGCCACATCCAGTGTTCACCAACTGTCCCCTCTCCCCCCAACATTCCAGAACTTCCCCAAGATGGAAGTTCTGGGAAGAGATCGTCATGACGATACAACCCAACATGTGTCCAGCAGATTTGGGCCTCCTGTAAGCCAGAATATTTGTAGGTACAGGAGGCAATTGAGTACTCAGAAATCCTGTGCCAAGAAGTGGATACAGGGGCCCCACATTTTGTTGAATTGTGGCAGTGTATTCTCCAGTGAAGCTGTGCGTTTTTCCATCCCTATGCGAACCCACAGTCTATGCAGCCAGTCTTTATGGGTTTGCAGCCTATCAGTGTCCCAGTTGGTAGTTAGGAATTGATTGGCTGCACACAGAGCCATGGCGATTGTCTTTCTTTTGGGGGAATGTAGAGGGTAGGTCAGGGCACTGGGAAGCCCTAGTAGCACTTAGCTAGTAAGGGACAGGACCTCTGTGTCAGAGATCTTGTTGATGTCTTTTAATATTTCCTCCCAGTAGCACTTGTGTTTAGGACATCTCCACAGGAGATGAGTCAAGATGCCACTGTGGCCACAATTACACCAGCAGCCATCAGAGAAGTTTGTTTTTCATTGTGCCAATCTGGCCAGTCTGTAGTACCAATATTGTGTTATCTTAAGCATAGGTTCCTTTCCTGAAGCACTGAGTGAGGACATGTGATGTTGTGTGAAAAATGTTGGCCATTCCTTAGCAGTGAAGTGGTGCTCTAGCTCTGTCTCCCAACGCTTCTGTGTAAGGGATTTCTCGGTTGCCATAGTCTTGTTTAGGAACAGATATATGCCTGACAATAGGCCTTTATCTTCTGTCCTGGGGATCATCGCTTTCTCAAATGCCATGAGGGGTCTGCTGGCCTGGGGACGGAAGCTCAGGTAACACGGTGCTTAACTGCTATATACCACCAGTGTTCAGTCATTGGGGGTCAATATTCCGATTGGAGGTAGGGGAAGTCCATGAGGCCTGTGTGGTCAAAGAGATTGCCAATTCCTTTGCAATTGGCTTCTTGCCAGTTGTGGAACTCAGTAGTGGACATGGCTGGCATGAATGCAGGGTTTTCAATAATGGTTGTGAGGGGAGAGGTAAGATGACAGGACTTTATTAGCTATCTCTCTACCCCATTGCTCAACCAGTGCTCGCACCACTGATGAGATATAGACTACAGGGAGCCGATGCTTTTTAGAGAGTCAAGGGATCTCCCAAATGTATAACCAAATGCCCCACTCTCATCCCACTTGGCTATAAAGTATTCCCGAGTTGGGTAAGTCCTTGTCTGAGTATGTACAAACTTTCCCTATTTGGGTTTATGTTTCGTAGTTGTGTGAGCACAACCAGCAAGTCATCCACATACATAGCCAGGTTGTGTTCATAACGGCCCATGGTAATGCCTCTAATCTGCGTGCCTGCCTGTGTGTGCGCAGCCAATGACTCCATGTAGAGAGCAAAAAGAAGCAGAGAAAATGGGCAACCCTGTCATGTGCCCTTGGCTATTCCAAAGCTCTGCAAGGAGTGTTAGAATAGACCCGTTTGCGCTTACGCAGTGCCCAATGTAAGTTAGCATTCGCTTCACCTTTTGGTTTTAGGCGCCATTTTAGGCTGTTCGAAACTGATCTTGTTCACTTCCGTGAAATGCCTCCTCTTGAGTTTCGTTTCTGGAACGTTGGGTTTTGTTTAGGTAATGAGCACTCTGTTCATGTCAGCACATAGCTTTCTCACTAGATAGAGGCCCTCTCCCACTTGTCTGGTGGCAGGCTCTGGATGGAACGACCTTGGACTATGTTAGTTTGTGTAAGATATGAGTGCTGAAACCTTTTTTTCTGTATTTCGATGTCTAACTGCACCTGCTTGGAAAATTCCACTGTGGGCATGTTTTTGCCTGGCTATGAAGCGTACATAATGTATCTTTATGCTTGTCGATTTCAGTTCCCTCTGTACCACTCCCAGAGACTGTGCAGACGGGGCTCTACTCTGAGTGTATCTGAATAAAACAATTATTGGTATATTCTCCACTGTTCTTCCAACTCTTCATTTGGTATCGAAGGCTGAGAGGTGGTCCGAGGAGACCCGGGTGGCCCCAAGCAGGTCACTTCCTTCAGTTGGCACCCGAACAGGGACTCCTTTGGGTGATTGATCCATCCCCTTGCCACAGATGGAGGGGAGGACGAGGGCATTGTCGGGTCGGACTGACGGCTCAGGGATCCCTGCACTAAGAGTTTCCGTTACTCCCAGCTGCTCATTCTGTCCGTCCAGACGGTGCCTCGCCAAGTGGTCATCCCGACTGGAGTTCTGAACAACGAAACCCTTGATTTGACTGTTTGGTCAGAGGAGTCGGCAGTGGAGAACCGGTTTGTTTGTACTACTGATATCAGGTGAGTTTGTTTTGATTCTTTGTAGATATGGTACCATTTGGGTTTGAGTTTGGTACGGTCTAAGGACTGTCTCGATAAAAAGCATTTGCAAATACTTTGCCAGGTAAAAATTATGATTTTGTTTTTCTTTTGCAATGCCTGGCCTTAGTAAGTTTTGGAATTTGTGTTGCCGCTGTTGTTCTGCAGATGCCCAATTGGAAGAGGCTCAGGCTGCGCCTCCTGAAGGCAGCCCTAATTTTGATATGTATGTGAAACATGGTCTTGGCCCTATTATGTTTAGTACATTATGGCACAAATATACGAGGGACAATGGCGAGTTACAGTGCCCTTTGACAGGCTCTTTTGTTGAACAGAAGATTGGCTTTTTACAGGAACAGTTGTTTAAGAGACAAAGCAGACAGTCGATGTTTGACTCTCTTCGAACTTGGCAGAAGGAGGCTAAGCAAAGGTGGTTAAAAATGGAGAAAGATGCACGGAAAGGAAGAATACTGACATTGACGCAGAAAGCAGTAGCATATGATAGAGAAAAACAGGAGACAGGAATTGAATGTGAGGATAGAAGATTTCGGTTGCACATTGACAAGTCCTATCTGGCCAAAGAGGAAAACGACGCTTTTGTAGAGGAGTTGTTAGATACTCAACCTCCGCCTCCTTATGCCCCGCAGAGGATATACCCTGTTGTCTCTTTGCAGCCACAGCAGTCTGCCTCATCTGTTGAAGTTGCCCCTGTATTTACAACCGCTGAACCCACAGCTCCGGTTACTGTGCCTCCTATACTTTCTCTCCCTTCGCAATCTTTGATGACTGTGACTTCTATTACATCCACTGCCCCTACTCTTGTGTCCTCTGTTCTTTCTCCTCTGGTGTAACCATTGACTACAGTTCTACCTACTACTCCTATTACCCCTCCTCCTGCAGTTATTTATCCTCCGATGCTTTCGGATAGTGATACCCCTCTACGTGGGTTTGAAGACAGGGATTTGGTGAGATTTAGGGAACGAATGGGTCCATTGATGCGATCTGAAATAGGGGAGGAAGGGAAGAGGACAATAGCAAGTCAGGCCATGCAATGGACTCGTAATGCAGTTTATAGTGTGGAAGATATTTGGCGTGTTATACGTGATTTTGAGCCCTTTTTACAACAGAATGTCTTCAACATATGTCTGCTACATTGATTGATCTTTGGCATACACACATTGGGTCAGAGGCTCCTCAAATATTTTTTTGAGATTAGAGACCGTGTTTATGTTACCGATTTGGAACCTGGACAGGTGTTTGGCAATGTTACTACCATAGTTTCTTATAGAGGTCAGTTGTATGATAAGAGCCCTACTCAAATAACTTAGTTTCCTATGCATGAAGTCCACCCAATTTATCATCCAGAAAATCCTGAGTTGACGGATTGGAACGGAGCGGTCACCAGACCGGCCGTAGCTGCCCGTTTCCAGGAGCAATGGGTTTATACTCCATGGAAAAGAAGTGAGTTTTAGCCCTTAAGGATACGCTGCCCGATCCTAGGACAAATCCCACTGCCTATTATAAGGAATTAACAGAGGCTGCCTCTTCTACTGTAATGACTCTCGCTGATATTGAAATATTTTTTGGTCTTCTTGTTCAGGTCGACATTTGGCGGCAGGTGCACACTCAAGATCATGTTGTAGAGTTGGGTGGTACATGGGATGTGATTAAAGGATGGGATCAGGAAAGGAAGCCAGGAGACAAACCCCGTGCTGTGATACTTGCTTTACCTGGTCGAATTATTGCATATATGCACACACTTATTCCACCGAAGAAAGTAAGTTGGGATAGATTGACAGCTTGTCGACAGAAGAAGGATGAGAGTGTTTCTGATTTCTTTACTAGGTTTGAAGATACGTTTTTGGATTACAGTGGGCAGGATATGTCCACGGAGGCAGGAGTCTGTCTTTTTGTTGACAGGTTTGTTACTAATCTTCTCCCTGAAATAATGACTTGTTTGCAGGCGTCTAAAAGTACTTGGTCTACGTCTTCTCCCTCTGTTATCTTGAATATGGCTCAATATTATGAACCCCGAGATCAGGAGGAAAAGAATAAACTGATAAGAAACATAAGGATTGTTGCAGCAGGCATTTCGGGGTAACACCAGAGGACGGGGAGTTCCTTCTCGACAACTCCCACGTACTAGGCAGCCCTCAATGACACCTTTGGGATAAAATCACTGTGCGTATTGTAAGGAAGAAGGACATTGGCATAGCCAGTGCCCTGTGCTTTTACAGAAGGTTGCATCCCCTAGAGGATGGGGTTCTGGTGGCAGGGGCCGTGGGACTGAATCAGAATGCCACGGCTCCTAGGTGCCGCTCTGACAATAATTATTTCGATGACCCTAGAGAAGGGCAGTATTATCATGATGATTATGATGTGGATGATGAGGCAGGTATGTCTTATAGTTAGGCCAGTTAAGGACAGGGTGAGGGACCAGTTCAGATACCTGTAGATCAGCATGGTCCTTATGTCACAGCGGATTTGCAGGATTCGACTAAGGAACTTTTGGTGGATATAGGTGCGACAAAAAGTTCTGTTTCTCGACATATGATCCCTGGGGCGGCCCTGTCTGGGCAAAATAATGTCTCGGTAAGTTTTTCAGGTGTACCGGTTGTCAGCCCCATTTCACGCCCCTTGCACTAACTGTTGGTCCTTTCACTGTGAAATCTCCATTCTTGTTAACATCTAATTGTTGTGAGAATTTGATGGGTTTGGACTTATTGAAGAAGTTTCATGCTACTATTTATTGCTCCCCTGCTGGTGTTTATATTACCATGGGTCCAGATGTGAGTATTAGGCAGTGTTTGTCTCAGTTTGCGCCCCTCCCAGCTGAATTCGCTGAGGTACCACCCACACTATGGGCCACAGGTGATACAGATGTAGGTTTGTTGCATATACCACAAGTTTCTATACAGGTCAAAGATAATGCTATTTTGCCCCGTATTACTACATATAAAATACTGCAGGCAGGAGAACCGGCCCTTCTTCAGAATATTCAGGATTTGATACGAAAGGGGTGGTTGAAGAAACGTCTGCCAACATTTGCAATAGTCCTATTCTTCCGGTCCTTAAGAAGGCACCCTCGGGTTCCTCTGAGGCCATTGATGATGTTTATTGCTTTGTGATTGATTTGCGAGAGGTTAATAAGATTGTAGTTCCGCAGTTTCCAGTGGTTTCTGACATCACTACGCTTTTAACGATGATCCCAGCTACTGCTAAGTTCTTTTCTGTTATTGATTTGAAAAATGCATTCTTTAGTATTCCTATCCACCCAGACAGTAGGTATTTGTTTGGATTTACACTGGCTGGCAGAAGCTTTAGATTCTGTTGTGCTCCTCAAGGCTATATAGAGAGTCCTAGCATTTATAGTCAAGCATTGAAGAGCCAGTTAGATTCACTATCGCTTTCCCCAGGTAATGTATTGGTGCAATATGTTGATGACCTAGTAATTGCTTCTGATACGGAACAAGGTTGTAGGGATAGTACAGTGAAACTGTTGTTGCATTTGGCACATCATTGAGATAAGGTCTCTCTTTCAAAATTCCAATATTGTCGACAGGAGGTCACCTATTTAGGTCACCTACTGTCGAAGGAGGATAGAAGGTTTACCCCTGACCGCATCAGTACCATTAATAAAATGCCCATTCCACAAACTCAGAAAGATGTACGCTCTTCCATAGGTATTACTTCCTACTGTCGCCAGTGGATCACAAATTATTCGTTACTAATCAAACCTTTGCTTGCATTAACAACGAAGGCAGTGCATGAGCCTTTTCCTTGGATGCCAGAATGTCAGCAGTTTTTTGAGCAATTAAAAACTGCGCTTTGTTCGGCTCTGGTGCTTGGTACACTGAATTATAGAAAGCCGTTTATGCTCTATGTTCATGAGATGGCTGGTTGCACACTTTCTGTCTTAACACAAAACTTTGGGGCTAAACAGAGGCCTTGCAGTTATTTTTTGCTGTGCTTGACCCTGTCGCTAGGGCCCTTCCGAGTTGTCTGAGAGCGGTCACGGCTGTGGCCACTTCAATCAGGCAATCGGCTGGACTCGTACTTGATACAGACCTCACAGTAATGGTACCCCATGCTATGGATACACTTTTGAATAAGACAAAGACACAGCACCTCACCAGTGCCCGTCTTACTGGTTATGAATTGACATTGTTTGCTAAACATATTACGATCAAAAGATGTGCCACTCTGAACCCAGCCTTGTTACTACCCCTCCCTTCTGAGAACGATGCAGATGACAAACATGACTGTATTTTCTGGATGGAAGAAGAGACGAAAGGACGGGTAGACCTGACTGATGCTCCCTTATCTGACCCTCAAGGGGAACTATATGTTGATGGCTCTTGTTTTAAATTACCAGATGGCACCACTACTGCAGCTTATGATATCACTACATTGCGGACAGTGGTAGAGACATCACGGGTCCCTTATCACTCGGCTCAGGCCGCTGAGCTTGCTGCCCTTAACTGAGCCTGTGAATTAAGTGAAGAACTGGTTGTCAATATTTAAACTGACAGCCAGTATGCATTCGGGGTTGCGTATAATTTTAGGCGATTGTGGGCAGAGAGAGGGTTCCTTATCTCTCATGGTACCAAGATTCAGCATGGACACCTTATATTGCGGCTTTTGTCTGCTTTTACGCTTCCCAAGAGATTAGCAATAATTAAGTGCAGCGCACATAGGAAGTTTACTGACGATTGGGAAGAGGGAATGCATTTGCAGATCAGGCAGCCAAGGAGACGGCCCGAAGTAAAATGAAACACATGTTTGTTGCAGGTGCAGCTAGGTGGGTTTCTGAAGTTGTTATGTTTGAAAACACTGTTGAAAGTGTGAAGGAGATAAAAAGTGAAGCCACAATAGAGGAATTAGCTAAATGGCAGGAGAGTACAGCGCAGTTACATGAGGAAGGGTGTTGGATTGATAAATCTGGGCAACAGAAATGGATGTTGCCCAATGCATATGTACTCCCTGTGGTTACTAAGGCTCATGGTCCAGCTCATAACAGTGCGAAAGGCATTTGTAAATTGTTAGCTCCTGTATGGCTTAACGATAACATCTCCAAAACAGCTGCACATTTTGTGAAACATTGCATGCTCTGTTTGATACATAATCCAGGGAAGGGTACCCCTACACCACCTGGAAATTTTGCACCACCTACTTTTCCTTTTGAAGTCCTTCAAATGGACTATATAGAATTAGAGAGATGTAATAATCTTAAGTATGTTTTAGTGGTTATCTGTGCGTTCAGCAAGTGGGTTGAGGCTTACTCAACTAAGGATAATATGGCCATTACAACTGCGAAAGTACTCCTTAAAGTGTATTTTCCTCGATTCGGCTTGCCCTGAATTATCTGGAGTGACAACGGGAGTCATTTTAATGGGAAAGTGATTACATTGATTTGTGAAGGTTTGCATATTATACAGAAACTTCATGCTGCCAATCATCCGCAGTCAGCGGGTTTGGTTGAGAAGTACAATGGTACTCTCAAACTGAAATTGGCAAAGATTCAGGAGACGACAGGGTTGAAATGGCCAGATGCTCTACCGTTAGCTCTTCTGTCAATAAGAACTACAGTCCATTCTAGAACAGGATTGTCACCTTATGAGGTCGTGTTCGGACGCCCAGCAAATGTATGGGGCGTCCCACGTCCTCGTAAATATTCCGATATTGAATATCATGTGTTACATGATTATCTTGGCCAGTTAACCGAAAGTTTAAGTTCTATTCACCAACAGGTGCGGGAGTACCTATCTCCTATACCAGAGGGACCCGGCCATGACATTCAGCCTGGGGACTACATACTAGTGCAGAACTTTCAGAGTAAGAAAAGTCTGGAGCAGCGCTGGAAAGGTCCTGAGCAGGTTCTGTTGGTGACACGGACCGCTGTAAAAGTTGCTGGTCGAAAGAACTGGGTGCATGCCACCCACTGTCGTAGGATTCCTTCACCGTTGCCGTACAACCAGTGGGTCAAAGAGGGAATAAGTGACACGGAGTGTGAGCAAGTGCCCAGGTTTGTCCCCTTTAGTGATGCCAAATTAACCTGGACGCAGACAGATGAGGAGAACGAGGATGTTTTGAATGAAGCTGATCCACCAGAAATACGAGCTATTCAGGAGCCTTTGTTTACTGATCATACAGTACCTGGGGCTGCTAGGTACAATTTGCGCCTCGGCTGAGGGCTACTGAGTCCAAGGAGAAAAAAGATTAGGGATGGACTGTACAAGACAGGTAGTGCTGAATAACGTACCAACGAGTAATTGAAAAAGAGTGAAAATTCTGTGCTCACATTGCCTTTGTTGTTTGAAAATTAGTTAGGGAAAGCAAAGTATACTTTGAAGGTATACCACCTGTATCTGCGTGGGATAGATTAGAAGAGCATAGGACAGAGCAAGCTCCACTGCCGGTGCTCAAGAGCGCCAACTTATTGATGGACAATAGGAGCCTGTACCAGTGAGGCTCTGACGAACACTGGGAACTTTATATTTTCTTGCATTTTACTCCTTTGAATTCATTATGCACCCTTTTGGCAGACAGGTTATAGAGGAGGAGCAGCCAATGGCTCCTACCGCACAGCATAGTATGATGTGGTCGAGAAAAACAAAATAACATGTGTTATTCTTTTGATTCTGCTGATAATAATACTGTGTGGGGTATCATGGGTTTTGGAAGATGCTCAAAGTGTGCCTTTACGCAGTAAGGGTAAGGTCATTTCCCCAAGACATAACAAAAGAACAGCTCTGAGTAATGTATTTTTGGAAACACATAAGAGATTCTTTGGCAAAGGGACCGCTTGTTACCCTACTCAATCTGTCACCAGTGTGTGGACTGCATATCCATTGTCACTTGTAAACTACACCTATACTCGACCACCCCAGTTTACAGAAGTGAAAGGAGTGTTTGGGTTTGGCTATCCGGGGCCATGTCTATATCATAGAAAGCCACAGGGGGTGGGTTATTCGGGTTGTGATAACAATCCATATTGCAATAATTTTTATATGGAAGAACAGAATGTAACATTAGGAGGTTGACAGTCCCTCGACAAGCTGGTTATTACCCTGCTTGTTGCCCCATTGTGAATAGTACTGATACTTCATTGTATATAAATTGTTCCGGAATAGTGTTGCATAAACACACAATCCCTTTAGTGAATAAAGAGGATCCAAGTACATTTGGAATGAATTCTAGGTATGCTGCAGTGGATTATGAGGGGCCGATTTATGCACACCCAGGGTTTTTCTTTTTGTCTAACGGGACTTATTCCATTGTTCATAATGGTACAGATGATATATCTCTTGGAATGGTACTGCCTTTGAGCGTGCCTTGTAAATATGCCAAGCCAAAAATAAGATGGGTTAGAAGGGCACTACCGAAAGAATTCTGTGAGGGAGTGACTGATATAGAGGTCAATAATTACAGTAATGGTATCGCTTTTGGATACATCCTTTCCTCTATTTTCACATTGGGTGGTACTTCCATGGACAGGGGTGAAAAATCTAGAGAATACTTCGGATGCAAGCTGCAAATTCTATCTAATACTACAGTGGCAGCTTTGCAGGACATCACCACTCAGTTAGAAAGTATGCGGATATATTCGAAACGGACTAGATATGCAGTGGATTTTATCCAATTTATTTATAAAGTTTTATATAGCGCGAACATAATCCCGAAGGATATCAGAGCGCTTTACACTTGGAGGGAAGAAAAGTAATCAGGGAAGTACAGGCGTCAATTAAAAATACCCAACGAAACAGTCACAAAAGGGGGCAACAGAGAAACAATACAATAGCTGGTAAATAGCGAACTGGGAAGGGAGCAAACGATTAATTATCGAAGTATAGCAACCAGATCAGGGCTTAAAGGTGTAAGTCCAGTATCTTAAAACCGATGATCCAAACCCATTTAAGGCAAGAACTTGTTCATAAGGAATCTTTTTACATCCAGTTTGAAAACAACCATGGAGGAGATTTTGTGTACTTCCGGTAGGAGAGAGTTCCAGATCTTCGGGGCAGAGCCGGAGAAAGCTCTGTGACACATTCTCTTTTTGCGAAAGATCTGTGGTTTCAGGAGGAAAGAGTTAGCACTTCTTGAAGGTCTACCACCTCCAGATAATTCTAGCTTTTGAGCTAGATACCTGGGGGTTTCGAAATGGAGGGCTTTGTGAGACAGGCAAGCAATCTTTAGCTGTATTCTTGCTTCGTAGGGCAGCCAATTAAGGGATTTTAGGACTGGGGATATGTGAGCATTTCTTTTAGTACCTGTTATCAGTCTGGCAGCAGTATTCAATGAAGCCCTTAGTGGTGCCAAGGTATATTTTGGGAGGCCACAGAGTGTGGCACTGCCATAGTCTAGCCTCGGCAGAACAAGCGTTTGGACCACCTGCTTGAAGTCAGCTTGTGGAAGGAAGGGTTTGAGATTCCTGAGTAGCCTCATGAGGTGATTAGCTCCCTTGCACACATTGCTAAAATGATTCTTCATGTTCAGATGCTTGTCCAGGGTGATTCCGAGAGATTTGGCTGAATCAATAATGTGGGGGAGCAGTCGAAGGCAGTGAGGTGCTTCATCCAGAGGTCTAACTTGGGGGTGTGATTCGGAGGAGAGATGAGAAGGAATTCAGTTTTGGAAGTGTTGAGCAGGAGGTGGTTCTCAGTTAACCAGTTTTGGGTATTCGTTAGTATTCCTAGCTAAAAGTGGCTGTGTATGCATCGGTAGTTGGCGACCAGTCTGTGGTCGGGATAACGAATATGGAAAAGAATATTACCAAACACATTTTAGACATTCTTGAAAATGTCAAAGGAATGGAGAGTGGGAATTGGAGTTGGTCCCTTTTTGGTGGCTGGGGCTGGTTTCTCGAAAAAGTGATTTATCTCATTGTGATATTGATGCTTTGTTGTGTTTTTGTTCAGTGTCCCCTTTTGCTGTTCTTATTGTACCACTATTCTCACACCCAACAAGAAGATATCAATTCATGATACAAATGCCGCCATAATGCTTCAAAAGGATGTTGATGACCTGATGAATATTGATGAGGGAATATTTGAGAATTCATCCCTCCTTGCTATTTTGCTTTCTGATACTGATGGTATGGAGTGCTCGTAACTGTACCCTAATGTGATATATTATTAATGCTTGCATTTTTGCTTTCCCTTTGCTATAGTAGAACATGTTTAGCTCATGCTAAAAGGAGGGTCTGTTAGAATAGACCCGATTGCGCTTACGCAGTGCCCTATGTAAGTTAGCATTCGCTGCACCATTTTCTTTTAGGCGCCATTTTAGGCTGTTCGAAACTGATCTTGTTCAATTCCGAGAAATGCCTCCTCCTAAGTTTCTGGAACGTTAGGTTTTGTTTCAGTAATAAGCACACTGTTCATGTCAGCACATAGCTTTCTCACTAGATAGAGGCCCTCTCCCACTTGTCTGGTGGCGGACTCCGGATGGAACGACCTTGGACTATGTTAGTTTGTGTAAGATATGAGCGCTGAAACCTTTTTTTCTGTATTTCACTGTCTAACTGCACCTGCTCGGAAAATTCCACTGTGGGCATGTTTTTGCCCGGCTATGAAATGTACATAATGTATCTTTATGCTTGTCGATTTCAGTTCCCTCTGTACCACTCCCCGAGACTGTGCAGACGGGGCTCTGCTCTGAGTGTATCTGAATAAAACAATTATTGGTATATTCTCCACTATTTTTCCGACTGTTCATTTGGTATGGAAGGCTGAGAGGTGGTCCGAGGAGACCCGGGTGGCCCCAAGCAGGCCACTTCCTTCAGGAGAGCCCTTTGGCATACACCCGGGCTGTGGTATTAGCATAGCTGCACAGTGACCATGTTTTAAAGAGTGGGCCCAGGCCTCCTCTATCCTGCGTTTGTCGCTGGAAGGGCCAGTGAACAAGATCAAACGCTTTCTCTGTGTCTATCAACATGAGAAGTGCGAGGGTGTGTTATTGGGCGGCTTTACCTATGAAGTGCAGTAGGAGATTGGTACTGAGACTACAGTCTCTCTCCAGTCTCTCTCCAGAATAAATCCAGATTGATCGGGGTCTATTAGGCCTTGCATGTATGAATTGATATGTGCCTGTCAGTATGTCAGTAATTAGCTTAGCATCTACATTGAGCAATGATACCTGCCTGTAGGAGGAACATAAAGAGGGGCCTTTCCCTGGTTTAGGGAGTATCATAATCACTATTTCACACATCATCTCTGTAAGAGAGCCTGTTTCGCAAAAGGATATTTAGAAGTGGGTGTAAATTGGGTTTAGTTGGGCTCTGAACATTTTGTAGAAAGCTGGACTGAATCTGTCCTGTCCAGGGGCTTTGCCTAGTTGTAATTGAACAATAGCCAAAAGTACCACAGCTGGGTGGATGCTGACCACCATCGGGAGCACCTCTTGTGCTGGAGGGGTGTAGTGTGGGCTGTGGCTATATACGCCTGGGCCTCTCACATGTCCGCCATCTCAGCAGTGTATAGGTCAGCAAAGAAATGTTTGAGCACCTGTGCTATTTACATATCATTGGAGGTTCTGTGGCCTTTCACATTGTGATCTCAGCAATACTGCCCTTGGGGGCCACAGTCTTCAATATATAGGCGAGGAGTCTCCCTGCCTTTTGCCCCCTGCGTCATATTTCTGTTTGGTGTATAGGAGCGCATACCCTGCTCTAGCTAAATCCAATGCTTTGACCTTCTTCCTGTCAAGGGTCAGCTGTTCGTATAGTATGTGTGCCCCTGTTTGCGTGTGCACCTCTTACAAGGCTTTCACTTGCCCTTCCAGTGCAATGCATTTTTCTTGCCTGTTTTTATTAAGCCATGCTAAGATCACTTTTAGAGTCTCTCTGTCTACTGCTTTCAGTGTTTTCCAGAGCATGTAAATGGGTGTTGTTTGTTTGAAGGTAGTGCACGATCACCTGTCTGACCCCCTGCTGTGTTGATTCGTATGTTAAGAGTCAGTTGTTAGGGCACCAAGTTCTTGGGGACTTATGCATCTCTGCAGTGTGGAAGGGAATGGTGAAGGGAGCATGGTCCGAAAGTGCGGAAACGCTTATATCTATCTGGGTGGTAGGTGCAAAAAGATGGAAAGAGAGACAGAAGTAGTCTGGGCATACAACTGGTGTGATAGGGAAAAGAAGAAATAACCTATTGAAGTGGGGTTCTGTGCACACCGGAAGTCCATTAAGCTTAGTGTATACCTTCAGCCGTGAAGAAGGCCCCTGATTGTCCTGCCCTCTGTACCAATCTATCTAAGGACATGTTTTGTGCAATGTTGACATTTCCTCCCACAACAATGTCTTCATTTATAGAGGAGGTGACAAGGTCTAACACTTCAAGAATGAACATACAGTGTAACAACAGCAAATGTGTAATTGTTCAGGGAGATTCTCAGCAAGAAGAGCCTCCCCGTCATTTTTACTTTTGTATTGAGGACTTTCCCCTGGAATCTAGATGCCAGTAAAATTGCTAACCTGGCATTTTTCTTGGGGTCTGAAGAGAAATATTGTCTGTTGAACCATCAGGATCATAGCCACCACTAATCCCTCTTAAAAAGGTGCTTGTCCTGCAAGAGGCAGACATCACAGTTAAGGCTTTGAAGATAAACCTCGGGCCTCTATTCTTATGATGTTAACCCCCGGGTCAGTGTCTAAGGGGTGTCATGTCACTTTAGCCTACAGAGGTTGTGGCAATCTCCATGATGGTAGGCCTTTTCCCCTGACCACAGAGTAAGCATTAAAGGAGGTGATAGGAGCCTGGGAGGGGGGGAATGAACTGGGGATGAAATAAAAAATGACATCGCTCCCATCAGGAGACTCGTCAGTGTCTCTCTTGAGGGGGTCTTGTCACTTGAAATCTGGATAGAGAGTTCACCAAGAAAGGGTGCTGACTATCCACCCGCCCTGGCTCAAGTGACTATCCAATGGTAACAGCATCCACATTCCGCGGTGGATGATGAGCCTCCCGCTGCGGATGATGGGGTTTTGTGGATGCAAACAAAGAGGGTCCTGCAGTACAGCTCATAGGGCTAATTGGTTGATAGATCTCTAGGCTTCTTGGGTTTGCACAGTCTTGTGATTCTTTAGCCGCTGGAGCAGTGTCGTGCATTTCCGGTGGCTTTCATTGGCCGTAGGCTTGTGAGTGTGCTTCCTGTGGAGCAGTGAAGCCCATTTGCTTAGGAGCAGATGCATGGGAGAACCTTGGTGCTGGGCATTGGATTCAGGGTTGAGAGATGGTTCCCCCAGTCCAAACATGGACCAGGCCTCCTCCATGGTGTGGATCAGGTGGGTTTTGGATTACTTACCAAGGTTAGGCGGAAGGGGAGTCCCCATGTATACTTACCCCCTTTCTCACATAGAAAAGAGGTGGCTGCTTTGAGAGAGCAGAGTTGTTGGGCAGTGATGGTATAGCCACACTTTCACACCCTCAAACAGGAAGGGACCATGGTCTTGGACGACCACCGTTATGACCACTTACTGCCAGTAGTGATGGATTCACATTAGATGTCCAGTGGCATGCCTGGTAAAGTGGATGTTAGCAAAACCAAAGGGGATGATGGACGGAGTGTTGAACATTGGAAGCACTCACCCCCAGTCAACTGATCTGGGTTTAATCCATCATCATTCTTTAGCTCACTCCGCCACCCCAGTTCAGACAGCAAATCAGTCTGACCCTGTGCCTCATGGGAACAGTCCAGCCCGAACTGACAAGCCATGTCTTCCCTGGACCGGAAACAAGCATCCTGGGACCGGTTTCGGGTTCATAACCCTCATCAGCCAGGCTATCTTGAATCCAGTGGCAAAGTGAGCAAGGGACCCACGTCTGGGCATACCCTGCCAACTTAGGGCGAACTTAGCAAAACCAAAGGGGATGATGGAAGGAGTGTTGAACATTGCAAGCACTCACCCCCAGTCAACTGATCTGGGTTTAATCCATCATCATTCTTTAGCTCACTCCGCCACCCCAGTTCAGACATGGCCATATGCAAATCAGTCTGACCCTGTGCCTCATGGGAACAGTCCAGCCCGAACTGCCAAGCCATGTCTTCCCTGGACCGGGAACAAGCATCCTGCGACCGGTTTCGGGTTCATAACCCTCATCAGCCAGGCTATCTTGAATCCAGTGGCAAAGTGAGCAAGGGACCCACGTCTGGGCATACCCTGCCAACTTAGGGCGAACTTAGCAAAACCAAAGGGGATGATGGACGGAGTGTTGAACATTGCAAGCACTCACCCCCAGTCAACTGATCTGGGTTTAATTCATCATCATTCTTTAGCTCACTCCGCCACCCCAGTTCAGACATGGCCATATGCAAATCAGTCTGACCCTGTGCCTCATGGGAACAGTCCAGCCCGAACTGCCAAGCCATGTCTTCCCTGGACCGGAAACAAGCATCCTGGGACCGGTTTTGGGTTCATAACCCGCATCAGCCAGGCTATCTTGAATCCAGTGGCAAAGTGAGCAAGGGACCCACGTCTGGCCATACCCTGCCAACTTAGGGCGAACTTAGCAAAACCAAAGGGGATGATGGACGGAGTGTTGAACATTGCAAGCACTCACCCCCAGTCAACTGATCTGGGTTTAATCCATCATCATTCTTTAGCTCACTCCACCACCCCAGTTCAGACATGGCCATATGCAAATCAGTCTGACCCTGTGCCTCATGGGAACAGTCCAGCCCGAACTGCCAAGCCATGTCTTCCCTGGACCGGAAACAAGCATCCTGGGACCGGTTTTGGCTTCATAACCCTCATCAGCCAGGCTATCTTGAATCCAGTGGCAAAGTGAGCAAGGGACCCACGTCTGGGCATACCCTGCCAACGTAGGGCGAATTTAGCAAAACCAAAGGGGATGATGGACGGAGTGTTGAACATTGCAAGCACTCACCCCCAGTCAACTGATCTGGGTTTAATCCATCATCATTCTTCAGCTCACTCGGCCACCCCAGTTCAGACATGGCCATATGCAAATCAGTCTGACCCTGTGCCTCATGGGAACAGTCCAGCCCGAACTGCCAAGCCATGTCTTCCCTGGACCGAAAACAAGCATCCTGGGACCGGTTTTGGCTTCATAACCCTCATCAGCCAGGCTATCTTGAATACAGTGGCAAAGTGAGCAAGGGACCCACGTGTGGGCATACCCTGCCAACTTAGGGTGAATTTAGCAAAACCAAAGGGGATGATGGACGGAGTGTTGAACATTACAAGCACTCACCCCCAGTCAACTGATCTGGGTTTAATCCATCATCATTCTTTAGCTCACTCCGCCACCCCAGTTCAGACATGGCCATATGCAAATCAGTCTGACCCTGTGCCTCATGGGAACAGTCCAGCCCGAACTGCCAAGTCATGTCTTCCCTGTACCAGAAACAAGCATCCTGGGACCGGTTTCGGGTTCATAACCCTCATCAGCCAGGCTATCTTGAATCCAGTGGCAAAGTGAGCAAGGGACCCACGTCTGGGCATACCCTGCCAACTTAGGGTGAACTTAGCAAAACCAAAGGGGATGATGGACGGAGTGTTGAACATTGCAAGCACTCACCCCCAGTCAACTGATCTGGGTTTAATCCATCATCATTCTTTAGCTCACTCCGCCACCGCAGTTCAGACATGGCCATATGCAAATCAGTCTGACCCTGTGCCTCATGGGAACAGTCCAGCCCGAACTGCCAAGCCATGTCTTCCCTGGACCGGAAACAAGCATCCTGGGACCGGTTTCGGGTTCATAACCCTCATCAGCCAGGCTATCTTGAATCCAGTGGCAAAGTGAGCAAGGGACCCACGTCTGGGCATACCCTGCCAACTTAGGGCGAATTTAGCAAAACCAAAGGGGATGATGGACGGAGTGTTGAACATTGCAAGCACTCACCCCCAGTCAACTGATCTGGGTTTAATCCATCATCATTCTTCAGCTCACTCGGCCACCCCAGTTCAGACATGGCCATATGCAAATCAGTCTGACCCTGTGCCTCATGGGAACAGTCCAGCCCGAACTGCCAAGCCATGTCTTCCCTGGACCGGAAACAAGCATCCTGGGACCGGTTTTGGCTTCATAACCCTCATCAGCCAGGCTATCTTGAATACAGTGGCAAAGTGAGCAAGGGACCCACGTGTGGGCATACCCTGCCAACTTAGGGTGAATTTAGCAAAACCAAAGGGGATGATGGACGGAGTGTTGAACATTACAAGCACTCACCCCCAGTCAACTGATCTGGGTTTAATCCATCATCATTCTTTAGCTCACTCCGCCACCCCAGTTCAGACACGGCCATATGCAAATCAGTCTGACCCTGTGCCTCATGGGAACAGTCCAGCCCGAACTGCCAAGTCATGTCTTCCCTGTACCAGAAACAAGCATCCTGGGACCGGTTTCGGGTTCATAACCCTCATCAGCCAGGCTATCTTGAATCCAGTGGCAAAGTGAGCAAGGGACCCACGTCTGGGCATACCCTGCCAACTTAGGGTGAACTTAGCAAAACCAAAGGGGATGATGGACGGAGTGTTGAACATTGCAAGCACTCACCCCCAGTCAACTGATCTGGGTTTAATCCATCATCATTCTTTAGCTCACTCCGCCACCGCAGTTCAGACATGGCCATATGCAAATCAGTCTGACCCTGTGCCTCATGGGAACAGTCCAGCCCGAACTGCCAAGCCATGTCTTCCCTGGACCAGAAACAAGCATCCTGCAACCGGTTTCGGGTTAATAACCTCATCAGCCAAGCTATCTTGAATCCAGTGGCAAAGTGAGCAAGAGACCCACGTCTGGGCATACCCTGCCAACTTAGGGCGAACTTAGCAAAACCAAACGGGATGATGGACGGAGTGTTGAACATTGCAAGCACTCACCCCCAGTCAACTGATCTGGGTTTAATCCATCATCATTCTTTAGCTCACTCCGCTACCCCAGTTCAGACATGGCCATATGCAAATCAGTCTGACCCTGTGCCTCATGGGAACAGTCCAGCCCGAACTGCCAAGCTTTGTCTTCCCTGGACCGGAAACAAGCATCCTGGGACCGGTTTCGGGTTCATAACCCTCATCAGCCAGGCTATCTTGAATCCAGTGGCAAAGTGAGCAAGGGACCCATGTCTGGGCATACTCTGCCAACTTAGGACGAACATAGCAAAACCAAAGGGGATGATGGACGGAGTGTTGAACATTGCAAGCACTCACCCCCAGTCAACTGATCTGGGTTTAATCCATTATCATTCTTTAGCTCACTCCGCCACCCCAGTTCAGACATGGCCATATGCAAATCAGTCTGACCCTGTGCCTCATGGGAACAGTCCAGCCCGAACTGCCAAGCCATGTCTTCCCTGGACCGGAAATAAGCATCCTGGGACCGGTTTCGGGTTCATAACCCTCATCAGCCAGGCTATCTTGAATCCAGTGGCAAAGTGAGCAAGGGACCCACGTCTGGGCATACCCTGCCAACTTAGGGCGAACTTAGCAAAACCAAAGGGGATGATGGACGGAGTGTTGAACATTGCAAGCACTCACCCCCAGTCAACTGATCTGGGTTTAATCCATCATCATTCTTTAGCTCACTCCGCCACCCCAGTTCAGACATGGCCATATGCAAATCAGTCTGACCCTGTGCCTCACGGGAACAGTCCAGCCCGAACTGCCAAGCCATGTCTGGGACCGGTTTCGGCTGATGAGGGCTGTTAGCCCGAAACCGGTCCCAGGATGCTTGTTTCCGGTCCAGGGAAGACATGGCTTGGCAGGTCGGGCTGGACTGTTCCCATGTGGCACAGGGTCAAGACTGATTTGCATATAGCTGTGTCTGAACTGGGGTGGCAAAGTGAGCTAAAGAACGATGATGGATTCAACCCAGATCTGTGACTGGGGGTGAGTGTTTGAAAAGTTTCAGCACTCTGTCCATCATCTGCTTGTGTTTGCTTTGTTCGCCCTAAGTTGGCAGGGTATGCCTAGACGGGGGTCCCTTGCTCACTTTACCACTGGATTCAAGCTAGCCTGGCTGATGAGGGCTGTTAGCCCGAAACTGGTCCCAGGATGCTTGTTTCCTGTCCAGGGAAGACATGGCTTGGCAGTTCGGGCTGGACTGTTCCCATGAGGCACAGGGTCAAGACTGATTTGCATATAGCTGTGTCTGAACTGGGGTGGCAAAGTGAGCTAAAGAACGATGATGGATTCAACCCAGATCTGTGACTGGGGGTGAGTGTTTGAAAAGTTTCAGCACTCCGTCCATCATCTGCTTGTGTTTGCTTTGTTCGCCCTAAGTTGGCAGGGTATGCCCAGACATGGGTCCCTTGCTCACTTTGCCACTGGATTCAAGCTAGCCTGGCTGATGAGGGCTGTTAGTCCGAAACCGGTCCCAGGATGCTTGTTTCCGGTCCAGGGAAGACATGGCTTGGCAGTTCGGGCTGGACTGTTCCCATGAGGCACAGGGTCAAGACTGATTTTCATATAGCTGTGTCTGAACTGGGGTGGCAAAGTGAGCTAAAGAACGATGATGGATTCAACCCAGATCTGTGACTGGGGGTGAGTGTTTGAAAAGTTTCAGCACTCCGTCCATCATCTGCTTGTGTTTGCTTTGTTCGCCCTAAGTTGGCAGGGTATGCCCAGACGTGGGTCCCTTGCTCACTTTGCCACTGGATTCAAGCTAGCCTGGCTGATGAGGGCTGTTAGCCCGAAACCGGTCCCAGGATGCTTGTTTCCGGACCATGGAAGACATGGCTTGGCAGTTCGGGCTGGACTGTTCCCATGAGGCACAGGGTCAAGACTGATTTGCATATAGCTGTGTCTGACCTGGGGTGGCAAAGTGAGCTAAAGAACGATGATGGATTCAACCCAGATCTGTGACTGGGGGTGAGTGTTTGAAAAGTTTCAGCACTCTGTCCATCATCTGCTTGTGTTTGCTTTGTTCGCCCTAAGTTGGCAGGGTATGCTCAGACGTGGGTCCCTTGCTCACTTTGCCACTGGATTCAAGCTAGCCTGGCTGATGAGGGCTGTTAGCCCGAAACCGGTCCCAGGATGCTTGTTTCCGGTCCAGGGAAGACATGGCTTGGCAGTTCGGGCTGGACTGTTCCCTTGAGGCACAGGGTCAAGACTGATTTGCATATAGCTGTGTCTGAACTGGGATGGCAAAGTGAGCTAAAGAACGATGATGGATTCAACCCAGATCTGTGACTGGGGGTGAGTGTTTGAAAAGTGTCAGCACTCCGTCCATCATCTGCTTGTGTTTGCTTGGTAAAGTGGATGGCCGGCCTGCTCTTTGTGTGTGGTCAAGGGCGAATTCTTGCCCGGGCAAGTCTGGGAGAATCTGTCTAAAGAATCATTTAACATAGCCTTCCAAGTCTCCTGGGCCTGCTTGGAGTGGAATGTCCTCAAATCTGATATTTGAGCAACATGAACTATTTTATAATTGTTCTAGATGCAGTTGTAGTCACTTATTCTGTTTTTGGAGGTCCATCAACTCCCGTCAATAGGATTCATGCTCTTTCTTGCTAGCAACACTGCTGTTTTCCAGTCGCCACTCAGTGTCTAATCTCAACCACGTCTCGCTTAATGTCCTTGATATCTGTGGTGACATTGTCATGAAGCGCCGCAATGTCTTCCCTGAGTGTGCAGATTAGCAACTCCACAAAAAGCGTGTGAGCAGTGCACTGGGCTCCGATCTGTCGGGATTCAGGGTTGAAGCCCTCCGGGCTGGGTTGTCACTGGCAGCAATGCTGTGCGTGGGATTTGATTTCCAGGAGGAGACCTTAGTTAACATTTCATTAAGGGTAGTCTACTTCAACCTATGGGCAGCAATGGTATCTCTATGTGGGAAGCTGTACTTCAGCATGTGGCAGAGATACAGTGGGAGGCTTATTAGATGAATCAGTAGGTTGGGTTGCCCTGCACTCTCAAATTCTCTCTGAGGCATAAGTTGCTGGGAGGGGGCTGGTGCTCGCAGGCTGTTGCTGGTCCTATTTGACTTTTAAGTCTTAGCCTCTGAGCTGCCGTAGGGCGCTTCTAGGAATGGTTTGTGCCCCTCTTGTGTTGTGTGTCTCCTACTGTTGAACTTCAACATGCTCACACATCCTGGCTTATGAAGCTGGGGCCCAGACTGCAGTCAGTGAAGCCCAGTTTAACTGTGGTGCTGTGGGTGCCAGCCAGGTCACTCCATAGCCACAGGTGTTGCAGGCAGAAAAAGTGCTGCTCAGTGCTGCTCCAACTCAGCTCCTCTTCACTGCATTGGTCGGGGGTCTGTGGTCTAGCCCATGTGGAGTGATCTCCCATATCGGGGAGGTGCTGATCCACGAGCAGAGGTCCTGCAGTCAGCAGCCCCTCGCGCTTCAGGATATGACCACAGGGTGCAGATGGGTCTCGTTTGCCTCTGCTCCAGCCTATCCCCTTACTTCGCGTCTCTGCGGCAGGCACCATGTTGATTCCCCTCCACAATTTGCGCAGCCTCACAATAGTTGTACTGTTCTCCGCCTGACTTCAAAAGCTGACCCACAGCCCTCTTTCATTAGGGCTGTCACAGCTTGTTGTACCGGTCAAGAAGGCCAAGTTGGACTGGCCAATCTGCCGCCTTTACACAGCCAGGCCCTGTACAAACCCCAAGTCCTTGGAATTAGGTTCAGTACCTGCCTGAAGTCCACAACCTCTACTGAACCTGTGTGGACATAACATACAGCTCTGCACCAAGTCAATGGTGACATGAGATACCAATTCATGATTACCATCACAGACTACATCACCAAAGCAGCTCAAGTACACTAGCTTAAAGTCTATTGGGCTAAACCATTGGTTGCTTTGAGTACGGACCATGTTCTGTGTGCGCGGTTAGGAATATGGGTGCATTTCTCCATTTTACGGTAAGTGTGCTGGTTCTGAAAATTGCTTTTGAAGAAGTTTTTTTTTTAATTACTTTCTGTCGGCAAAAATAGACGTGATTACAATTTTACACTTGCCAAGAGACACCCTAAATCAGTACATGTGTTTTGAGCATAAGGTAACTGATGTTGTGACTGCATCGCTACAAGGAGTTAGGCACTACTTAATCCAACACAAACATCTGCAAAGTTGATGGTTTCTCAGCCACAGGTGTCGTCTTGCTTACAGGTTCTAACTAAATTCCCACAAGCACTAGAGTGCTAAATCTAGATGAACCAAGTCAAAGTGGTAGTGGCAAGTTTCCCATGATAGTCATGCTTGTCGGACTGTTTGCAGATTATTGTCTAACAGTTATACGCACTCATACTCTCTGCAAGCAGGAATTGCATCCACATCTAATAAGCCTGTGCATGCAATGATGCATCCTCTCCCACATCCATCATATCAACATCCTTGTAATCTCCTAGGTCCAACAGATTTAGACCAGGGACAACTGGATCAAGTGAAGCAGGAAAGTACGGGTGTACATTCATCTTGTGATTCACAGCGTCCATTACAAGTAGGTCATGTAGATGAACTCTCTCTGAAAAATCTGGAGCAATAGTAAATCAATTAAAATATTGCTTTCGAGAACTACAACCCAGAGATTCTCACATGTATGTGTACATGAGACCTACAAAAGCAATTCATCCATGGGGCTCTGTATTTGAGCAATGTTCATCAAACCTGCACCACCATAACTGTTCCTGGGATTCTGAAACTCATATGCATGATCGAGATCAAATGCGCATGTACAAACGGTATTGCAGTAGATGATCTCATCTGTGCTATAATCTATGGAGTAACTTGAGATGTCACAAATACAAAGATGTGTAAGGTCATCAGCAATGCATGGTTTGAACCAGAGTTAAGGCTTGCATAAATAGCCAATTGCAATGTTTGGGGGTTCAATATTGTAATCATAAATTCATTTTAATGGTGTACACTCAACCTTTTATTGATGCCATTCTGAGACAAAAAACATATACTTTCTTGGACAGCACACTGTACCCATTTTCCAAAAATGAAAACAAATTGTGCTATATTTTGGCAATTTTCTCAGTTACCTGCAGTGGAATCTACAATTCCTGGGTACCTTTAGAAACCCCACCCACGGTGAAAAGGACAATTGAAAGGGAATGGATAGCTTTTGTGAAGAAAAAAAAATTATGAGGGCATATGCATGAACTAAACTCAATATCAAAAAGAAGGCTCCCACCGAGGTGGAAAAGGAGCCTTATGTATGACCAGGATAAAGCCTAACTTTTTCTCAACATGGTTTACTCATTAAAGAACAACATAACCCTGCATAACAAGCAACCCTTACTACAACAGCTTTTGTCTATTCACAGAGGAGAACGGCAACACGAACAAGCCTGCAGATGCCAGGCCCTACACTCAGTCCTCCATGCAGACAACCAACCACTGCGTGCAGCCTTTGGAAATGTGCAGGAGTTGTCTGCATAGCTTGGAATTGACAAGTCAGCATTAAGCCACTTAACGTGGCTTAACGCTGCCTTGTAAATAAGGCACCCTTAGCGTGAAAGGGGAGGGAAATGGGTGTTGCGGTGGGCGTTCCACCGCAACACCCATTGATTGTGACGCTTCCCCTATTTACAAGGGTGGCGTAAATATGGGGCAGCACCAAACTTAAGACCAGGGAAAACCTGGTCTTAAACAAGCGAAACGAGGAGAAATGGTTTATTTCTCATCGTTTTTGCTGTTTCCATGTGTGCTGCATTGTACAGCACACATAGAAATAGCAAATTGCCATTGATTGTTTATGTGCAGGAAGGTGTCCCTTCCTGCACATAAACATGCACATAAACAATCCAAAAAAAAGAAATGACATTTTTCAACTTCTATGTGTGCTGCATGAAGCAGCACACATAAAAGTTACTAAACGCTATTTAAAGATTGTTTATGTGCAGGAAGGGACATTCTTCCCCTCAATGCAGACACCCTTGTACTATGGTGCAAGGGTGTCTGCATTGGCGCTAGGCTGCTAAGTTTAGCACCAGCACAGGGAAATGCAGGGCTGCAACATATTGTTGTTAATATGGTGCAGCCCTGCATTTCTGAAGTGGCGGAGTGCGGTGTTGTAAATATGCCCCTGAGTTGCCAATCCCTGCTCTGCACAGCCATCTACTCAACTCACCATGGAACTGCAGGGTTTAGATGTATAGCTGCATGGTCTTTTACAAATACATTTTGGGCTCACAGAGGCAAATTGATTTTTACAGACCAAGGAGTTGCCCTAGGTTCCAGAGTCCCTCAAGCAGGTCCTTAGATCCAAAAACACTGGCTGCGAAATGCAGACTACACAAAGAATTGCATTTTTTTTTAATTTTGAGAATAGTATGTTCCCTCTGACCCCCTATAGACAGATTCCTTTTTACTTTCAAAACTCATAGAATGCACATCACATCTGCTACTGCCAGGCACAACAAAATTGAATTCCCCGGAAGTCACAACATTTGGTTCCACTGACTTGTACTCAAACAACCTACTGAACAAAGAGAATATGCTCATTAGTCCAATAGGATTAGTTAAATTTTCAAAATTCTGGTACTGCCAATTTTCCCCAAACCTGGGTCCTTGAACAGTCTTCCAATTAATGGTAAAAAATGCTGTTCTCTTATTAGTCCTTCGAAGCCCAACCAACACCTGCTACTGAACAGTGTTGCACAAAAAGGATGTATTGTGAGTAAAGTTCTAGTTTCATGCTGTTAGACCTGGCATCCTTGGCACTTTTTCCCCTGACTTCTTGCCCCTACCTCCTGTATTTTTTGATGCTGTGCTGGATTTTGATTTTGCCGGCTTAGATGGTTTGTGCACTTTGCCACTGCTGATCAGTGTCAAAGTGCAAGTGAACCCTGGGTAAATTCTGAATCAGTTATCCACAATTACCATATTTGGTTTACTGTTCAGTCCTAGTAAAGTGCATGGTGTGTGCCCAGGGCCTGTAATTCGAATGCTACTAGTGGGCCTGCAGCACTGCTTGTGCCACCCACATGAGTAGCCTTGTAAAAGCATCTCAGACGTGCCACTGCAGTGTCTGTGTGCAATTTTAAACTGCCATGTCAACCTTGCAAGGGCACTCACTTGCCAGGCCCTAACCTTCCCTTTTTCTTACATGTAAGGCACCACTCAGGTAGGCCCAAGGTACCCCCATGGGCAGGTTGCAGTGTATGTGAAAGGTAGGACATGTACTGGTGTGCGTGACATGTCCTGAAAGTGAAATCCTGTGTATTTAATTTTTCACTATTGAAAGGCTATTTGTCCCATAGGCTAACATAGAAAGTACTTTGTAACATCTTACAATTATAACTTTCCATTGGGACAAGCTAATGAAATGAAGTTTAGGCTCTCTGGACTGTGTTTGAAAATGCCACTTTTAGAAAGTGCTCACTTTCTTGTGCAACCATCCTGTGTGCCTCTGCCTGTTGTGTATTCCCTGTCTTGGTTTGGAGTGACAGGAGCTGGGGATGTGCATTCACTCTAGACAGTCACTGAGGGGGGTTGAGGAGTGCTTTGCCTTACATTGGTGACTCATCGCTAGGCTGAATAGAGCTGGTCTACATTTAGAGTGGTGGGAGGAGTTTCTCTTGCACCTGAATAGGCTGTGTCTCCTTTTTCACAATGCTGTCTCCACCTCCTGCGGTCATGTTGGACCAAGGAGGCCAGGACTGGTTTGGACTGGGTGCAGAGACCCTTGACACAAAGAGAACAATAACAAAATGGGGTATAAGTAGTGGACCTAAACCCCAAGTTTTTAGATTACTTCCAGGAACAAGAGGACCCTGCCAAGAAGACGAGCGGAAGGATTGTGTGTGGAGTGCTGCCTTTTCTGAGTGAGAGGTGGGTTGGCCTACAGTTGCTGCTTATGTCTGTGGTGAAGGAAAAGGACTGACTCTTTTTGCCCTGCTGTATTATCCTGCTTGGGAAGAAAATCTCCGAGGGCTTGTGTGTGCTTGCCTCCTAATTTGGATGAGTCAGCGATATCAAAGTCTTCCTTGTTCTTTTAGTTTACTGAAACTTCCTCTGCTTACTGGAAGTTCCATTGGGCTTTTACTTTTCTGAGAATTACCTGGGGGCTTTATTTGCTTAAAAAGCTCCTGTGCGCTTCCCTGAAGGGAAGTTCCATTGTGCTTCACTTGCTAGCCCAAGCTTCTGTGGGCGGTTAGTTTGCTGTTTCAACTCTGGGCTGAGCTCCCAACCGCTGAGTGCCAAGCCAAGATCAGGAGAGATCTCCAGTTACATGTGCGACTGCTTCTAAGTGGCGCCAGTGTGAAGGAGATACCCGGGCATTGCTAAGTTACCAAGGCTGCAGCTCAGAATCACTGGCACCACCCGGCCACACCCCGGAAGCTTCAGAGGTGCCCCAGCCACACTGAATCGACGTGCCTCGATCACCCCCAGCGAAGGAGAGGAGTATTGTCGGGCCACGTTGGGTCCACTGCACTGAAAGGGAGCCGTGTGAATCTCTCCTCCCTGTTTTGAGCTCCGTTGTGGGAGGACGTGTTGCTATTTTTGTCATCACGGGTGCTGAATGGGAAGGATCCTTGTCGGAGATCCCGCTTGGCCTCGCCCCCCCCCCTTCTACAGCCACCCTCACCGCGGCCCACGGGCAGACGGAGCGCAGGAGCGCTGTGCTCAGGCCGCATTCTGGGGGCGAGGGCGAGGTCCCCGTGGGGACTCGTGTTGGGAAGCAGATCTTTGGGGGGATTAAACCCCTGCAAGTGTTCACAGCTGTGCCGCAAGACCGCAGGCAGCTTCTATATGACATATTGTTAAGGGCATTGTTTATCCTTAGCTGCCTTGGATGTGAAACGCGGGCCGACGGCCCAATTATCCCCCCTCAGTGCCTGCGCACCAGTATGGTGTGCTCTGGGTTGTTAGCGCAGAGATGCTAAACACAACTTGATGATCCTGGCATTATTCTCCAACGCCATTAGTACATAGACCATTGGTATTCATGCTATAAACAACAGTGCACTGGAAGTGATGTTATGTTTGCTTAGCTGGCAATTACTACAAAGTATTTTCTAATGTATACATTCTTATGGCAATTGCCTTATGTCAAGGTGATTTTTGATTTATGTGACTGTGTTCTAAATATGGTCGGTGTGTAATACAAAAGATATTTTATATAACCTTGTGTGGAGTCTCTTTTTGTGGTGTGCCTAGTGTGTCACTGGTGTGTGTGTGTTGCGCAAATGCTTTACACATTGCCCTGGGATAAGCCTTACTGCTCTCCCAAGCTACAAAGGGGGTGAGTAGGGGTTATCCTGGGTGTGTAACTCCATTATCCTGACTAGAGTGGTGGGTTCTGCCTGGCTAAGGTGCATACCTAGCCAACCAGAAACCCCATTACTAACACATGCCGTGATCATTATAATTCCAGTTAGCAGAAATCACTACGGTAGCTAAAATGGAAGATGCACCTTTTTCATCAAGTCTTTTACTCTGTTTCTTGGGTCTGCATGAGACTTGCAGTTTTTAAATTGTGCCAATATTGTTAGTGAACCAAAAAAATGTAATTGAGAGAATAGTTAATCATAACCACACATAAAAATCCCCCACGTTTATATTAATAGTGTGACAGTGTGAATAATATGGCCCAATAAATCATGGTATTTAGGACAAGTGTACTAATGACCACAGACTAACACGTTTATTAACAGAGTAGAGTTTAAGAGACTCAAAAAGCATTGCATTATGCCTCAAAGTTTCAATTCAATAGCTACTTTACGGAAGGAAACAACTGAGCCCATATTCATAAGACCAAGGGCCACATGTACAATGGAAACATTTTGCGAGTTAATAATTGCAACTTTTTGCTACTCACAATTAGGAACTCTCAAAGCAGACCACCATGTCTGTGATTGCTTTTTCAATAAAGCCATTTTTTTATTGAAATGCAGCCCGTTTTCCTTAAAGCAAAATGGGATGCATTTCAAAAATAAAAATGAAAAGCTACCTTTTCATTTTTAGGAGTCCCTGGGACCACTGCCTGCTCTCAAAAAATGTTGGTGCCCACATTCACAAAGGGAACCGGGTCCCTTGGAAATCCCTTCCCGTTTTTGAATGGGTTACCACCTCCTTCATGGAGTCTATAAAATATGAATGTTTTGCGACCGCGTTCGGGTCGCAAAACATTCTCTACATGTCCCTGTGACTCGCTATTAGGAAGGGACGCCCTTGAAACACCCCTTTTAATACCGACTCGCAAACCCTATCTGGAAGTCTGTAATAGGTTACTGATTTGCAAAATAGGGTTAGTACATGCCAAACAACTCTTTAGCAGTCGCAAACAGCCCGATTTTCCTTTTGTGACCATTAAAATGTATCATACATTTGCCTCTAGTTATTGCAATTCTGTCTCATTGCATTGATTTAATCCTTTGCACTGTGGTTATGGTTAAATACTGTTGTTTACAGCACATGAAAAAAACAGCATGGCATATGTATTCATGATAGGTAAACAAAATCTAGCCATTGTAATTCTAACCAGTGCCTATAGTAAGCTGCACTTAAAAGAAACTGTGTTTTCAAGCTAACTCCCCCAAAATAAACATGTAATATTAAAAATACATATTTTTTAATAGTTGTTACATCATCTTACATTGCAATATCAGAGGTCTGGTGATATTTACAAACCCTTCATTATTGGGCCTGTGGTTTATAATGTCACCAGATCTTCTTTATGGCAATATTTGACTATATTACCATATTAACTGTTACCCATTATGTATCATAGATATTTAAATGGTGCTTTTATCTAACAAAATAGTATAAAAAATGGATGTGTCTCAGAGAACTATGAATTATGGAAAATATTTCATGATTCTCTGTGAAATGCAGATTTCATCATCTGAATGACTGCTCCAAATCACTTCACAGAGCTTTGTCACTGTCAGAAATATTAGGATTAAGTGGCATTGAGGATCAAATTATCTAGCAAGCGTATTTAATTATATGCAATTCACATTCTCTGTCACTATTTTCAACCGTTGGAGCTAGAAACAACGTTTTGACAAATCTGCAAATTTTGTGAGAAATTTGCTAAATCCATAATGAGGCAAGTGCTACAACTGCATAAATGCACTGGTGTTCACCATTGCCCAATATTTAATGAAAGATAACCAAACCCTAAGCATTCTCATTCCAATCACTGCCAATTGTTAGCTCCACTTTAAAGTGCCACTACTCCAAAATAAACAGGTTATAAAATAAAACCTATAATGGGTAACTTGTGTATATGGTCCCATATTGCCATGTCAGGATTTGGTGTCATTTACAAATCACTCAACCTTCAGCCTCGTGCTTTATGATGTCTCTAGCGCCCATTGATAGCAATATTGGACCATATTACACAGTCACCCTTTATATATCCTCTATATATGTAGTATATCAGCACAAAACTTTCCCCAAAAATGCACATCCACTTCGGTACGGAGCAGTCAAATTGAGAGCAAAATAGGGGTTTCAAAAAAGTGACATTTTCCATTTTAGCTTCCATACAAAATCTTTCCATGATGCTAGAGAACAATCAGTTTAATAGAACTGCAACAAAATTGACAGAAAAGTGCAACTTTGCTTGGTTTAGTGCAAATCCATTGAGCAGCTTTTGAGAAATTAGAGTGAGAATAGTGATTTTTATAGGCCTTATGTTGAACGATCTTCCACTCAAGACTGAGATTTCCGGACCTTAAGTGTGCAAACAGCCTTTATACATAAGCCAAAGGCATAAGCCAAGAGTAGTGGCAGTGCACCACCCCAGGCTCCATGTTGGCCAGCCATGCAGCCAACCTCCACCATGAATGGACAAAATGTGGGGGTTGCCACAAGTAGAAGGTTAAGACCTTAATCTATGTCTTGAAAACTTTAGAAACTCGCTTAAAACCACAGTTAAAATGCAGTTATGTTTGCAGAGTAAAACTGACAAAGCACTGAAGTTCACAGGTTATAGGTAGGATCACAATCCATAACTAACACAACAGCCTTGCAAACCATGACTCAACGGAATTCTAAAGATCCTCATACCAAAATTGGAGATCTTTCAACAGAGATTTGTGTACATGGTCAACTCTTCTACAATGCATCAAAATATGCTAATGTTAATCTAGAGATGAGCGAGGAGTGGCTTTAACTGCACAGAGACCTTTAGAGAAGTTATTTGACAAAAAATCTTGTTGTTCCATTGAGGACCGAGTAGTAATACAATTGTGCTTTTCAGCATATCTACAGACAAAGCGTTACTGAGAAGGAACTGCACAGTGTGTAGAACATGTTTATTAGCACGTATAGCAAAGCCCGGAAGTGAATAGCCCCGATTAATTATCACTTCATCCATATCATCAAGAACCACATACAAAGGAGTTGCATCATCCCAGTCATAAATAAATCCTCCTTTAGCATTAAAACTCCTCATTACATGACTTATGCTTCTGAAGTAATCTGGAATAGAGGGGTGTTTCACCTCATCGCAATATGAAAGGGAAGATTCACTGGTTCTTTTCTTTGATAATAAAAAACGTCTTCTTACTTCACTTGAATAGGATCAGGAAAGGAGAAGTTCACTCTGGTATGCTGCAAGGTTTCACTAAAATCGATGACCTGCACATAGCAAAATCCTGTTCCTCTTCACTCTCTGCCAGATGCATATCTAACTGGTAATAATATCCGGACTGATCTCTGGCATGCAAAGCACCTACCACAGCTCACTCTGTGGACTGCTGTAGACAAGTCACCGCAAGTAGCAGTCTGTTCTTCCAACAATTCTGATAGGCGAGGGTCTGGAGAGGTGATATTTCCATGTTGTTGGTAACTTGGAAGACAAAACAACGCAACCTCCCTCACAGGACCGCACCCTATTGAACTTAGACACAGGTGCTGGTTACGAACACTGGAGTGATGACAACAGTCGATGCTGGTTTTAATCCCTGTCTCCACCTAGGAGGGTCCTGATCAGACAGAAAACATTGTACCACACTTCTGTAAGAAATGTGGCCACTCAGCTCTGCTTCAGCCCCTCTTTCAGAAAAAAGTATTAGCCTTGAAGCATGGGAGCCTGGAACCAGGGAGCAGAAACAGGGATCACTGAGGCAGGACCCTGCTACAAAACCAATATCGCAATAAAAATTATTTATTTTTTAAAACATACTCGCTTGGGTACAGCAATGAAGGAATCTTTGGAATGGAGTAAACAGGTATCAAGGAATGCCGTGACATAAAAATGAATAATCAACAAAAAGAAACACATGATGCATTGCCCCATGGCCCCCTTTCTGGGCTACAGCCATGGGGGAGGAGAGGAGATTATTTGCCTCTGATGTCCCCAAGGTCTGTTCAACTATGGCTCAGCAAACTGGGCTTAGTGCAACCCCTTCAGCGCTTCACTCTGTGGTAGTGATGGCAAGACGTCTCAGAGTGTTGAGTGTGATGCTTAACAATCTCAGCACTCAAACACATGGCAGTGTATTAACTTGATTATTCAACTAAGTGCTCACTTTCATAAAGGGAAGTTCAGTAATACAAAATAACACTGAATATAACACAACAAAAGGTACCAAATAGTTGGACTCTGTCACAAGACTACTACCCCTTCTGTTCGCCCCTCCACCTACATTATCTTAAATCCTAGAAACAGGTGCAGTGCTACCATGGTGCGGTAGGTGATAGCATGCATCATCTAATAGGCATCCTCACCAACGGGTTTGAGTCCGCTTTAGGCCTCTCTCAGGCCTTCCATACATCAGTCCTGGTCCTCACTCATAGAAGGAAGACATGCCAGCCGCAGGTGCATCAGTGAGCTGACTCACTTTGTGGGAACATGTGCAGGGTATGCAGCAGCGTTCAGGGGTAGCAGTATGCCTGCCTTTAATCAGCAGCTCTCTTTCGGGCACACAACATCGGCTTGGGATTGCAAGTCATGGTAGAATTTCCATCTTTGTGGACTGTCTAATGAGCTGCTGTTTTACCTGATTTGGCCTTTCAGGGTCAATGCAGTGATGCAGTCTGTCTTGGTCTCAAGTATGAGGGCTACAGGTAAGCCAATTCAAGGCGCATCAAGCTTCAGAGGTGACGACGTAGGGCCTAATTTAAACTTCGAGGGGCAATCTGTTTCTCTGTCAGGGAGATGTAGTTATGAAAAGAAAAAAGAAAATGCTCCCCTCACCTTGGGAGAGGTCTCCCTTTAGGAGGGGATGACCTACCTGTTTTGACTGACCCTTATCACCAGGATTTTCCTAGCAGTGACTGGCAGTGAAACCTGACCTCTAACTCTGCCCATCTAGACCAGGTGTGTAGAATTAGAGCTCTGTCTCCGACAGCCCTTACTACACAGGGCTGTTGGAGGGTTTAATCATGACGGAGACTGAGTAGTCTCCACCATAATTAAACCTATGGTTCGCCATCATCTAAATCAGGCAGGCGGACCTTCATCTTAGCAGTATGTATACTCCGTCCCTGTTGCAACAGAGTATACATACCGCCAAGATATAAATTAGGCCCCGTCTGGTCAGGCAAGCTTCCGGTGATCGATTTAGTTGCACTTCTGGTCAGTGCCTCTATCAGCTGGACAACCGCTCAGGTACACGGCAGGCAAGTGCCTTGAGGCATCAGCTTCACTTATAGTGACAGTCTCTTCAGGCACACATTGGGCAAGTGTCATGGGACAGGCCCCCAAAAAGTTAAGTAGGACACACTTGGGCACTGCCACAAGCTTGAAACAAGTCTTTTCTTATTGGTACAGACTGCTCGGGCACAGTTTGGGCATGTGCCAAGGGATGCAGCAGCAGAGTGTGTTCAGGCATCCTTGGTGAATACCACAGCTGTGACAGCAGAGTTGATGGGGCAATCATCTCTGGCACACTTTGGCAGTGCTGCAAATTTTCCACTCAGCAATGGAGACCAGCTCGGAGCAAGGAGCATGCCAGTCTCACTTTAAGTAGTCTCCGTTAGATGCACCCACAGCACCTGCGTCAACTGCTCTTGGCAAGGCCAGAAGTCAGCTCCTTCTGTAGAGTTAGCTTGCTTCTTCCCCCTTCTTCCAAGAAGGATTCTCCAGGGGTTCCAGGAGAGGGAAACAATTTTTCCTCCTGATCATATTCCAAGCGATGTCACCTCAACTCTGGGAAGCTAGCCATAAGGGAGAGACCAGCTGTGGTTGCACAGTAGTCATCTGGGTACTCTGTGGAGCACCCCCTTTTTGCTTGGAGAGAGACTGAAACAAGTGGGTCAACAGCTCCCACATTTTTATATGGTTAATGTACTTCCAGAACTGGTTTGGGCAGGTTCTTTTTATATGTCCTTCTCAGGCTGTCTTCCAGGCTCATTTTTTGTCTATAGTGATACTCCTCAGAGCAGGGTCGTCTCCAAGTTGGAGCACCCAGAACAGAAGAACAGAGGAGTGAGCAATCTGCACCTCGTCATCAACAGTCACACTTGACATTGATTAGGAAAGGAGACAAAAGGCTAACAATTTCTTAAAGACCATTCACACTCTGTACAACAGGGACTCTAATCTCACCCTTCACCTCTACTGTGTGCAATTGAGTTTTTAGTTGGGTGGGATTTTAACCCTGCTCAAGCAACAGCCATAATCCCTGTCAGGGTATAGCACACAAGTCATTCAATTAACCTGCGCTTGACCCTCTGGTAGCTTGGCATGAAAGCAGTTAATTTAGAGGCAATGTGGAAAGCATTTATGCAGCACACAAACAGTAATCAATTTAAAACACAATACAAGAAAAATCCCACTCCAATGAAGAAAAATAGTGTACATTTCTAACAAATGATTTGACTTCAAAAATGACGAAAATCCAATCAGTAGTACCTGAGCTATGATTTTTTAAAGTTTAAGGTAAAACTAGCACCTGTAAGATCAAAGCGACAACCGCAGATATCTAGTTGTGTGAGACCAGGTCATAGTAAAAAAATATGGCCGACTGTGATAGAGCTCGGGTCCTGTACAAGAAGTGGATTGGGCCTGGTCGGCACTTACCTTTGGATATAGAAGAAATTTAAACAAACATTGTCTGAGAAGGTGAAGTTCCAGTGGGGCAAGGCTGAAGGCAATGTCTGAAGATGAGGCATCATCATCGTAGAACTGCTGGACGACGTTGTGGTGAAGATTTTTACATTTGGATTTAGTCTCTTAGTCAGAGCAGTTTTTATCGCAAAGGTTTGAATTTTAGCTATCTGGGCAGCTTTAGCACCACTTCCAAGGGTCCAGGACAGGGGAGGCACCACTTGGAGGATCAGGACTCACTCAGGCTGGGTCCATGTGCAAGTTCAAGATGGTTGGAGCCTTTTCTGAGCCTGAGGCTCTGATCATTAGGCCAGCCAACTAGCTCTTGGAGTTACTCTGATACTCTTTGGTTCAAAATGTGGAACAGGGCTCAAGCAGCAGGCCTGAGGGTCCAAGGCAGGCCTTAGGCAGCAGAAGAGTTATGATAGGTGGAGCAAAGTAGTCTTCTGAAATACATAGCAGGCAGTCCTCAGAGTCCCTCCGCAGGTCCAGAAAGTGAACTGAAGTGTGGTCTGAGTTTTATATTTTAATACCTGGTGCCTGGTAGAGAGACATTACTAAAGATTTCCTTTGAAGTGTTTGGAATTTCCTGTCTGCCTTGCCCTGGCTCCAGACTGACTCCAGGCACAATGTGGTAGTGTGAAGTACTTTGTGTGAAGGCAGGGCATACCCTTTTGATTTGCAAGTGGGGCTGTATCCAGCTCCATCCAACCTTACTGCCAGTGATGGCCCATCCAGGTACACCTTATCCATCTTGTGTGTGGATGTCTGGGAGGAATAAACAAGTCCAACTACACATAATTATGTGACCCAGGAATAGTCTGCCACCACAAAATAGCTAGGGCAGGAAAATGCCAACTTTCTAAAAGTGGCATTTTCAAAATTATGACTTACATTCCAATGTTACCATTGTAGAGTGTTAGACATGGCGTCTTTTGGCGTGTTTACCCTGTCTTTTTGCTTTCTGACCTCCTGTTTTTGCTGGATTAGTGTCTCTGCACACTTTCTCACTGCTGTTCAGTGTTAAAGTGCAAGTGCTCCTACTGAAAATATGTTATGGATTGGTGTTTCCATGATTGGCATATTTGATTTACTGGTAAGCCCCTAGTAAAGTTCACTGAGAGTGCCAGGGCCTGTAAATCAAATGCTACTAGTGGGCTTGCAGCACTGGTTGTGACACCCACAGAAGTAGCCCTGTAAAGGTATCTCAGACCTGCCACTGCAGTGTCTGCATGCAGTTTCTACTGCCTTGTCGACTTAGCAAGTGCACCCACTTGCCAAGCCCTAGCCTTCCCTTGTATTACATGTAAGTCGCCCCTAAGGTAGGTCCAATGTAGCCCTATGTGCAGGGTGCAGTGTAGGTGAAAGGTAGGACATGCACCGGTGGGAGTGACATGTACTGATAGTGAAATACAGTGTATTTCGTTTTTATCTATTGAAAGGCTATTTGTCCCATAGGATAGATTAGGAGATACTTTGTAACATCTTACAAGTATAACTTCCCATTGGGACAAGATGGAGAAATTAAGTTTAGTATGCCTGAACTCAGAATGTAAAAATGCATCTTTTAGTAAAGATGATTTGTATATTGTGTGGTTGAAAATGCCACATTTAGAAAGTAGGCATTTTCTTGCTTAACCATCCTGTGTGCCTCTGCTGGGTTGTGGATTGACTGTCTGGCTTTGGAATGACAGGGGCTGGGGATGTGCATTCACTGTAGACAGCCACTGGTGGGGTTGAGGTGTGTCCTGCCTTTCCTGGATGAGTCAGGGCAGGGCTGAATAGACCTGGGCTGCATTTAGAGTAGTGGGAGGAGATTTCCTTGCACCTGAATAGGCCTGGTCTGCCTCACACAATGTTGTCTCCACCTCCTGCCAGGAAGCTGGACCAGAGAGGACAGAACTGGTTTGGGCTCAGCACAGAGACTCTCTGCCACAAGTGAACAAAGGAAAAGGCTGTATAAATATTGGGGCCCAGACCCCAGAACTTTAGAACTCTTTTGGACTCAGAAACCTGCCAAGAAGAAGAGCTGGAGAAGCTGTGAGGAGGAACTACCACTCTGCGGTGTGCTTTGCTATGTTGGCCTGCAGTACCTGCTTCTGTCTTGGGCAGAGAAAGGACTGGACTGATTTTTCTGCAACTTCTTTGTTTGAGTTTCTCCAAGGGCTTGAGGTAGAGCTTACCCCTGATCACGAAGAATCAGGAACAGCAAAGACTTCACCTCCCTCCGGGTACCACCTCTGGGACAGTGGGTCTCAGTTGCCACAGAGGGAAACCGCAACACGATGCTGTCACCAAGACCACCGGCGGTTCCATGACCTGAAGGCACCGCAGATGGCACCGCCGCACTTCGCACTGCAACTCTGGTCTCACTGATGATGACGACCGCCGCTGCCACTGAGCCACTGCTTGCACCGCGACCTGTGGGCACTGCACTCCGCACTGCCTCGCTTCAGCCGCTGCCCTGGTCTCACCGACGATGCCGTTGCCAGCTGACATCGCCGTCGTGGTCTGCACCGTGTTCTGAGGGCACCGCTCTTAAGCTACACACAGTACCACCCCATTCCACACCACAGCAGCGGCCCACCGAGGCCAGCCCCTCGACTGCCAATCTTCGACAGCTGCCGCCACTTGTACCATGACCATCAGCACCGCGATGAGCACCATCCCGCTTCACACCGCAGCCCTGGTCTCACCGACGCCGCAGGATGACTGTCATTGAGCCGCTGCTTGCACCACGACCTGAGGGCACCACACGCTGCACCGGTCTGCTTCACACCGCAGCCTCGACAACCGCCACCGCCGGAACACACTGCTGCAGTCGGCAGGAACAAAAGGTACTGTCAACATGTCTTCTGACACCAACGCCTGCCCGCACCCATGCGGTCAACTGAAACTGTTGGATTTGGTTGTTCTCAGCACTTCGGTAGCACCGTATGGAGCTACCGACTTCAAGGAACTTAATTTCTAAGGTTATTCTTGCCATGTGCATATTCTGATTATTGTATGTTGGATTTCTATCGTTTTGGTCTTGTTTTACACAGATAAATATTGGTTATTTTTCTAAACTGGTGTGGTGTCCTTTTGTAGTGTTTTCACTGTATTACTGTTGGTTTTGGGCAAATGCTTCACACACTGCCTCTGAGATAAGCCTGACTGCTCATGCTAAGCTACCAAGGGGGTGAGCAGGGGTTATTTTAGTAGTGTATCCCCCTTATCCTGACTAGAAAGAAGGGTCCCTACTTGGACAGGATAACAATCTGCCAACTAGAGATCACCATTTCTAACAAAGAGGATTTTAAATTACAATTTCTTAGACACCAAACATGAATTCCCTCCTTCTCCTAATCAAATGTTAACACTTATTAAATGTAATAAGGCAACCCAATGTTATCTTATGGGTGAGGAAGGCCTCACAGTAGTGAAAAATGAATTTTGTAAGTTTCTCACTACCAGGACATGTAAAACTTAAAAGTACAAGCCCAACTTTTTAATTACAATGCACCATGACCTATGGGCTGTCAAGGGCCTACCTTAGGGGTGACACATTTAATAAATGGGTAGTTTCATACCTGGCAAGGGGTTATTTTACCAAGTCAAATTGGTAGTGCAAAACTGCATCTAGGCTGTAATGACAGACCTTGGACATGTTTAAGGGGCTACTTAAGTGGGTGACACAATAAGTGCTGCAGGCCCACAAGTAGCATTTAATTTACTGGCCCTGAGAATATGGTATACCACTTTACTAGGGACTTATATGTAAATTAAATATGCCAATCAGGTGTAAGCCAATTTTACCATATTTTAAGGAGTGAGCACAAGCACTATAGCATTGTTAGCCGAGGTAAAGTGTGCGGAGTCTTAAGGCCAACGAAAACAAATTCAGAAAAATAGGAGGATGAGTAAAAACGTTTGTGGGAAGACCACCCTAAGGCAGACAGGTCTCACACTTACCATCCACCAAATGACAGTACTAAGAGGAACTTACCAATAGCCCTGTGCAACAAAGAAACCATATTGAATTTCTAGGGTGTGTCCATCTCCTCTTTCCCCACTTCACTATCTTGGTACCCTTCCTCCAGTCCCAGGAATGTCAGCAATACACTTCACTGTCTGGTTAAGAAACCCCACCTCTATCTTGTGCACATGAACAGTCCAGGGCTTCCAAAATGCAACCAACAGGCCTTGTTCACTGTGGTTCACTCAGACATGCATGGTAAGTGTAACATACAGTTCACACACATACATATACAAATGGATTCAGGACCTTACCACAAGACTCCCGATTCACCTGGAGCAGCAGAACTGTACACAATTGGACTGGTAGGTCAACGCTTTTGTGACACAAATAAAAAGGTTGGGTCATGCTAGGATTACTGAAAATGTTATATTGTCACCACTGTACTATACGCTTGACCCTGTGAAAGTGATGCTACCCACCTGTCACTATGGAGAGCATGCTTGGTGCACCCCTCCAAGTTTAGGACAGGTCTAGGACTATACTCACGTCAAGAGACATTCCTAGCCTTACATGCGCATGATAGAATTTCATGAGAATGGGGCCAACAATCAAAAACCAGATACCAGACATTGGCAGTTGAACGCTCAGTGCATAAGACATGACAGTCACCGTGCAAGGGACTTTCCCATACCAAAAGAGAGGCTAGGTATTTGTCTGCCTTAAAAGAGAGAAAAAACGATAGTGAGTCTCTTAGGGCCCATCTTTTAGGCTCTAAAGAGAGGGTGGACCCCCAAGTCCGGACAAGGATAAAGGAAAACTTTGGGGCATATTAGCAAGACCGGCGATAAAATTATCGCCGTTTTAGCGGCAGGAAACTGCCGCTAAAGCGGCGATAATGGGCTTGCTAATATGCGTTATAGAATTCAATAGAAGCCCAGGTTAGATGTCCTGCACATCTAACCTGGGCTTCTATTGGAATTCTATAACGCATATTAGCAAGCCCATTATCGCCGTTTTAGCGGCAGTTTCCTGCCGCTAAAACGGCGATAATTTTATCGCCGGTCTTGCTAATATGCCCCTAGTATTTAGTTTTAGTTTAAAGCTAGGATGCTTTATCCTGTCTGTGAAAGAGGCAACGCCCCAATGCTAGACCTGGAACGAGGAAGACGGACAAAGAGGTAGAGCCTCTATCATCTACCGCCAGTTTCCGAATCCGAATGGAACATGTAATTCTCACACACCGTACCTTCGGAAATGAAATGAAGTGCTATCTAAACATATTTTGTGCTAACATTACCAAAGCGTGAGCATCGTTGTGGATTTGGAATGCCATTTGAAAGCTGCAGTTTGAATGACAGATGCTTTTAAAATGACTGCGCTAATGCTTTCTAAAGCCTTTCCACTTGAAGGCGAGGTAAAATGTCTACAATGCAACGTGTCAAATGTTACTTGATAAGCCGCCCAGTTTTATAGCTGCGATTTTGTGCGAGTGGCTGGAAGCTGTTTTTTCCTCCAATTTCTGTGTTGTACATATTCTCAGAATAGGAAAGAAATGCCTGACACCTGCAGAATCCAGACGCCGCAGTGAGCTGTTTCATCAGTCTGTTTACGATTGTAAAATGCAGTTTCTGAATACTTCAAAAAAGTAGGTCAGCAACTGCATTCTCGAAACAATAATCAGCAGCATCTTTTCTAAAGTGGGACATACAGATACTGATTTCCAGGGGATTTATTTAAGTACCGAATCGCAAATGGCTGCAAAAGCTTTCCGTCTGAAACCAATGGAAAGCCCACATTCATCTTCTCCATACTCGTCCTAATTGAGTTTCCCATTTGTCACAACACACTCTTGAAATGACAAGTTGCAAGCAATTCGAGATGGATTTGAAACAGCCAACTTCAGTAATGTGTTTTAACAGCAAAAGAGTAGCGCATGACGCCCGCGGCCCCAGTGCAGGTGCCACAGGCCTGTGGAGAATCACATGACGTACGTTTATGGTGGTCTCACATCGCAGCCCGGTCCACCCATCTTCGCAGGAACACTCACACCCATTTGCAAGGTCGACACATCTGAAATGACAAGCACAGTAGTAGTGACCCGGTCAGTGTTTCTGCTTTCTATCAAAGGGCAATTATATTCCACTTTGCTATCACTAACTTCCCCAGTGCGTGACTGACGGAAATTGCCAAACATACTGAATTAAAGAAAAGAATTCTGTCTTGACTGCACCTGCCTGTTATATACAAGAACATGACCTGATTTTTAACCACTCTAAACTCTAATTAATCCACGTTTTTCATAATGGTTTATGCTAATAAGCTCAAATGAATGAAGTGCTCTGAGAAGAGCTGCCTCCGTGTTTCAGCTTAGCGGAAACACACAGCAGCTGTCATTTTTAGCTGTTCCTGCTCTTGTTTCGTCTAGGCACATCGTTGAAATGTTTTCCTAAACCTTCACTGCTATTACATTTGAAACTTCGAGATAGTTAAGAACATGTATTCTAAAAATAACATGGAGAAAGCACACTTGCGCACCTGCCGCGGAGACAAGGGTCTGACGAACACGCAGCGAGGATTGTATCGCAGTTTTTCCCGCTGAACCCCAAGGATCCGCCTGTGCGGTTTCCACTGCTGAAGGGGGGGGTTACTGACGAACATCCGTTTATGCGGACTTCACATATGGTGCCTAAGGAGGAAGCGAAAGAGAAGGGTGGAGAGTGAGCGTCAAAAAATCAACACCTTATTTGTCAACTCCTTTTAGTGTAATTACCATATTGCTTAGCAGCTTTGCTATGGCGCCTATTTAGCATCAATCCAGATTGTTACAGTAGACTGTTGAAAGGTTTGTACCAAGAGCAGCCTCACATTTGTTTATCTTTTTGATAACAGAATGCCTCAGTGAATGCGACAACCATTGATAAGTGGGCGAAAACTATTAATGCAACAGAACATGCCTGGGCCAAGGGTGGATTACTCCTCTGCCGCGTCTTCCTGGGTTCCTCTTGGCCACCATATCAATAGTCAGGGCACCCGACTGAGCTCGAAGGCGGTACCTCTGCCACGGGTGTGTGGAGTGAGTGCACAGTCAGAGAGGGCCCTGTCTTACCATGCCAGGAGAGGCAGGTGGCTACCTCGGGGCCCTCTTGACTAGCCGCCTTGCCGCCCACCACAGCTGTGACCCTTCCAGTGCCCCAGAGCTTGAATGTTTATGTGAAGGTAAACCCAATTCCTGAGAGCAGTGAGTGGGCAGGAAGTCGTCTTCATAAATCTGATGTAGAAGGGGGTGACGAATTCTAGTACCTTCATCTAGCCCCATTGACCTGTAGGTCAGGCATTGGAGTACATTGTACATTCTAGAGCTGGGCATCTAAACGCCAGGGTCTGGCAGGGCTTCATTTAACATAATATTTAAAAAGCACCACCTACAACTGGTCCCAAATGTGGAGTTATGTGCTAAGTGCAGGAAACTGGAGGCTATTCTACGAACCAATCTAATGCCATTCAAATATTGTACGGGTAATTATGAACTTTCTGCCACCTCTTGTCGTGGAACAGTTCTCTACAAAGAAACCTATAACACAAATCTGGATTGCGAATTCAGTTGAAGACACGGGGAATTCAAGAGTTTGCTACGTATAATAGTTTTTCTTAACCTTCACTTTTTTCACTTCTTTACCGTAAAGGAATAGGAGAATTTAAACGTAATTGTTCCCAAAGATATTTGCCTGCGATCCAAACTTACTTCAATAAGAACCTGTTATTGCTGAGTTATATTTTGCATTAACCATCTATTTTACTGGGAAAGAAGAAAATGAAAATATATATATATTTCTAACAAAAAACCTTCAACAGTGAGTAGAAACATTCTCTTTCTCATAATGTCCACAGACTTGTTTGCTTTTATGTGACATTATTTGTTGGAATATTTATACTTTGGGCACTGGGTGACTGGTAAAAACCTTTAATACATGTGCTCAGTTCATTAAACTTGGATGTAAAAGTCTAACCCCAGCTCGAATAGCTGACTTTTAGATAAAGCTACAGTAAATGGCACAGAAATGACATTCTTTGTCACATGTCAGACGGAGTGTACCGTTACCCCACGTGTATGAGCAACTTTAAAAGCAGGACTTCAGTATTCAAATTCCAGCCAAAACTTGAAGTCTGCACGCGTCAAAGTAAACCCTCTGGACATGTTAAAAAGCTGAGTTTTAGCATTAAGTTAACCATCTGTATATAGGCCGTGAAGCACTCCAGGCCTGCGTTCATAATGTGTAAAAGTGATGAATGCTAAAATTGGAGTTAGTGTATCTCTACAACAGGGCCTTGTTAGTACATGAGTATTGACAGTCCCAAGCCCATCACACACACACTAACATATGCATGGTGGACATCAGAGACAAGGGCTTCTAACAGAAGAAGGCAACACCAGCCCTGGTTTTGACAACAGGGACAGGATTTGCGGGATGTAACATAGGACCAGGTTCCCTGCTATTTGTGATACATGAATAATACAAGTGAATTGCCTCCAGTGAAGAGGACTGCACATTAGGACTGAAAGGGCTGGTTTCTATCGACACATTTAGACGAGGTGCATAGATTGCACCATAACAAGTACAACTGGAGTGGTCAGCAGGAGACTCTGATCAGGAATCTAGTATATATTTCAAAACATGCAATTAAGTGTTTTAAAATTAACTTTTTAATCTACAAGTACTATCCACAAGCAGACATAGACTTCTTCTTCAGGGCGAGGCACACTAGTTATATGGTAAAACAGATAAATAAATCACAAGGTTGAGAAACAGGAAAATTAATAATTAAAGAGAATTTATGAAGAAAGAACATTATTTATCTTTTTAGAGACAAAGTAGAAGACAGACTTAGCTACAGTGCTTCTATGTACAACAAAAAGAGAAAAATAATATTGAGGAAGCTAGACTAGGAGTATGCAGAACACGTTGTAATGACACACATGTGTGCGTAAACATTTTGGGGTAATAAACTATAAAAGACATGAAGACCAGCAGAGACTAGTGGGCGAATGCCATAGAGGGTGCCTGGTTTGAAAAATTGGAGTAACTGGCAGCGCCGGGTTAACATATAGACTCAAGAAGGAATCCCATGTCACAGTTGCGACAACAGATCGCTGATCTAGCATGTTGATCAGAAATTGGTGAAACTGTAGGACGCATGAGGTACTATGTTTCAGTTAACAATTTAACAGGACATCTGCTTAACCATTATACTATCATGGGTCATCAAACAGAAATGAACTAGTAAGATGATATGTGAGTTCAGGATGTGAATTTCTATACAAAATGATAACAGATGGATACATGATCAACAGCTATAGCGTGACAAAGAATTGTAATGTATAAAAGCAAAGTCTGGAAGGTCTGAACAAAAACAGTTTTTGTATAGTTTTGGATTTTTGTTCTTTTAACTGTTTAAAAAAAATCAGAGAAGGGGATAAAGAAGACTGTCAAGTAAATCACAAAGAAAAATGTAACCATGAAAAAGTATGAAACTGGTTGTTGAGTGTTTGTATGTGTTCTTTTGGAACTCTTGTGTTTTCCTCACAATACCAAATGTGGGGCTCATTCTCCCTGCAGTGAAGGGCCATCCTCTTAGCTGCGGTCTCAAGTTCATGTTGTGCTTCTTGCTTAATTCCAGTGGCAAGATGTTTGAACTTTTACTGAACTTTGTTCTTTTTGTTCTCCTCTCTCTGGACAATGGCATGTTTCGTACTAAAAGGATGGGACACGGATGTTGTTCCAAAGTACCATCAGGTAGCATTTCCCTGGCATAGTTCTTGTGTGGAAAGCTTGCATACAGTTTTGCTGCCAGTGATCTTTTCGCATTGGGAGGTTGGGTTAAATATTTACAGACCTAGGGCTTCTTGCTTCACCTCTCTCTTCTTCTGAATGTTCCATGTCAATTATTTCTTAAGAAGATATTGCCTCTGCTAAAACTGAGGTCTGCCATGTGCCTTCAGTTGTCTTCTGCTGTAGTGATCTCTGAGGTGTTGGAGTCTACCCTCTAAAAAGTAGAATGATACAAATGAAATAAGACGGACTTTTTATTTATTAAACCGGAAACATTTCTTATAGTGAAAGAGCATTAATGTACTATTTTTGGTACATAAATATACCCAACAAGGCATTATAGCAGAGGTTTTAAAACTGGAGGGTCTGCATTGATCGCGGGGGGTGGGGGGGCGATGGGAGTAAGTGTTAAAGCAGGGAGGCTCTAAATAATACTCAAAAACTCCCCCAGTTCTGATAATTAATGACACTATGGATACTTTTACACTTCAGGAAGACCAGGCTGCCCGTAGCTTGTTGGCAATTAGGTATGTGATGGCATTTTAAAAGAGATGACTGAACATAAATGCAATATTTTAATAGTTGTTAAAAATGTTTACAACTGGAAATTTTATAGAATAATTGTCAAAAAATGTGTTTTCATTCTCGGGCCCTGATTAAATGTTTTTTCCAAGGAGGAGCGTGGTATTAAAACGTTAGAATACAACTGCATTACAGGCTTGCACCCCTACCTTGAGTGACACTTGATGTACGTTACCTTGTATTCTTATAGTTGTTAGCCCAGCTCACACGCCTCATAATTGTTCAAAAACTAGAGCTTATCTCTGTGGTTTTGAGGGCAAACTCTAGTCGGCATGGGACTATTATTCCTGTCCTGGATCACATACATTGAGCCATGGTGGCCGCATGCCATTTTTTATGTATTTTACTGACTAGATCTTTTCCTCTTTAGCGATAAATGTTGTGCCAAGTGGACTCCCAGATGCTTAGTTCCATTTGAACGCAATACCCAGACCCTTCACTGACATCCCCTTGTGCAGATCCAGTGCATGTTGTATGAAGGGTAGCAAGATTCTGCATTGTTTGGGAGTGGATGTCTTAACAGAACAGTAGGATCCATTTTGATACCCCAGGTGAAACATGGCATGACAGTGGAATGATGCTTATGGCAGGGTTTTCCAGATAATACGCAGATTTCACAAATGATAAGGCTGAATTGTATCGCAAACATGAGAGACAGAGCACTAGTTCTTTGGAGTATTATACATTAGGCTTAGGAGAAGAAAACTAAGCTGGTGAATGGCAGGGCGACTACTTCATTAGGACGGAGGAGCATTACCCCCTCCCCCCGCAAATGCACCAACCGTGAAAAATAAAATGGTAATAAAATTATTTTATCAGCATATTATTTTTCACCCTGCCACCCGAGCCATGTGTTAGGGTGGGGTGAGGATATTGCTGCTGACTGGCAGCAGCGAAGGAGTGGTGCACACTCCAGTTTAAAGTGCACATTGGTTTGGCCAGCTGTTTTGTGTACAGAGTACAGAGTTCTAAGGCCAACAAAAACACATTTCAGCAAAGAAAAAAGGAGTAGGCAAAAAGTAAGGGGTTAGATTACCCTAAGGCTGACAAGTCTAACGTGTCTACCCTCAGCTTAATGTGGGGAGAGCTACACACCCTCAAGGGAGTTATCACTAAGGCAGAAGAAACTGGATAGACTATCAGCACTGGAGTGGTTTAACCCAGGGAAGTTTTCCATTGTAATGCCCATTCCCTTTAGAAAAAATGGGTCACCTCAACAGTTTGAGATTCTCAACCCTCATCTGCATGAGCCATCTGAGGGGTCTGTGGTCTGTCTGAACTGTAAAGTGAGTACCAAACGGGTATGGTCTCACCTTAGCAAATGCCTCTCTCTCAATAACACACCATCTCACTTCCCTGGGAAGTACCGTTCTACTGATGAAGACCACTGGTTGGTCTTGGCTCTCCTCATTTATCTGTGAGAGCACAGCCCCAATGTCATGCTCTGAAGCATCAGCCTAAACTATTAACTTGTTTGAGAAGTCAGGGGCCTTGAGTACAGGTGATGTACACATGGACGCCTTGGGGTATCAAAGGCTTTCTGCCAGGGCTCTGCTCAGATCACATTTCTGGGCTGCTTCTTTGAAGTCAGCTCAGTCAGGGGACTGTAATGGTGCCATATTCCTTGACAAATCCTATAATATTTAGCCAAGGAAGGTCCACACTGCTGTGTTAGTTTTGAGGGTTCCCATGCCAGAATAGTCTATCTTGTTGTGGAGGGATTTTACCTTGCCACCCGCCCACTATGAGTCACAGATACAGCATAGAACCCTGTCCTATCTGACATGTGCTGGCCCAGGTAGGCAGGCCTGCCTGCTGCAGAGCCTCACGCAACACTGGAGGTGAAGCAGGTGATTTTTTCAGCTGGAGCTGAAGGCAGTTATGTCATCCAGGTCGGTCACATTGAAGGCCTCCATTCCAGCCAAGACCCTGTTAACCAACCTCTGGAAGGTGGCAGGGGCATTCTTCAACTCAGAAGGCATCACGCTACATTGGAAGTGGCTCTCTGTGGTAGAGAATACTGATCTATTTTTAGCTCCCTCATTCAGGGCAATGCCAGTACACTGATGTCGGATCAAAAGTACTCAGGAACTTGGCAGCTCCGAGTTAGCCAATGAACTCATCAGCTTGATGAAGGGAGTGAGCATCAGTCTTGGTGACTGAGTTGAGCCCCCTGTAATCCACATAGAACCCGAGTTCTGGGGCAGTGCCAGGTGGGGTGGCTCTGGATACCAGCACTACTGGGCTGGACCAGGGACTAGTGGAGTGCTCAATCACCTCTAATTCAAGCATCTTGAAGACTTCCTCCTTAATGCTAGCCCTCACCTTATCCTAGCCTGTAAATGTTATTTTTCACATGCATATTGTCTCCAGTTGTAATGTCATGGGTACACA